>CM060839.1:38322500-38922500 GCA_030762175.1 Metallyticus violacea | reverse complement strand
GAAACCTCCAGTGTTATTTAATGCTATTTTGCGATTGTATTATAACGTACAAGTTATAATTTTTAAAAGTTGAATACGTATAAAACAACTGAATTAAACAAAGCTCATGATTCGTGAAACAAAACACGAATACATAAGGATAGTTTACTTTTCTTGATTATCTTCAAAAAGAGGTTATGTACACTACTGCCAGAATCAGAAGGCCTCACTCACACCACTCTCCAACTTATCAGCAGATCTCATAGATAAAATGTAATGAGAGATACACAGCTGTTGACCAGTTCGTGCACGATTACTAGTGGAAAATAAACATGCTCTGCAAGATAAAGAGTGCATGTCGATAAAGGATAAGGTCAAGTATGGCGACGAGCAGTTCAAGAATGTAACGAACAAAATTAAAATGTGCAAATGCGACATATGATCATGTGCACCATTTTCGACTGATCTAGGGTTACTGAAACGTGATCAATTCAAAGTCAATTTTTAATTATATTATATATACACTCCAAATAATAAATATAGTTTCATCTACCAAAATTTGACCACGGTGAAATTGTAGTTGCGGTACGTGGTAGTTTTCTCGTTCGAGTCGCCATCAGCTGACAGGGAGCTAGGTTGCTGAACGATCATGGTTCTATGTTGTAGTGCAATTACAATCTCCATGTCTATATTGCTTTGTTTTGTTTTGTTTTTGATTACCAAATGTGCCAAACAAAAATGATAAACAAATAAAAGTCTCCAAAGTTTTCTCAGCATGAGACAAACATTCTGTCGGAACTAGATATCTCATATTCCAATAAACTGGAAATTAAAAAGGCTGATTCGTGATTTTAAAGGAATGATTTGGCCACGCATTTCATCATGACACCAGGCGAGTTCTAATTACCAAATAAATAAATAAATCGCTATTTATTAAAAAAAACGTAAGTAATGAAGTATAAACTTCTATTCATGGGTGTAACAGGTGATTGCAATTAGTGGAAAACTCTAACCTCTCAGTCATTTCATTTACTAGTCACCACACTATATCCTTTGATAGACGGTATCTTTTTTTCGATTTTCATGTCCCCCACACTCTCTAAAAGGGCGCTTTTCATGATGATCCAGCTTTGACACTGGTCCCGATTTAAGTAATCCAGATGTATTATCTCGTCCTCGAATTCTTCAAGAAAATCGAAACGGGCAGCCATTATGTGTATCTTGACCGCAATCAACGGAGTTGATCGGTCCAGCATCCGCGGTAAAAATTGATCATAACCAACTAACTCGTTTAACTCTGTCATTGTCAATGCACAAAAAATCGCACTGAACGCGATCAAATACCGAAAGATCGTATTCTGTTGCTCGTTTATTGCACTGGAAGCAGATTAAACAAAAGAAAGAGGAGTATTTAGTCCACATCAAGTAAAATAGGATACAATTTTGCTGATATACGGTAGAGAATGGTTACAGTTACAGTATTTCCTTACAGTTTATTAATATAGCGTAGCAAGAGTAGAAATAGTAGAGAAAACGTAGTAAAAGAAACAAGAAAATAAATGACCACACAAGAATTTATAAATTCAATGCGCGGTGCTACAGCTACCAATAACTCAACCTACGGAAACGAAATCTGCTGAATAATAGTTAAACACCTCTGTATAATGACGCGGATATAAAATGTGTATTTATTTGGTTTCTTTACGGACGCTCTTTAACCTCTCAGATCATAAGTGTCCCATTCAATTCAGCGTATGAAATGACGATAAAGTTTGCTCAGAGACCTATTCTTTCAGGCTTGAGATTATTTTAAATCGTTTAAATTTACGACACGGGACTCACGGCTTTAATTCCCTTCCGAAAGAAACCATAATTAGGATTTTACGCCCTTCCAATAAAAACATTAGCTCTGGCAGAGATTGAACCCGGGATCTTGGGTCTACAAAAATAGCCGACGCGATTATAAAATGCTCGTATAACTCGTGTGACTAATATTTACTCACAGAAAGAAAGAAAGGAAGGAAGAAAGAAAGGTAGGCAGGCAGGCAGGCAGGTAGATAGGATAGATCAACCCAGTAATTGATGTGTTTTATAAAACGAATATAAGTTATTTTTGCAAAATAAGCTTTAAAACTGCAGTTGAAATGCACAAAATCATGTTGAGATAGTTCCGGTTGTCTGGTTGGTCGACATTTTGCCTTCATCGGCGCACTATACAAGATTTATTCAGACAATAAATACACAGAAAATAGGTCAAGTTCATAAAACTGATTGTGAGAGGAAAACAAATCATGCGGTTTCTGTCCGGCTAAATTCTCGTTGTATTTATGTTTTTTTCACATGGTAGGTCGTGAAAGCTTTACTGCCGCTTTTTGAATCTCTCTGATTTCCTGTTTTTTAATTTCTTCGTCGAGAAATGGCGGTATGAACACATCTATCAGACCTTGTGAATGATCTTAATCGACATCCTCGGCGATTACAAAAATTCGGTTTTCAGGTATTCCTAATGGCAGGTTCCCTTGATTTTCAGAAACTATTTTTCTTATTTTGTTTAAATTATATATATCGAGCTTCGTTGCATTTTTTTTTTTTTTTTTAATGTTGGGTTTCAGATGAGCCCCAGCTCATATTTCCCTGATTTTCAAAAACTATTTTTTCTTGTTTTATTTCAATGGCATATACCAAGTTTCGTTAAGTAAAAGCAAAAATTGCCGGCGCTACGCGATTTATAAATTTTCGGTTTAGGTTAATCCCTACCCCCAATGGTTCAATTTTGCTGGTTAATGAAATCAATGAATTGTTTGTTGACTATCTTATGGCGATTAAAAATGTATTTTTTAATCGTCATTTTTGGTGCCTAGAAAGAGGACCGGTGGAGATTTAAAGAAATTTTTCAAAAATCTTTCAGTGGGTACAATCGTAATAGCTACATCACTTTGGAATTCGCTAAAATCTATTTCTCTTTTTGTTGCAAAGGAAATATGGGAACTAACTTGGGACACGTTAAGCACCAGCCATTGTTGCAATTTGCTAAGAATAAAGAATGTTGTTTTGTTGCTTTCCACTCAAGACAGGTAAGACTTATTACTGGGACATGCTGTTGGCATAGCATGTCAGTGAACTCTATGTAGGTCACTGGGCCGAGGCCTATCCTGTTATATCACACCTCTCTACACTTGCTGGAACAGCAGCTTGAGTGCATTCGGGCGATGGAGTGCATCTCGATCCATGAAGACGACTCCACTCGGATGAGGTGTGTTTGAAGAGTGAAATTGAAGGCCACATGATGACTTGCTTCTTAGGCAGTTGAAAAGTTAAAAGTGAAATAGTGTGGTAAATTTTTATGAGCATTATGAATTCCGACTGAGAACACAGTGTGTATGCCCTGGCATACAAAGCTGCAATGACGAAGACTTCCATTACGTTAAATATGAAAGTTTGCAAAAAAAAATCCAGCATCCTCAACACTGGAAAAAAAGCAATAAAGCATGCCAAGGCAAAAATAAAGACTTCTATTCTTTTCATTTCAGCCTTGCTGGAGTTTTATATAAAGATCAAATGTACCGTAGAGAGATTTAATTGCAGATCCTCAATATATAGCTAACAATGTCCAAATGTTTGTTTATTTAAATAACTGGCAACTTTCAAATGCATTAATAACACGAAACAGTGATATCTAAAATGAGTATAGAGTATGGTTAATAAAGTAATTATAAACTGGTTAATTTTCTTAGCACTCTATTAATGTTCTGCATGAATTTGCAGATTTAATGTTAAATTTAAATTGGCATGTTATTATTTTGTCACTAGTAGATAGTTGCACAGAATATTAAAGCAAACCTGATTGAGTCAGTTCTGCCAAGACAAATAAACCATTGCCTTCAATAAGCTACAGAAGTTTCCAGTTTTATTGTGTATGCGTTCTGCTTTATTTGTATTTGTAAAAACTAAGCGACCTGAATCTTCTGAAGTTCCTGTTAAAATGTAGCTGGCGATTGCATGTTGCATAATTACATAACTGGTGTACTTCTTTTCCACCTTTTAATTACTCCCCAGATTAATATTTCTGCTTTTTTCCTTGCAGTTCCGGAGGAATGTTATGGACTTGGAGAAACCTCAAAATGACGACCTGTATCTCTTAAGATGGCTGCGAGGTACGTGCCGAAAATTAACGTTTTCAAAACAAAAGAAATAAAGTAATTATTGCCACAAACTCGCAGACGGTTTTTAGTAGCTTTTTTCAATTACCTTTTGGGCATTTGTGCCGTAATATTAGGTGGGTAATCAGCAGATATTGTTATGAATTGTGCAACTTTTCTTCTTAAATGAATGTTAGTATACTATTAAGGTAAAAACTCTTGACTTAGTTAAAAAATGTGTCTGTCTATGTATGCTCCTTGTTTGGGTTTTTTTTTTTTTTTTTTCCTTCTCCCTCTTTCTATTTGTCTACCCGAAATATTCTATTTTCAATTTGTTCTGCTACCTATTAACTATATTTTCTTAATTGTTAGCCCGCTGTAAACATATGGCTAACGATCACTACAGCGAAAGCTCTTAATGAAATTCAAGTTTCAGTCGAATTCATCAGGTGTTGGAACACTTTCGATTCCAACATGAAGCTATAACCTAAATGCACAGAGCATTGCTGATTTGGTAAAAAAAAGCGAAAAACGTTTTTGTTTACTTATTTTATAATATTTTTAATAATTATCAACCAACAAGATATAATATTAGTGTACATAAAAAACAAAATAGATTCTAGAGTTGAATTTCTTCCATTCCGCTTTAGATTCAACTCCGTGGTATATATGTAACGGGAATATATTTAAATACGTAATTAACAAATATTCGAGTAATTCATTGATGCATATAATTATTTCATTACCACTTTCACGAAATCTGCCCACATTTCTTTGTCATTTTTGTCTCACTTTTCCTAAATAGTTCACTGTCTTCTTTCTGTTTGTATCTGATTTGAAAATTTAACATTTCCCCGTCTCTTATATCCATATTATCCCACTTTGGTAAAGGAAAATCTTTGCTCCAAAATTTGTTCTGCCTCTCTCCGCCCAAAATGTTCCCATACTTATTTCTTGAAGGATTTTCTGAATTGTGTTTATCCAGGATTCTGTCTTGTTTACTCGTTAAAACTTTTCAATTAAAATTTGTAAATTTTTCTTCATTATGAAGCAAGACATAATGCCTTATGTAAGCACAAATGCTTACTGGGAAAGCAAATGAAGGTCTTGTCTTGTTTAGTTGTGGTTGGGTTGTGAGAATTTATGTTATGCGCTACTCTAATAAAATTATAAAATGAAGTTTATTTAATAGATAATAGTAAAAAAGTAAAATAAGGTTTTGTGTGTGTGTGTGTGTGCGCGCGTGCGTGTGCGTGTGTGTGTGGTAAAGCAAAATAATATTTTTCTCAGAACATTAGGGCCCTTAACTATTTACCGTAACCAACTGACATAATTTCGAAAACAACAAATGTATGTTTTTGAGATGGAATTAATACTACAGTTTTCGGAAAATTACTAATATATAAATCTGACCTAATCTAACCTAAAGTCTCATCTTAAATGTATCACAAAACGCAATAAATTTCGTAAATTGTCTCAAAATTTCTGAAGCTACAATGCCTTGAGAAATTTCAATTTTCCTTGTCCATTTTAATAGCATGGCCTTCACTAATTTTCACGCTGTCACCGCTGCACAAATAGTGGACAAAAATCTCCCTCAAAAAAAAAAAAAAATACCAGTCCACTATAGTTGATATAATAATTCGCTAGCGCGGGACTTACAAAAGAATTTTTCCTTGCGCATAAGCTTCTTCATTTGTTCACTTTGAACAACTGAAAGCAAGAACAGCATATGTAACCATCCGCCGAATAATTACCTACTAAGTTTCCTCCAGTTATTTGAACTGTGCGCGAAAGCAGTAGTTAGACACTCTCATGGAAATCTGTAGTAAAACTGTCACAGCATTCATTGTTATTTTCTTTGTAGTTACTGTATATTATAATTTATGTTATTTTTTACGTATAATGTATCCTTTTTGTTATTTTGTGTTTGCAAGTAAACTGACATATGAACCAGATAAATAATAAGAACCCGAAAATAACTAAAATGTTATTTATACAATTATTTTCACAGCTGAGTACTGATGGCAAAAGGAAAGCTGAATAAAACAGTTTCAAGTGGCCTAGAGTAGACTAACTCATTTCCAAAGGCTCTCCCATAAAGGTCAACTATTAATGAGTTTGTTCCAATAATATAAACAAAAGACTTAAGACAATTTAATCGTATGTTTAATAAAACTGTAGTAGTGAAACATTGTTCTCAAGACTACAGTTTATAATAATGCTCACATCTAGAGAGGTGTAAGACAGGAATTTAATGTTCGACACGTTGCTACGTGCATGAGTATCCAAAGCTTGGGAATGATCTTGCATAGTACACAAGCTCATCCGTATAATACTCCGATTGTTCAAATGTGTTTCCTCGAGACAAGGTAATCGAATAGAATTTTTCAACACCATGATCAAAACCATCAGTGACGACCGAGATGATTTTAACCAACTTAGGTTGACTGATGAAATGCATTTTCATTAACAGGCTCGTAAATAAAGAGAACATGAGCTACTGGGCACCTATGAGCTCCAGAATATTAAATGGACACCCATGTCTTTAAGTGGCACTTGGAGGGGAAGTAACATTGGGAATCACTGAAAAGGATCCTTTGGGAATGATGAAACCGTTTCAGTCACACATTGAACATTATGTTGCCATGGTTCTACTTATTACTTCCGCGTTAGTAAGCACTTAGTGTTCATTCTATTTCAGTAAGTCAAAGCTAATATATTGTAGATAGTCCATAATCGATTTTTTGCAGCAGTTACTTAGTCAACAAGGTCACCAAGTCTCACTTTCAGAAAATTTTTACAGGGATATTTGAAACAAGTAGGTATGTTGAAAAATAGCCTGCTCATATCATGAGAAATAAAACAGGCAACTGAAGTTAACATATTTACCCTAAAGAATATCTCACTTTCAGGCAGAGTTTTTATAATATTTTTTTTTTTATTGTTTAGACCAATATATTGCAAACGCGTTTCATCTTTCGGGTGTAATTTTTGTTAAATAATAAAAAGTGTTCATTTTTCCCAGAAATGTTGTAAATAAGATATCAGTCAGTTATGGGCAACTTATAGTATGAGGTTTCCATTCGCCTGGTAAGAAATGGCAAATTGTATTCTTCATATAGTATAAATTTATAATATTTTTTAGGAAAGATGCTGGCATTCTAAAATTTTATTATGAATGTTGTTAATTTTATTAACAATATTCTCAACATCTTTGAAGCCGAACGAAATTAATGAAGCATAAACTCTGGTAAAAAGCAATCTGAACATATAAAATTGTTTGTTTTCACATTCGTAGAAGATAGAGCAAGTAGAACACCGTTTTCAGTCAAGGAACCGCAGATAAAATGGTGGTCACAAGAGAGCAAAGAGTCTCAGATAACCCGGTTACCAATGTACGAGTGAGTGTACATACGCCACATGTTTCCTCTAAACGCTTCACTCACCCTGAGTAATGTAAAAAGCTACAGGACTTTGTCGATTTTCGGCAAAACCCTAACTTCTGCTTGTGGAGTACACGATTCAACAGAAGTACACGGAGTCGGTCCTGGTGGTGTAGTGGTTACCATACTTGCCTCCTAAACCCAAGATCGCGGGTTCGATCCGATCCGATCCAGGACCGATGGATTTTTTTCGGGGCGTAAAAATCCTAAGTATGGCTTCCTTCGGAAGGGAAGTAAAGCCGTGGGTCCCGTGTCGTACAATTACGGCACGAAAGAGAACCTCAAGCCTGAAAGAGAGGCCTCTGAGCAAAATTTGTCGGCCGTTTCACGCCCTGAGTTGAATGGGACGCTGATGACCTGAGCTGTTAAAGAGCGTCCATAAATAAATCATTCAAAAAAAAAAAAAAACGATTTAAAGAGTAAATCAGAAAATGAAAGAATGTAATAGTTCGCTTACATGGTATATTAAATATAAATGTGGAGTGTGGGAGAAATGCATTTGCTACCAAAAGGAATTGCAAAGACATACACCATTAAGGCCAGCTCGCACTGGAGCTGTGTTGATTCTATACAGTCAACTAAAATTGGCAGGGACTCAAGCAATAATTGAATGTTCAGGCAATCTTTTCATAGTACGGTGTGCTGCTTCTGTTGCATTTTTGACATTTTATTTTCATAAACAACTAACTTAATATAAACCTGTGCTAAGCATTCAAATCATCGGAAGAGCAATTGAACAGCTGGTTGTTTTAATAACCTTTCAACACTACTTCTAAATGATTTTCAAAGCTATACACATAATTTAATAATTCAGGAAACAAATAATTGAGAGATGCCAAACATACCTCTGCGCACGTTAACTGGATGAATTTGAGTATTCTTTGTGTTCTGTTAAAGATAATAATCATTCCTGGTCCATCTGAAAGAAATGTTTTCGATTAAATATAATTTTACAATCAGCATAATAAAACATAATTTCAAAAAGTAAAACATAAACACATAATAAGAAATAGCTGTTGAAAGTTTTAATTTAAAATGTTAATGTGATAAAGTCAATAATACTGTTTACATATTATTTATAGCAGCCGACAGTCCTCAACAATGATCAACCTGCAGTTGAGCATTTCAAAGACAAAACTGCATTGATTACATTTTAACGGTCTGTATCGCATTCTAAATCTGATCAATATTGACATTTATAAATATTACTTCTACAGCAACGTGCCAAAGAGAGCTGTTATTGAGGTAGAAATAGTTCCAGAGTTCCTTTTAATTTAAAAAGGAAAAGTATTTATGATCAGAGGCATTAATTACGAATAAACATATATACAAAAATAGCACGAAAGTGCCAAGCATAGAATCATAGAATCATATCGTAAGAGAAGAATACAACTTCAAGTAATACAGATTTCGTAAGAATTGCTGCTACTGTTGAAATATAGCAGTATGTTGCATATTTCAAAGCAAATGTAAAATAAATTACCAAAACATTCACTTCTATTGGTATTCCAAGTCATGTCTTCCACAATAAATAAGCATGACTATAAAAACATTGTGGGTTAATAAATGACTAATGTGATTTAACGACAAAAACGCTTTTACGAACTGTATAATCTTTCAACATTCTGCCGATAAACCCTATTTGGACAGACGAATAAATCGAACCATTAAACGTTAGCAGCATTGTGTAATAACGGCATGTCTTAACAAAATATTACGTTTGCAAACAATTACTTATAGAAATACTTAATAATTCGGAAAACGAAACTAGCAGGTAAACGACACCAACAAGTAAAGCTTACAATGTTACTATATTTTCATAAAGGCGTGTTATTAAATTATATTATAGATGCTATCTTTCCTACATATATCATATTTATTTTTTAGACAGCCATTGCTAAAAGTAGGTAGATATTTTAATGTAGACCATGGCATAAAAAATGGAATATTATACGGAAGTAAATACTTTTAACACTAGTACGAGGTAAACGACTTTCAACTATTCTATTGACAAGCAATGCTGGCCTATTTAATCAAGGAAAGCAAAGATAAAGTACATCCACAAATATCGAACAGCTGTCTATGACACTTTCAACATTGTATCATAAGTATTTCTCCCTCACGGTGTTTTTATTTGCAGTATTTGGTGCCCAGTAAGAGTCAACGTTTGTATTTCTCGTCTTCTAATATGCACTGTTTTTGTTTTTTTAATGGTTAAAAACTTTGTTTCGGTACATTACTTAAAATTATCTACTTTCTTGAGCTGAATACTGTTGTTTAGATTTAAAATGTATCAGAATACAAGGTCATCTCAATAGTGTTCATGATCTGAGAACAATGAAGCGTCCAATGCTGCACTTTTCATTAATATATTCATTTACTAAAATGAAAGTGTACTTTCCGCAAATAAAGAACCAGAGTACATGTGAGAAGAAACATAAGAAGGCTTTACATTTCTATAATAGTAGCAGATTATATTCCAAGTGGTTTTATTAAGAGTACCAAGAGAAATACCATTTGCCCATATTACTTTTAGAAAAAATAAGCACTGACTCTCTTAGGATTTCAAAAAATAAATGTTAAAACAAGTCTCATCTTGAAAACTTGGACCTCTTGGACATTCATACTTTAAAATACTGTTCAGCATGGTAGGCTCTACCAAATGCTAGTACTATGCATTTGTTCGGAAAGAAAATAAATGTACATATCTTCCTCATTACACCAAGATTCATGGAAAATATATTGGGAATTTGAACATTGTAAAGAAATGGTTAAAAATGCTATTCATGTATTTGGCTGCTGCTGCAAGGGAGAATTTCTAAGGATTAATCATAATAAAATCTGGGTTCAGTTGCTAACAGCTTTAGAGATTGCAATAAATATAAAATCTTTGAAAAAGTGCATTGTATTTTCATTACAGGATCTACCAAAAGAGTTGTCATCACTATAATTGACACAGAGGAAAACAAGGAAATATCGTTGACCCAAACTGTTCATTTTGTAAAAGGAAGAAATCAAGTTCAGGAAATTAATATAGAGAAAAAAAACAGCACTATGACCCCTATGACTATAATACATTCACAACTGAGAAGTGATTGGTTTGTTATTTGGAGCTAAAGGCTTGTAACAAATTTTTCAATAGACACCTTCAAACACCTTTGGTTTTCCTGTAAAAATCTTTAAGATATATATTAAAATGTACATAATATAGACAAAACACGTACCTTTGCAACTAACATTGTGCCCTAACACTTAAGTTACACATAGTATATCATTATCAAAATGGTTGCCTAATAATTAGATTGTGGGTGACAAGTATTTGATGATAAGATGTAAGCAATTCAATGGATTGTGTAATAATCTGTTTTATATTCCAGTAATGTACATCCTTCATATTTTATTTTTATGCTGAGTAAATGGAAAACCCATTGATAAAACTACAAATAACATTTAACAACACATTTAACAAGTCAACTTTTCATGGAATTAACACATTAATTGACTATAGTAAAAGTTATAAAAAAAAAAGTAAAAACATGGCAAGTAAACAAATTTTCATGAATATTATTTTTTAGATTCAAGACTTAGTTTTTTTGAATTAGTAAGAGACTTATTGCATTTCATAAAAATAACTTAGAATATTTTCCATTATTAAATTTAATGAATGAAAAATACTATTTGCAAACACTTAATGTTAATTTTACCATCTTGCAACAATTTTACTGGAAAGTGTGTGCAAAATATCAAGTTAATAAGAAAAATATGTTTATAATCATATTATGTATATATGTTTAACATCATATTATGTATATATGTTTTTATTCTTTAGAAATGTTAAAATAATTAACAATAAAACTGAAATGGATAATTCATGGAAATGCAAATAATAATAATAATAATAATAATAATAATAATAATAATAATAATAATAATAACTGTAAGTTAGCATTTTAAACTGATAATTCAAATTGTCAGTGTAAATATAAACAAGATTATAATTCAGCAAGTAACATAAAATAATGGACCAGAATGATATTATTATTAATAACTGTTGAGTTAGCTTTGCAGATGAGCACTGCAGCTGATAGCACATGTGCAAAATATTTCATGCTTATGAATTTAAATGATTCTCTCATTTTCTATTTCAGCACGGAACTTCAACACAGATGCAGCAGAAAAAATGTTACGAGAAGTAAGTTGAATTATTATATAAGGAGACACTGCTATTAAACCATTATTAAGAGACAGATGTTCATATATACATAAATCATCTTTTCAGTTTATCCAATAGTATTAATAATGTTGACATTTAATTGTTGTTATGCATATTACAACTGAACTAAATTTATCATCAGAAAAGTAATTGCATCATTGTATGCAAAGCAATATGAATCACTTAATCAGAAATTAAATTAAAGATGCAGCATTTTATCATATGAAAGTGTAATTAAATTGTTATGTTACAGTCAATGAGGTGGCGGGAAAAATGGGAAGTTTCTACTATTCAAGACTGGGAACCACCAGAAGTTATTCAGAAGTATTACCCTAGTGGTATAAGTGGCTTTGATAAAGAAGGTGCTCCAGGTAAATAACAATAACAAATTAACTTTTCTATACATTTCATTTTATCAAGTGCAACATTCATTTTATTATTGAATTTCTTTTATGAAGACATATAGGAGACAGAAATTACATACAGGCTTTATAATAACAAATCTGAAGAAATAGATTTACTAACTGAAGCTTCTGCTCATATATTCAGATTAATTTTTTTCTTTAGAAGCCAGGTACATAATCTGTTGGCGTGAATATGTGGCCTATTTCTTTATAATTTATAAAGAAAAAAATTACAGCACCACAATACTGCAGAAAATGGAAATATATCTAAAGGAAACTTTAATAATTGTAAAACAATAAGAGATATGAGATTATTAATAATGGAACATGAAAACAGCTATAATGTTCATCAGAGTATGTTTGAAAAAAATGCTGCTCTTATCCTTTTACTTTATTTGAAGAACAGTACTGGTGAACATGCTCTTAAAGAATGTTGTGTTAATGGGGATAATAAAAAGTCATAAAAAGAAGCTTTCATTATGATTCTAATTGCTCTTTTCTGGAGTTTGAAAGTAACAGATTTTGGTGCGTTTCCCCATGAGTACTCCACATGATGTAAGGAATGAAAATATGACACGAGTTGATTCCAGTGATGATACTTTTCTTAACAATCATAAAGCATATTTTACTTAATTTTCTTCATAAAATCTGTATGTGAACTGTCCCCCTTTAAATGCTTACTCAAAAATATACATACAAAACTTTTTTACTTTGAACATAATTGATATTTTTGTCCTAATAATTTATAATGGGATAATTGGAGTTTTTATTTTGTTTATTATGAAATGATATGGCTATTCTTATTTTCATGAATTATTAGTCTTTTTTTTTTTCTCCTCCAAATTATTATTACAACTGCCTGAGTGTTTCACTTCTGTTTGACTGAATGTTCTCTAGATCATTTTTGCAATACAGACACTGATACCATCTGTAACCAAAATTGGTTTCTCAGTTTTTACACATGACCTCCAAGTCATTAATACTATTAAGTAACAAAATTGGCCCAAGAATAGATAGATCTTTGTGGAACTCTATAACGAAAATATTTTTAGTTTTGAATAGCAGGAATTTTCACAGTGAAATATAGTATAATATAACAAATTATTATTGAGGAAATCACTCAAATTTCACTAATTTAGTTCCACTTACTTGGTAAGTGGAAATATGAGTGATTTCCTCAATAATAATTTGTTATTTTAAAATATTTTTATTTGATAAGAAGCTCATTAATTTCATTATTTATTTTATATTTGTACATAACTGCTATTTTCTGACCCCAATCTTGTAAGTATGATGTGAACCAACTAAGGGTTATTCCTCCTATTACAACTGCTGCTATTTGGCAAATCAAATAATGTGATCTACCAGGTCAAAGGCCTTGGATAGATCAAGAAAAAGTTCATTGTTTATTTCTTTCCTATTCATTGATTCAAAAACTTTTTATATAAAAGTAATTATCTTTTAATATTATATATGTATATATATATATATATAAATTATAATCATGTAATATTTGCAAAAGAAAAGATTTAAACATTCTTACCAAGAATTACTTAAGGATATTCAGGTAGATAAACATTTTGAAGATAAAGATGATGTGTGAAACACAGTTTTCATTTTTAATTTGGAAATATAAAATATAAATCAGTAAATCGAACTATATATTTCATACAATTTAAAAAATATAAAAAATAAAGAACATAAATATAATATAATATAAAAGCTTCGGTAACACTTTCTTAAAGCCAGAATCTGAAAACATTCAAAATTTTCCAGAAGTGTTCATTTTTATAATAAATAATTTTATTACATTGCAGTTATAGTAGTACCATTTGCTGGATTGGACATGTGGGGAATGATGCATTCAGCTAACAAGACCGATTTTATACTCATGACAATAAAAACACTTGAGCATTACTTGGCTGTAGCAACAGAGCAGAGCAAGAAATATGGACAGGCAGCATCACAGCTTGTTTGTATCATGGACATGGAAAACTTCAACCTTAGACAATATGCCTGGAGGCCAGGTAACCTTTGCAGAAAATATTGCTTTTGTTACCAATAGTAGGGTTCTGATTTATTATCTCTTGTTGTAGTGTTAGTGGTATATATATCTTGTGTGTCAATATTAATAAAGACAATTATACATTTTTTAAATAAATTAAAACTGCAATACCATAATTAATAGCAGTTTATGTAAAACATTAACAGAAATTAAAAACATCAGCCATATAATTATCATACACATGCAGACAACTTTTAATTTTCTATTTAATCGATATCTGATCCCTGACCAGTATTATTTTAAGGAAAATAGTTGCAGTTTAGCTTTTGTAATTTTTGTATTAGACTTCTGAATTAAAAATCAACAGTGCTAACTTTGAGTACTATTGATTGATTATTGCCTAAGGGTGCAAAACAGCAATGGTCATTAGTGCCCAAACACACTAAAAACTGCGCCAGAATTTAAAAATAAATAGTTATCACAAAACAGTGCATAAGTCAAACAACAGCAGCACGTTGTGCAATAAAATAAAAACCCATAACAAATAACAAGTGGGTGAAATGGTCGACAAACAAAGGACCGGTATTGAAACAGACGCTAAAGCAGAAAAACAACAGTCCTAGAATGGTTGAAAATAGAAACAATAAAAACCCCAAAAACAAATAACAAGGGTTAAATGGTCAACAAACAGAACACTGGTGCTAAAAAATAGCTGCAAGATCGGAAAACACGTCAGTCTTGTAATGGTCTAAAAAGGTATCAATAAAACCCCAAAACTAACAACAAGCGTAATATTGACTACAACAAATGAAGACTGGTGGTAAAACCATCAGCAAGAGCTGAAAACAAATCAGTCTTATAGAAGTCTAAAATGGTAACAATAAAACCCCAAAAAACAAATAACAAGGGCTATAAGCAACACAATCATTAAAGACTGGTACTAAAACGATACAGCAAAAGGTGAAATAACAACAGTCTTAAAATAATCTAAAAATGCCGTCATGAATAAAATGGTAGAACCTCACACCTTGCTCCAAAAACCGCATACACGGATAAAACGGAGCACTCGCTCAACATCAACCACATCATCTGCAAGCATCTCCGCAATGCAGGAGGGCAAGCCCAAGGAAAGTCTAAAAATTGCCAGATGATGGCAATCAAGTAAAATGTGACGCACTGTAAAGGGGTGGTCACTGTGAGGGCAAGCTGGAGCTGGTTGACCATTAAAAAGGTGACAGCGACTAAAACGGCAATGCCCAATTCTCAGACGAGCTAAAATTACTTCTTCGCGACGAACTGCGCGAGTAGAAGTCGACCAGTTAAAAGGGGCGGATTTACATTCCCGAAGCTTATTGGCTGGTATTAAATCCCGCTCATCGCGCCAGCGCGAGAAAATGCCTCTCAGTAAAGAATGTTTAAAATTCCCAAAATAAAAACGTAGCTCGTACTCAGCAGGGTCTAAAAGGGCGGATTTAGCTGATACATCTGCGGCCTCATTGCTTGGGAGTCCCACATGTCCAGGTACCCATAGTAGTGTCACCCTGACGCCAGCGTCGAAAAGAGTTAACACTACTTCCTGGATATTCTGTACAAGATCAAGTTTTACAGATTTCTAAAACTTAAAATGGCACTCAAAGAGTCAGAACAAATAACAGTATTCCCCAGCCCCTGATCAGAAACAAATAAAATCGCCCGATAAATAGCTTAAAGCTCCGCCATAAAAATGGATGTCGCAACGTTAAGACCATACGTAAAACTTGCTCCATTAAAAACAAAGGCACATCCTACTCCTGTGTCAGATTTCGAGCCGTCGGTATATATAAAATTCCAACCATTAAAAGAAGAAGAAACGATCTCGTTAAAATGTCGAAGAAATACAGGCGCTGCTGTCGAAGATTTTGGACAGGACGTAAGCCCAAGATGAACGAGGGCCTCTGCTAAAAGCCAAGGGGGAGAAGAAGTTTCCCCGGCTAAGAAAAAAGCAGGTAACTCGAAGTTCAACGTCCGTAAAATCTCCCGAAAACGAAAGCCAGCAGGCTTAGGAGTAAAAGACCGAGCAGCATAAAATGGAGCGAGAGACTCATTAAAAAAACGGCACGTTCGTGGGATGACGAGGTTGCGCAGCTAGTCAACAACCATACGCAGAAAGTAAAACGTTCCTACGATAAAACAACGGAGATTCTCCAGATTCCGCGCATAAACTTAACACAGGACTGGTTGGGAAGGCTCCAATGGCAACACGGATACCCCGGTGATGAATCGGGTTAAGGCGACGAAGAACAGAAGATCGCGCTGAGCCGTAGACAACACAGCCATAATCCAGTTTTGACCGGATTAGGGATCGATAAAAACGTAAAAGAACAGTCCGGTCAGCTCCCCAAGGTGTGCCACTTAAAACACGTAAAATACAAAGAGAACGATCACACTTGCCTCTGGGTTGTGCTATATATGATGACCAGCATAATTTCCTATCAAACACCAAGCAAGGAACCTAACTTCGTCTGCGAAAGAGAGCGTCTGGGCTAAGATGGAGCGAAGGTGGAGGATACTCCTTGTGGCGCCAGAAGTTCATGCAGACGGTCTTCTCTGCGGGAAACGGAACCCGTTTGAGTTACACTCCAAGCGTAAAGGCGGTCGAGACAGCATTGGAGGCGGCGTTCCAAAATACAAGTTCTTCGAGAGGAAAGATAGATGGCAAAATCGTCTACGAACAACGACGATTGTATTCCTGGCGGTAAACACTCAGTGATGGAATTGATAGCAACGGCAAACAGTGTGCAACTAAGTACCGAGCCCTGAGGTACACCGTTCTCTTGAGTAAAAACAGATGATAAAACTGATCCCACGCAAACATTAAAAACCCGGTCTTTCATAAACTCTCGAATAAAAACAGACATCCGACCACGTTTGTACCAATCGTGAAGCGTTCGGAGGATACTGCCTCTCCAGCAAGTATTATACTCTTTCTCCAAATCAAAAAATACAGCGACCGTTTGGCACTTCCGTCAAAACCGTCCATTATGTGGGTTGAAAGAGACACAAGATGGTCGACAGAGGAACGTTGACGACAAAAACCGCACTGAGCGTTCGTCAATAGATGCCTCGACTCCAACCACCACATAAGCCGCCCGTTAATCATGCGTTCCATCACCTTGCAGACGCAGCTGGTGAGAGAAATCGGACGGTAACTGGAAGGAAGATGTGGGTCCTTTCCAGGTTTAGGAATAGGAATGACGGTGGCCACTCGCCAAGCGCTAGGAAATGTGCCATTACACGAAATAAAATTGAAAGTCTGTAATAAAAAAGCCTTGCCTTTCGTTGACAAATACTGCAACATAGCAACATGAATATCGTCTGGCCCTGGTGCACAGTGTCGAGAGGTCTGAAAGGCATGCTCCAATTACCTGGAGGTAAAGGGGACATTATAGCACTCCTGCTGGTCGGAGGCGAAACAGAAACCCTTCACTCTACCTGCTCCTTTAAAGTGCGAAAAGAAGGAGGGTAATTGGCGGAGCTCGAAATATCAGCGAAAGGGCGTCCTAAAATATTGGCAACTTCAATCGGAGTAGTAAGCACTCGATTTGATAACCTAAGACCAGGTATAGGCGTAAACCTAGGTTTGCCCGCAACGCGGCGTAGCTGTTCCCAAACGACAGATGAAGGCGTTGTGCGGTTAAAAGAAGAGGTAAAAGCAATCCAAGACGCCTTTTTGATATCCTTAATGACTCGACGGCATTTGGCGCGCAGTTGTTTGTAGCGAATCATATTTGCTGAAGTAGGGTGGCGACGAAAAACTCGAAGAGCACCGCGGCGTGCACGCAACGCATCCCGGCATTCATCGGTCCACCAGGGAACCGGTAAGCGTCTGGAGTGGCAAGACGACCGGGGAATAGCCTGATCTGCGGCATTAAAGATGACCGTGTCGAGGTGCTCGATTACGGCGTCAATAGATGGAAAAGCCAACCCGGAAAATACGGCCAGAGAGCGGAAGAGGTGCCAATTCGCCTTTGCAAAAAGCCATTTTGGTGCGGGCTGAGATTGTGAGTTTGAAGAGATATATGTATCTGACACGGAAAGTGATCACTAGAATATAAATCGGAGATGACGTTCCAGGTAAAATGTACAGCAAGTGAGGCAGAACAAAAGACTAGGTTCAAGTGAGAAAAACAACGAGTGCTGTCAGAAATGAAAGTAAGATGACCAGTGTTGAGCAGAATGAGATGTTGGCGGTCTACAAAGTCTGCCAACATGCTACCCCTTGCACACTCCGTGTTGGAACCCCATAGGGGATGGTGCGCATTGAAATCCACCAAAAGAAGGACAGGAGGTGGTAGCTGTGAAAAAAGATGATCAAGATCAGCCGTGGTGACCGTACCAGACGGAGGCAAGTAAATACTACAAATGGAAAAACTAAGGCCAGAGAAGTGAACCGTAGCTGCAGCAGCTTGTAAAGGAGTCTGGAGCTGTAATGAAGTGCTGTACACGTCGTGTCGAATTAAAATTAAAACTCCGCCGTGAGCGGGAGTGCCATCTGCGGGAGGAAGATCAAACCTCACCGAAGAGTAAGCCGTATAGTAAAAGAATCCTGTGATCGAAGTTTTGTCTCTTGGAGACAAACAAGCGGACAGTCAGTCGAACGTAAAAGTAACTCCAAGTCAGGTCACTGCGGAGTTCACGCACATTCCACGTAAGGATAGCCATTGGTAAAATGAGATAAAAATAAGTAAAAAAATTACCACCTTACTTTTTGGACGGTCCAGGGCGAATCAAACGTCCTTTCTTCAGTCGCGTGGGACTAGGTAGTTTCCCAGGAGGAGGCGCATCCTGCTCCATGACCTCCTCAGAGGGAGGGCTCTCCCGCTGAGAAGCATCCACCGATTCCAACACCTGAAATCGGTTGGATGTGGGAATAGGCGATGACGGCGACCGCCTAGCGGGTTTGCTCCCATCATGGGAGCGGGACCTCCGAGGAGGAGAAGGGCTCTTTTCCTGCTGAACAGGAGTTGACGCTTTCAAAAAGTCAGTTTTCGTGTACGTAGTGCGGAACTTTATTTCAGGCGCATTGAAAACTATCGGCTTCGGTTTCTCGGTACTACGCTTGGGAGAACTAGGCTTAGTAGGGACCCGTGTAAATACAAGGTCGCAAATCTGCGTACTGCTATCGCACTTCTTGACCGCAAAAGAAGCAGCTGCGCTGTATGACCCGGTCTTAGGCACAACGGATTGGCGAGACTGAAATCGCTTCCGGGCCTCTGTAAAGGAGAGTTTTTCCTTTACCCGAATCTCCTGAATACAGCGTTCCTCTCTAAAACGAGGGCAGTCTGGATGATCATCGCGGCAGTTGACGCAAACCGGAGCGAATGGACATGCTCCCTCTTGACTTGCTTGACCGCAGGATGCACAGATGGAAACGGCACTCTTACAGGATATGCGAGTGTGTCCAAAACGTTGACACTGAAAACATCGCAACGGGCTCGGGATATATGGGCGCACTTCTATCAACTCGTAGCCCGCCTTTATCCTCTGCGGCAATTCAACCCTGTTGAACGTGAAAAATAAGAGTCCGGGTAGGTTGTAATTCCCCCTCTTTCTTTGCCTGCACGCGATAAACAGAAGTGACCCCTTGGTCTTCCAGGCAGCTCTGAATTTCCGGGTCAGACATACCGTCTAGTACATTGGTGGTAACAACTCCTCGCGACGAATTCAATGTCTTGTGTTACTCAACACGGATAGGATAACCGTGGAGTAGCGTCGCCTTGAGCAATGAGTTGGTTTGAGACAGTGTCTCCACCAAAAGTGATCCGTTACGAAACAGGTACAGGACTTAACGGATCCAGCTATGACATCTATGCCCTTCTGAATTATAAATGGGTTTACCTTGGTAAACGACTGACCATCCTCAGTACGACTCAGCACTAAGTATCGAGGAAAATACTTCTGGCATACTTCTTTAACGTCAACTCTCTTACGTTTCATTTGAAAATGATTATTATCATGTGCCATAGCGATTTAATCCTCCACCATTGCAACTGTCTCCGAGATTTTTTTTGTTGTAAGGAACTTGAGGGAAAAAAAAGTCTATCTATTTTTGTATATTTTCTTTTTAATGAAATCTCAAGGATGCAAAAAAATGTAATGAATAGGTTATATTCATTGCTTTTGTTACAGCTGGTGAAGTTATTATAGCCCTTATTCAGATGTACGAAGCCAATTACCCAGAGATTCTCAAAGTGTGTTATATTATCAATGGTATGTATTCTATTTATAAAAATATACAATATATTTAGTTATATTATTAATGGTATGTATTCTATTTATAGAAATCTACAAAATATTTTGCTATTATCACAGAAATTTACATTTTGTTTACAATTTACTGTAAAGTCTTAATTACTTGTTTTGGTCACTATTACACATTACTTGCACCACCAATATAGAATTGGACGACTCACACATAACAAGACGAGCATGACATCCAACTTTGCCTTATGTAGAACTGTGCAATTCTTAGGTTACTAACGAATTACTGTAATGAGCAAGGCCACCAGGCCAGTTAACTCGCTTAAAGATAAATATATTTAAAAGTTTTCATAAGAAATTCAATTTCATTTATATTTTTAGTGCATTATCTTATAAATACCATAGATTAATTAATATCATTGTATGATTAGCTTTACTGTATAAGTTCCAATTGGCATTTTCAACCAAAGATTAAGTGAATTATGACTCTCATTATATAGGTTTACAATTAATTACACTATTGTTCTTTATACTTTACAGCTCCTAAAGTATTCTCCATTGCTTTTTCTGTGGTGAAAAATTTCCTAAATGATTATACTCTGAGGAAAATACAAATATTCAAAAATGATCCTAAGAAATGGAAGCCTTTACTACTTTCAACAATTGATCCTGATCAGTTGCCAGAGCATTATGGTGGTAATTTGGCTGACCATGATGGAAATCCTAAATATGTAACTAAAGTAAGCACTATTATCATTCATGTATAATACACCCAAGAATTACTTTGAATGCTTCATACAATTATTTGGAGAGATTTTTAATTTGAACTCAACAAATTCTGATTTTTCTTTAACCTTTAGAATTTAAGTATTCCTAACAAAACCAAAGTAATAATAATCAAAAAATATATACTGAGGAAAGCAAAACAGTAAATTATTATTATTATTATTATTATTATTATTATTATTATTATTATTATTATTATTATTAAATGTGGTTAACGTTAATTTCATTGTCAGGAATTACATTATTTGCAATCACTTGCATTAAACTGGTTGGCCTATAATACAGATGTTAATTTCTCAAATGGTTTAAATATATTGGGAATGTAAATAAACTATTAAAATAATCCATTTATATTGATTCCTTCAATTGCTTATCTTTCAGATTCCACAGGGTGGTAAAATTCCAAAATCGTATTATTTCAAGAAAGCAGAAAAAGGAGTTCCGCCATTAAATGAGAACTTCATAACTGCCACTGTGAAAAAAGGAGACAAGCTTACGCTACCTTTCATAGCTGCACAAGAAAAGTCCATTCTTAAGTAAGTTAGAAAATATATGAGTAATTAAAGGGGAAGAGTATATAAGTTTTAGTAAACTTTGAGAAGACTTTTGGCACTATGATACATTAGTATAAATGAGAAGAAAGGGAGTGATGACTAATTTATTAAATTTAAAAAACAACTTCATGTCCAAACAATTAGAGTGAAGCAATCACGTATTCTAGATTAGGCTAGTGAGTGATTCTGTACTCTTATGCTCGATTTACCTTCAAACTACTCAGAACATGTTTCACAAGCCTTTGCCCTCTTCATCCTTGTTAAATGCTGGATTTCTTCATTACTCTTTCTGGTGTAGCTCTGGTGGACACATAATGAACTTATGAAACAATTTGTTCTCTGTAGATCCCAAGTGGTATTAAGAACTGTTAAAACAGAAGGTAAGTGTTAGCCAATAGTGTAAGTTGAGCCCCATTTCATTTAACTATTTATTGATATTTTAGAAAGAACAGGTACAAGTAAACAAGTTTGCCCCATAACTGAAAGAAAAGAAACACCTGGTCTGCTTTGCACAGATAATCTTACAGTTGGAGCCATTACATGATTGGATTACTATATGTCATCAAGAAATTGTGGTTTTTGCAATGAATGGGGGCTTAAAGATTTAATACTACAAAGCTGAAAGCTGTGGTATTCAAAAGTGATATTAAAATGAAGAAAGTGGAAAGGTGGTTTCTAATGGTGAGTAAGTACAAGTTGTGATTATTCAGGATTAAGATTAGATATTGTCTGGAAGCACATAGTAAGAATGTAATGATAAAAGAAAAATTAGTCATGACGGCAATTAGAGTATGCTTATTCTTTGTTCCAGAAATTACAGTTAAATGGCTGGAAGGAAGTATGAAGCAGCTATAGAATTTAAAATGTTGTATGAAGTTGTAGTATTGCACTTAACAGGGAGTGAGTAGAAGATTGATTTAGTCCATAGGATGTTGAGTTGATGGGATTATCCTTAGTGCCACCATACATTGTGGCTGAATTGGGGGAGAAAATTAATAGTATGGAGAGATTTATGAAGTAGTGGTTTAGAAATTTGAGGTTAGAGGAAAACAATATACTTAAAGAATGTATAAAATATCAGAGAGAAGCAAGGAGAGCAAATAGCTGGGGGAGAGAGTGAGAAAAAGGTTAGAAAAGTTTGCAATGGGGGATGCGTGATAGCAAGGTCCTTGAAAGTCCTTGAAATTATATAAGGTGATAAAAAAGAGAAAAATGTATGTGGACTAGTGTGGTAGGCAAGGGAGAAAAGGCTTTGCTTGGATGAGATCACAGCCAATATATCTGAAAGACTATAAGGGGAGTAATATGGAAGAATGTATTGTGTGTAGCTTAAGTGTAACAGCAGTGTTTCATTATTTAGTGCTTCAAGAAAACTGAAGGATGGAGAGAGGAAATTTGGGAACAAAAATAGGATATAGAGCAAGAAGAATGCATAGCTAGAAAATGTTAACAGATTGTGGAGTAGAAGGCAGTAAAAGAACAGGAATGCATTTAGGAATGGTGCAGGAAAACTGGATTTGAAAGGTTAAGAAAAGGATGCTGGATGGGGAGGAAGTATATAATACGCAACAAGAGTTGTAAAGTTAATATACACACGAGGATCTAATCATACATAAAACCTATAGGGTTGGGAATGACAAATCCTGGTACTGTGCTAAATTATTTAGCAAATATATTAATAAGTTGGTTGGAATTCATGTTATAGTTTGTATTGTTACACTAAACTAAGTGTATAATGTTGATTATGTAAAGAAGACAATGATTAATAAACTCAATTCACTTCAAGTAAGATATATATAACATCAGATAACATTAAATCTTTGATTACATATGAGTATTAGATTTGTATACAATTATTATGGTATCTAATGTCAAATCATTTGTCTAACCAACATTGGAGTTCTGCACATGAATAGTAGAAGGCAGATATGAACTCACATCCTAGTTGTGTCTTGCATTGAATTTCATCATACTAAATGAGGAAGAAAACAATTACAACATGAGTGATGTTATAATGGAGCAGCTAGTGGGAAAATGGCAAGGAAAAACATACCTGGAAGAAATAAAAACAGTTGCTTTGTCTGCAACAAATTCTACATTTGGCCACTGATATCAACCCAAGTAAATGCTCTAATTTTCATCCCATTACCAAAGTTTGCTGTAATAATAGATCAAAATCCTCTATCAAGGTAATAAAGAAGTGAGAGACCTTGGAAACTTCCTTGTCAGGCCTTTCAATTTGTTGCTTATGTTGCAGTTTATGTACATTTTGATTGTGTCAGATGTTATTTATTTAATGAACTTTATATTATTTTTATTTAACCTTTGGATTAATTTACAAAATTAACTTTCGCTTGATCTCATATTTTGTTCCTCTATATGTCAAATGGTCACAATCATTTGTTGGTGTTTTACAGTATATCTTTATAGGCATAAAATTTCCTCTTCAATATTTACACATTACTATGATATTTATGTCATGCTTTCTTTAAATCCATCATTAAACCTCTCCTTGAGAAAAAAGCTGCATTGCCCTCCATATTAAAATGATAACACACCTATACTAACTAAAGTTTCTACAAAGTGAAATTTATAGCAATAAACCACATTGTCCTCTGTTCAATAATAAATGCAATCCAGTTTCCAAGAATAATGCTATCTATAAATTTAAAATACCTATATTTCCTAGTTTAGCTGATAAATATTATATTGAGCTGGCAGCCAGGAGCACACAGTGCAGCTGCTCAAGCTCAGCCTGCCATGTCAGTCCTGGTAGTGTAGTGGTAACCATACTTGCCTTCTAAACCCAAGGTTGCGAGTTCAAACCTGGCCAGGATTCATGGATTTTTTTCGGGCATAAAAATCCTAAGTATGGCTTCCTTCGGAAGGGAAGTAAAGCCTTGGGTCCCGTGTTGTAAATTTATGGCACGAAAAAGAATCTCAAGCCTGAAAGAAGAGGCCTCTGAGCAAAATTTGTCGGTTGTTTCACACCCGGAATTGAATGGGACGCTGATGACCTGAGATGTTAAAGAGCATTCTTAAATAAAACGAATTAAAAAAAAAAAAAAAATCAGCCTGCCATGCAATGAGTAAATTACTGAAAATGCTTTTTTCAGTTTTAAAATATTCAGGAATCAAAGAGTCGTTAAACAGTTGACAATGTAAGCAAAGGTCTCACAAAACACATCCTGAATTTTTTAATTTTGAGAGTGAAATGTTAAGAGTGTTTTATCATTGTCTCAATATTTTAAATGTTTTTTAACTCAGAATGCTTGCTTGTTCAATGGAAGTGAAGCCACAGAAATGTTTTTAGCATTTTAAAACATTTTATCTACTGGAGATTTTTTTATTGAAAAAGTGCTTACTTTTTTCATAGAAGATGAAATTTCTCCTTCCCAAGTATGTGGTCTCAAAGACAAGCACTTAGTAACTTCATAAGGATGAAAGTTAATCAATTTTGTAGCAGAAAGTGCTGATGTATGGATTGACTCCTGACGTATTAACTTTGCAAGAGGTTTTCATGTTGACTGCTTACCATCCAGTTTTCCTCTTTTAACATGATACCTGCATCTTATTTTCTTGTCTGAAACTGATTCTGTTATATAACAAAATTTTAATGAAGAAATCAATCAAATTAACCTAAGTTTGTTCCACTTACTTGGATATGTTTTAAAGGCTGTTTCAAGTTAGTGGAACAAAATTAGTAAATTTGATTGATTTCCTCATTAACAATTGCTATATTACACTATATTTTACTATAAAAATTCCCGCTATTTAAAACTACTAATTCTGATATTTTGAATTAAAACAGTATTTAAATACTGTACATCTATCAGGTGAATGAACCCCTGGAAAATATTCATGAAATACTGCTGACATGGAACAGTAGATCATTTCTTAAAAAGTTACAGTAAATGAAGTTGTTGTTCTGATTAAATCTTTGAATCATGGCAAACAGAGAAATGAAATATAATTAACACATAACACTTCATATTCTGAACCTAAAAGCACACTATCTGGCCTTATCAATGGTAGTATACATCCCTGACTAGTCAGTGTGAGCAATTTTGTCCTGCCAGCTTGGGAACCAAACTACATCAGGAAAAATTATATGACAGTGCAATATAAATCATATCATTTTCAAATATGCCTAAAACTTACAGATATACACCACTTAGTAATGAGCACATTTATCTAAATTTACTATACTCCATGTATAGTATATAGATTAGTTACTATAATCCAAACCCCTAGATAAGGAATTATACATAACTCCCTTACTCTTTTATATTTATTATTTTGCTTTTATTTTTTAAATTTTATTTTAATTTATTTGTTTTAATATGCTTAGTACCCATTTTAATACTGAAACATCACAGGTGCTGGGCATACATGAAATGACATGATAAACTGGAAAAGAATTTTTTTTTTACAGGAAGGAAGCAATCCAGGCCTAAATTAAGTCAACAGTCTTATCAAAATTGGATTTAAGTCAACAAAACTTTCAAGCTATTACTTTTTATAATTTTAAATCATCATTGATACAGAAAAAATGTACTCAACCTCAAAATGCTTTTGGAAATGAAGCACCATCAGGAAGGACAATGTATGAGTTGTTTGCACATTTGATGTACTTAACATCAAAAAATGTCCACTAGGTCAACCTGCTACAGGATCAGAAAGAGAAATATTGACACTGCATCTAATAATTAAAAAATATAATCAAATCACTCACACTGAGATTTGGACATCTTTAGGATAGGTATGAATGCACTAAAATAATCTTTCTGTGAGGAAGTTGTATGCTCAGTGCATTTCACGCAATTTTACAGAAGCTGAGAAACATATACATTGATTCATAGAAGGAAAGTATTAAAAAATTCAATTGGGTGTCATCAAATTCTATTTTTGGAGTTCATAAGAGGTTATGAAACATGGACTATGGCATAATGGACTTCCCAAAGGAAAACAAGCCTACAAAAGTCAAAAGAGGCTGAAACACTGACAAAAAGATAATCTCATTCTTTCATTACTCATGTACTAATGCAAGTGGTATATCACCATTTGTTGCCTGACAATTATGGAAAAACTGTGTAGAGAACAACCTCAAAGCTTCCTCCATCATGATAGCATCTTCCCATGCAGTAGAACAAAATGGATTTTTGGCCACTTTAAGTATGAAATTTGCCTTACAGTCCTAACCTGAAACCAAATGATTCTTGTTCGTAACAATCAAAAAGAATGGGCACAGATTGTCCTTTAACACAAATGAAGCTGTGATTCAGGTCTTTGATGAACTGTTGTCTGAGGGAATCTAAATGTGATTGCAGTGCTTTGAAGATTCCATCAAATGAAAACAAGTGGTTAAGAATTATGGGGAAATATTTTCAAAAGCAGGAATAATTTATTACTATACACAAAAGTTTGCAGAAACTTTCAGTGTGTCCTTCATTCTATTATTAATTTTCAAATAGTCTTGAATTTAATGCTTTTTTTTTTCTTTTGCCAAATATTATATTTTCTTTGTTTGTTTAAGGTGGGAATTCCGATCAGAAGGAAATGATATAAAGTTTGGAGTTCTCTGTAAAGATATACAAGGCAATGAGACAGTAGTAGTGCCAATCCACAGAGTTAACAGTCATCAGACAGAAGAAATAGGAGTTTATACATGTCCTGAACCAGCTACATGTAAGTCATCTGCTACTCAGTTGCCAGTCTGCACAACATTTAAACCTTATTTTCATCCTATTAAGACTATTTTACATTTTAAATTTTTAAAATATATAAAATAGTTCATAATGTCCAGGGAAGTAAGCAAGGGAATTATTTCACAAAAAATAATCTTATGGACCAACAGCCATGGTCTACTAAAACTCTTACTTTGTCCAGACATTTTGAACATATCTGTGGAAGTTAAAACATCAATGACACCAGCCTTGACAGCATCTACTCTTTTAAGAAAGATAGCTTTCATAGCAGTATATATTTATTTGTTGTACAGTTAAGCTTGTGTGCATTTATGCTTTGCTAGGACCTTTCCTTGAACCTTCATAATTTCTTTTCTTCTCTTACCACAAAAAGGAGCCAAGGCTTTCCTACTCCTTTCTTTATCACTCCACATGTTGGGAGATATACAGGTTCCTTCTCAGGCACAGTTAAATACCTTTAAACTCTGGACTTGTCTTTGCTCAAGGCTATCTGGCTGGTTGGGAAGATCTGTTCCCCCATTTTGCAACAATATCCTTCCCAAGATTTACTAAATTCAAAATTAGTACATTCGGACCCTAACTTGTTTTTCTGTTATGAGAGAAGTGAGCTGAATAATTAATTATTGTATGTATAAATTTCTTTAAATTTATATTCCCATTGTCTTGTAACTTATTCTGGAATTGTGTTTAGACATTTAGCTTGTACTGTACTTTACTGTTGTTATGCTTAATGTTGGAGCTCTTTTCTTAATAAATTCTTTCACCATGGTTTGGTTTAGTTTGGTTTGGTTGGTTATACTTATTTTAAGTTGGTCATACCAGGTGTACTATATGTAACATTAAATCAATGCCGTATTAATTTGCAATTCAAATTATGAATATGTAATTCGAGTGCATACTTTGAAATGATCACTCATTGAATATATGCAAATCATTTATCTTTAGGCTAGTTTAATACTCAAGTAAATGATTATATACTTTATAATTATTAAATTAGAATTAATATGTTAAATATTGTATCTAGCACTTGAATTTGTTTGCCATACTTTTATTAAAAATCAGTCTGCAGCCAGTATGTTGGGTTCCTTGTATAGTCCCTTCGCTTGACCCATTCACTCATGGTAGAATAAAGAAACAAAGAATGTTCTATATTTTCACCATTAGGAAACCCAATTTTCCATGATAGAATTTTGTTATCTTCTTTAAATATTTTTGCTGTATATAAAATTTAAAATGTTTTCAGTGATGATTTCAGACATTTTTAATCAAATAATCTTAAAACTAAAAAGGGAATAAATTTCATCCTACCCCTTGTGAGCCTGAGTCTTTATTTCTAGAAATTTACAGCAGATTCCTTTCTATCCAAATTAGTAGTGCATGTACAAGCATCAACAAGTTAAGTGTAAAGATAGATTCAGAAATTAACATTGAGCATTACAGTAAAAGAATGGCACCCAAAGTCTAGTTAAGTGCCAAAATATTGCTTACAAATAATAAATAAAACATATAATCCTGTAAATGTTGTTTTAAAATTTTATAAAAAACATAATGTAAATTTATCACAAAAATAATTGCCCATAAATTCTTTTTTTAATGTGTAGAATTGCAATTCAATTAGAAATATAAGTAATAAAATGATTACTGTAGACATAAATATATTGCAAAGTATATAATAGCAGTTCCTTCACATTAGCCACGTGTAGGATATTAGTTGGAAAGAAAGAATCAGACCCAAAAAATTCAGGCCATGGCTGGGATTTGAGTCATAATTTTCAGCCTTCCATGCCCTAACCAACTGAGCTGCCATGTCCAAGTCCTCCTTCAAGCACAGAACTACAAATCTCTCTTATCTGATTCTATATATGCGGGAGACCTACCTATTGCAAAATACTTTGACCCAAAAAGCAGCTATATGTCACACTCACACTATTCTGTTAAATAATAGTACAAGTTCCTATCAAAAGGTTTATATATTTTGCAATAAAATAGCACATATTAAAAAAAAGATATATCTCCTCCATTTCTAATCTAATATCAGAAACCTTCAGTTCTTTCATTACAATAAAAATATATTTCCAATTTATTGTATTTTCCACATCTATTATGCATAAATTTTCTATTGAGAAACATATTATATACTTGTAAGCTTAAAAGAAGTTACGAACAGTGAAGTTTGTTAAATATACAAATATGTCTGTATTAGGTGACACTTTGCTTCACTTTAGTCCATTTAAATAAATGCACAAAAAGAAATTAAGATCAAACAAGTCTTGAGTATGAAAGCTGTACATAATGGACTATATAGATTTTAACAGCTGTTTAAGGTTTTCAAAGAGTTTTCATAAGGGTATTAAATTTCTCTGCATTTTCATCACAAACATTATATATAAAATGGTATCTAATTCAATATGCTTTATTTAGTCCACCAACTGGCTAATTTTTCTATTTCCTGGCACCCAATACTTCTAAGAAAATTGTATATTTCATGTTATAAATTTGATCATGTATCTGAAAACTGGCAAACACATTTTTAAATGCTGATGATGAAACCACGACCTTCCAAAACATTTTGAAAGAATTAAAAATAGAACAGAGCCTGTAATTAAAACAAAGGGAAAATATAACTTCAACTTATGTATTCACTTACACAAAAGTAAGACGCGTCAACTGAAGATGGGAGAGATTCTCCCGAAACGCATCTTACTTTTGTGTAAGTGAATGGAGTAAAGTGTAAAAAAGTGAATACATAAGTTGAAGTTATATTGCCATCCATTGTCAACAGCTTTGTAAGCACAATATTTTAAAGGGAAAATATTTTAGTGTGAGGCTTTATGGGGATTCCTGTTCTAAATTAAAATGTTTGATTGTTGCAGATTTTGCAGTGTTTGATAACACATACAGTTATATGAGGAACAAAAAAGTGCACTATGCTATAACCATGGCACCACCCATCACAGTAAAGGATGATATGCTAGAACAAGAGGAATGATGGTACAATTATCAAAGTTCCAGAACCAGAAGTGTTAAAATGGTGCACAACAGACTATTAGAATTCCCATTTCTTATATATGTACATAGGATTATTACAGGGTATTCTAGTTAAAGGGATGGTAGAACCATCTCATTTTCAGCTACTGATTATAGCAGTGCTATTTGCATATGCCTGCAGCTAAGATAAAAATCCAAAGGCTATTTACTGCTTGTATTTGGCAGCATTCATCATATAAGCTGCAAACGATAAATAGAGGATGAGCCAGTTCTAGTGACTGGCAGCTGATTTTGTAACCTAATTACTGCATAGGCATCACACCACTTACTGAGGAAATGAACAATGCCAGTGTGCAAAAGCAATCAAGCTGAACTTTGCTCATCCAGTATATGAAACATTGCACAAACATTTTTTCATACTACTAAAAGCATGCAACTATGCTCTTCTGGTTAGCAATTTTGCCTCTGGATCCAAGGATTGCTGGTTCAACCCTAAATTTTCATGGGCAAATTTGAAAACATGCAATTTTCTGGAAAATGGAAATGAGTAATTGTTCTGAAGCACCTTACATTTATTTAAAACTGACAGTTTCTTTTGGAATTCTCAGTTATCCAGAATCAATTTTATACAACAAATACTAGAAAACAATCATATGTTTTTAAAAAACCACAACTGGTTTCCTTTCCAAAGTTCTGATACCCCTAGTGAAGTGGTTCAGACTATATTTTAAGAATTTATAGATAAGGGTAGTAAGATTCTTCTAAATAAAGAACATCTATTGTGAATTATCTCTCAAGGTATTTAAGGTCATTCCATGTGTATAACAAAAGTTTTTGCTCCGATAGTTGAACTAAGTAAATTATTTTACAATTCCCATTATTATTTTTTTGCATGTTTATTGACCCAGTTTTATTAATTTTGATAAAATGTCTTTCTTACATTGAAAATGCTATACAGTACATATTTAACAATAGTTGTAAGAAGTTGTATACATTTTGACTCAAGCATGTCATACCAGTTTATCCTTCTTAATGCAAACTTATACTCTTGAAGAAATTAACAGTGAATTAGTAAAATAACATTAAAATTAAAAAATCAAGTAAGTGAAGTGTTCATGAAACCAACTCTATATCCATACTATCCTTCTAATTCACAGATGAAAGTTTCGTTCATGCTGCAGTCCTCATTCCTCTAACAGCATACCATTGTCAAAAAACAAATAATTGTGAATGCTTTAATGAAACAAATACAAAGAATTTCAATATCCACCATTGATCTCATTATTTTAAGCTACACCTTCAACATTTTTAAATATATATTCAACATTTTTAAATATATATTACTCAGTGAATCATTAATTTTGCTCGTTCACTACTGCATTATGGTAGAAGGAAATAAGGCAGTTTAATTTGGATAAAGTTAAATATTATTTTGTAATCCATAAAAAATAAAAAACAATGAAACTGGTTTATTACATACAAATATAATAATTTTGAATGGTAGTGATATAATTGTATTTACTTTTTACTGTAAAATATTTTGTAAATATATTTCTTTACAGTAAAATAAAGTATTAAATATATTGTTATTTTATTCAGTTCAAGAGCCTCTAACTTGCTTCATGTCTGCATTACAGAAGATCAGTTTTGAAATGGAAGGGAAATGGTTTTTGCTTCTAATAATAGTAAAAATAAGATCTATGACACTGATTGTCAGTGCAATTTCTTTTCTTTAATAGTGTTTAATGCCCGTTTTAGCTACTGAGACATCACAGGTAATGGACACTTATGCTAAATGAGATGAAATAATAAACTGGGCAGGGATTTTTTTTTAAAGGCTTTACAAGACTTTTTACAAGACTAAGTTGCTTTTGACACAATATCTAGAGAAGCACTTTGGGTTAAACTGAGAAAGAAAGGGGTAAGCCAGAATTTTATAAAGGTAATTCAGAATATTTATAAGGAAAACAAATTTTATGTTAAATATGAGAGCGGTAGAGTTCAAGAAAAAATATCAAACAATGTAGGTCTAAGACAAGGATGTAAATTAAGTCCAGTTCTCTTTAATCTGTTTATCGATGATATTTTAGAAGAAATTAGCAAAGGTAATGTACATTTGCCAACTATAAATAATATAGAGATACCGGGTCTGCTCTTTGCAGATGATTTGGTAACAGGTTCTCTAACAAGTATAGGATTGAAAACAATCAGAAACTATAAGCACCTTTTGTAGAGAATAGGGGCTTAAGATAAGTAAAAACAAATCTAAGATTATGGTGATGAAAAATGGTTTCAAATTAAAAAAAACAGGAAAAATGGTGGTGGGAGGGCACAGAAATTGAAGTTGCTAAGAAAATTGATTATTTAGGTGTTAGATTGTCTAGTAATGGGAAATGGAATGATCAAAAAAGAAAAGCAGAAGGAAAAGTAACCATGAGTGTAATTAGATCTTGCGTTAACAAAATACCAAATATGCAAGTAAAATGGTTAGAGAGAATATATGGTTCAATTGTGGAGAGCAGAATGATGTATGGAATAGAAATTTGGGGGCCAGATGAAGGATGGAAAGGGATAAGTATGATAAATAGATTATTTTGTAGAATTGTTCTAGGCTTACTTAGATCTTCACCTAAGGAGGTTGCCCTAATGGAACTAGGAAGATTGGACTATAAAAGCAAGGCCATAGAAAGAATATTGAAATGTTGGTTGAATAAGGAGACTAGAGAAGGAGAATATGATTAATCAGTGTTTGGTAGCATAAGGAAAAATCAAGGGGAGAGAAACTTGGTTATCTAAAATCCAAAATATCGTACAAGAAGTGGGCATGGGACTAGTATGATATAAAGGAGAAAGGTTGGGTAAAGGATTTTGGAAAGAGATAACAATAAGAATTGAGTATACAGAAAAACAGGAAATATGGGCAAATCTTAACAGCAAAAAATCTTTGAAATTATATAGTGCACCAAAAAATGTGTGGGGAAGAGAAGGGTATGTTGAATTTGTGATAAGATAGGAAGGGAAGGGTTGACATGGTTTAGAACAGGAGTAAAATATTTAAGTGGACTAAAAAATGGACACACTAAGGGGATAGTATCCTATGTGTGCAGAACCAGATAGTGCTTGGCATTGTATACTAGAATGTAAGCAAACTAAGTTTTGGAGGGAACAATTCATATTAAGAAAATGGGAAAACCTACCAGATGAAATAAACAGATAGGAGAATTTTAAATTTAAAGTCAGATGAAAACATTAAGGAACTAGGAAAATACATAGGCAAGGTACGACAAAAATGGTTATGGGTATAAAATACTTGAAATGTGCTTGAGAATAAAATTGTCTGATAGTGAAAGGAGGATGGAATGAGTAGGGGAGGGTATGGGGCTAGTTTTCTAATATTAGTTAAGCAGGATTCTTATACACCAATAACAGGTGTAAGGACCAAAGGAATAAGCAACTCTAAAGTATATAAATTTGGCTAAATGGGTTTAAAAAAAAAAAAGAAGGTTTAGTATTGTAAGAAATATAACCTAATATTGTATTGAATGTATAAATTACTTTTAATGTTGTGTTTTTGGATGGATCAAAGCCCGGTCCACTGGATATTCCAGTAGGTAGCTGCTGATGAACCGGGGACTGTGGGGGTGGGGCGGGGGGCTGAGTCAATCAAATCAGAATAAATTTTGAATGGATTCAATGCCTTCTGGAATTGCCGAAGGCACTGTTCCTAATTGTTATATTTAAAGGTAATGTTTTTTTTTCTTTCTTTTTCTTTTATTTGTGTCTATGACCAGAAGAAATGTGCTGATGAACTGAGGACTGGGGCTGTTTGTAAAATTTACTTTAATTAAAAAATGTGTGTTGCATTTAAATGATATAAATAAATGTTCATTCATTCATACAAGGCTCAGTTTAGGGTATCTCCCCAACATTAGCCATTTAACAGGACTGAGGAAAACCTGGTAACAACTGGTTAGGGAGGATGGTTCTATTGGGAATCAAACCCCAGACCTACTGCTTGCAAATCTGCACATTAATGACATTGGCCACCTGTGGCAGTAGATGCAGCTGTGAAGAAGTGTGTGGCACATGCGAGGTGGTATCCAGAATATTCGGTGTGCCATCTGGTCAAAAACTTACTTTGAGACTAATGACTGCAGTCACCCTCAAAGTAGTTCCTTTCCAAGCATATACACCGGTCCCAGCAATTCTGCCACTTTCCAAGTTCATCTTGGAAGTCATGTTATTTGAGGATGTTTAGCACAGACAGTGTTTCTTCTTGAATCCTCTCAATTGTATCGAACCGACGTCCTTTCAATTTGATTTTCAGTTTGGGGAATACAGCGAATTCGCAGGGTGCCAAATCAGGCGAGTACGGTGGGGTGGGGGACAATCGTCGTATTGCTTTTTGTGAAAAAGCTCCTGGTGAACAAGGAATTGTGACAGGGCGCATTATCGTGATGCAACAGCCAGTTCGCTTGTCGCCAAAGTTCAGGCCGTCCCAAAATGTCACAGTAGTACGTGTAATTCACTGTTTGATTTGGTGGAACGAATTCTTTGTGCACAATCCCCTTGGTATCAAAGAAAACGAGGAGCACGCTCGACTTTGTTCTTCACTTGTCTCGCTTTTTTTGGTCTTGGTGAATTCGGGCTCTTCCACTGGGAGGATTGTTGTTTTGTCTCAGTGTCATAAGCGTACAGCTCTGGTCGCCAGTGATGACCCTGGACAAGAAGGTTAAGTCATCGGATACGGCCTGAGGAAGCTCCGTCCAAACTTCCACACGCAGCGCCTTCTAATCAGCAGTCAGAATTCTTGGCATACATTTTTCGGTTCGACGTCGATCCTCATGAACGAAGTGTTGAACTTCAGGCAACATTGTCAGGCATTGTGCAGCTAACGGGCCTACCGGTGTGAGCATTGTTTTGGATAGGTGTACGGCCGGTCCGGACCGAGTATGCCACTCAAATACACGTGTATGGTTCATGCTTTGTCCCTGAAATACAAGTCGAATCATTACGAGGGTCTCCGTAGCATTTTCCCCGAGATTTGCAGAATTCATGCACTCTATGTTCTAATCTTGGATCCATCGTAAAATCGCCACACACTACACAAAGAATATCAAGAAAAGAAAAGTACTACAGAATTTCAGCACATCTACCCAGCTGCATGAAACTTTAAACACTCACTCATCAGATGTGCTAGTGTTGCCACCTAGCAGTACAAAACTCTACTGTCAAGATGCCAGCACCAGTCCTGAATGTTGTGGATACCAACCAATGCTAAGTTATTGTTTTTGTAATTTAATTTACCATTTGATAAGCCTGATATTTTTTGTTTTCCTTTCATAAAATTCATTATTTTCAGACTATCTTGTTCTACTATGATCTATATACCTGCAAAAGTAGAAGGATTGATAGAGAAACGGAATCCATGAAGAATTAAAAAGAATATTCTTTGAATTTCAAAGGAGGGCACACTGTTTTTAACATCCCTACAAAAAGACCCATATGACACAAGAAAAATAAGTCTTACCTCATCACACTCTAAATGAAAACCACATTAATTGGCCAATACTTTGATAGTTGCACTTAGTAGTTATCTACTTAAAAAGTATTCAGGTGCACAATAAAATCAAAACTAAAGAGAAAATATTTACATTTAAAAATAGTCATTAATTCTCATTTGTATTATATTTATATGCATAACAATAAAATGAATCTTCTAAGAACAATTATGCTTACCCAAAAATTTGACTGTGCAGTTATAAAACAATTCATCTTAATATTTCTTATGTAGTTATCTACTTAAAAAAGTATTCAGATGCAAAATAAAATCAAAACTAAAGGGAAAATGTTTACATTTAAAATAGTGCATTAATTCTCATTTGTATTATATTTATCTGCATAACAATAAAAATAAATGTTCTAAGAACAATTATGCTTACCCAAAAATTTGATTGTGCATATAAAATAATTCATCTTAATATTACATTTAAATTCTTCATGAATTTCTGTATCATAAATGAATTAAACCTGAAGACATTGTTTAGATCAGCCAAGATGCAAGGGGTGCAGGAATTTTGAATGTTATTAGAATAATGTACTTAATAGTTATTTATACAACTGTTTCAGAAATGCAGCTTTATCAACATGAAGTTGGAACAGTACTGCAGAAAATGTTCTAATATCCCTGAGTTAATAAAGTTTCACAAAGAGTGTGTAACATAGAAGTGCTTTTTATGTATGAAAATTGTTTCTTTACATTAGCTGTATGTAGAACATTAATTCGGAATGAAGAATCACACTTGAAAGATTCGGGTCACATCTGAGATTCAAACCATGGATCTTCAGCCTATCCAGCTGATGCTGTAATCTTCTGAGCTACCATATCCAAGCATGAAACCACAAGCTTCTCTCATTTGATTCTATATTTTAAAGTCTGATTTTTCATTTTCAACTTATGTCCTACAGATGCTAGTATTAAATAATTTCTATATATAAATTAGTCATTAAATAGTTTGTAGTTAAACTAGAAGCCTGGGCCATAAGTACTCATAGCATTACAAGTCACTTCTTAAGAATAAAGCTCCCATAGTAGAGAAACCTTAGAGAGGTCTGTGGGGTATACAGAATCAGATGAGGGAAGTTTGCAGTTCCATTCTTGCAGGACATTAGTCCAGTTGGTTAGAGCATTGGCCCAAAAGATGAAGATCCATAGTTCAAATTTCAGCCTTAACCTAAATTTTTCAAATCCGATTATTTTCAACTAATACCCTACACAGCTAGTATGAAAGAACAATTCCCCCCCCACCACCGCCCACACACACACACACACATATATATATATATATATATATATATATACAATTAACTCTTATATACTTGGTGGTTAAACTATAAGCCTGGGTCATAAGTACTAGTATTGAGAGTTGCCTTTTAAGGAATAAATTTTACATAGTAAAGAAACCCTAGAAAGCTAAAAGATCCATGGCTTGAGTCCCAGAAGTGACCCAACTTTTTCAAGTCAGATTCTCCATTTCCACCTAATGTGCCTTTTGTTTTGAAGGAATATATGGATTCATTTTAGTGAAACAATTTCTACTTTTACAACATTAGTAGATATATTGAGATCATTTTGTGATTGAGTTAAACTAACACTCATTTGCTCCACTTGTTTAAATATATAGGACCGGTTTCACGAATCCTTCTTGCATCGTGATTATTATTAGTATCACTGTGCAATGTTCCAATTAACAATTTTAGATAATTAGTAGATATATTTATATTTGTTGTCTCTATAATCTAAATTTTCAAAAATATCAGATAACTGGTTTTTCATACCAGACTATTTAAAAATTATGAAACATGTACACAAATTATTAAAATAAAAAACAAATCTTAACTACTGTGGCATTTACCAAAAGCTTTCCCATTTTCCTCACAGGGCAACTGTCAGTAATATGCACCAAGTGGCTCTTAAGCCATCTGCAGCATCTTTTCCTTCTGTCAAAATAAAAAGGACTTTCACCAATTAATATTAAATGCCTTGGTGCTGTGTATGGGGAAGCTTACCCTTTACATTCTGATGTGACAGAGCAGTCAAAAGTATTTTGTTTAGGCAGACAGAACCTTGAAGATGAGCCGTATGAGGGTAAGCTGGTGGATGTGTGGATACAAGAAAGCATCTCCCCTCCCCTGTTAAGGAGTAAATTCTCAGTAACATGCAACTGAAGACCAAAGAAATAGCTGCAAGGTTGGGACTTTCTAAAGTGTGCTTTGCATCCTACATCAATATTTGCATATACATAATGTCAGTGAAATATTGGTGCCTCAAATTCTTTCAGCAGTTCAAATGAAAGTGCACATGGAGTGTTATAAAAAGTTTTTGAACATTTGTTGCAATAACAAAAGGGAGATATTGGAATCCATCTCATAAGGGACAAAATTACAGTCCTCTATGACCCTCTATGTTCTGCAACAAGGGTAAAGCACTTTCTACAAAGACCATACTCACATCCACAAAATAGATTCCAACAATTTTTTGGGACTCAGAGGAATTCTAAAGGTAGACTTCAAAGAAAGGAACACAACAGTGATTGGGAATACTATGTTGAGTTACTGTATCAACTGCACAATTCCATCAAGGAAAAGAGGCATGGAATTGAACACTACACAACAATGCACCAATTTACACAGCTCCTTTGAACATATGTGGGTTCCAGGAGCTGTATCATCGATCATAGTCCAGACTTTGTCCCGTGCAATTATTACTTGTTTTAAAAACTGAAATCTGACTTTCAATGATAAATTAGGTATATTATTTTCCAGCATTTTGCAGACAGACTATTTTTTTAGGGCAACTGAAATGTTTATCCAGATATGTAGAAATGCATTGAAGTAAAGGGAGATTATGTTGAAAAATGATATTTGTATTTTTATTTTATCACTTACCTAAAATGATGAGGCCATAAATTTATGGACCACACATCATATGTAGTAGGCACAACAGTACATGAGAAAATTCATGAAAAAGCATGGCTGCTAATATAAACCCAACACTTTCTGCCAAGATAATTCAGAACTATAAATGTTTCATTACTTGTTTCAAATATTAATTTCCAACAGTTGTCCCCTGAATAGTCTAATTCTATCCATGACATATGGGAGGTAGAATCAAACAGTAGAAAGTCATAAGCACAAAACAAGGAATTTCCATTCACACTTACACTGATGCTATGTTTTTACCTGGAGTCATTGTTTAATCTTACGAATGTAAAAACAATCATTTTAAATTTTATAAAAATGAATAAATAAAATTCATAAAAGTTACACTGCTTATTAGATTTATTAAATTCCATAAAATATATATGACATTTTTAACATTTTATTGCCAAATTGTTGCTCATCATGAATCACAGAGGCCACAAATTAAAATGTCAATGCTTGAGTTAATTACTGACATCTGCCATGTTTCAATTTAGTCTTTATGATCAACCACAACCTCCACTAGAACAAGACCGACGTGGTGGACGATATCCTCCTGAACCTCCACTTCCCATTAGTGGATTATAATCTGTAACAAAAGTAATTAGTAAGAAGTTACTGTAATCTCTGTCGCATATCTTCTATGTGGGAGACAATAAAAGTCATCAGTACAGCTGCAGTTAATGATTTAACCTCCTTTCACTATGACCCACCATCTGCAAGCTTGTTGACATGCACATAATATAATGGAAATAATTAATCAATCATACAGTAATTTTGAAACATTTCTTATTGTATTTATACTGAAATTGAAGTGATAAAAAGAAAGCTATGGCAATTAGGTTATGCATCAACCTATCTACCCCAGTACTGAGAAAGGTATTTTAATCTCCATGTTGAAGATGTTGCACTCCTGGACACCTTAATCTCACTCAAAACAATGAACATCTTACACAGATAAAATCTCCCTTAGGCAGGTTTCTCAGCAGAATGACTCTATCCACAGGCAGTTAGTGTAGTTCAAATCAATAGAACTTAGGATACAAACAAATGAACTTATGTGCCAAGCTAGCTAGTATTTCCATTAGATTTTGCAAAGGAATGGAATCTAGATTTTAAACACAGGAAAGCACCTGCATTTGAAATACCAATGTTGCACTGTTTATAGAATTAACAACACTTGTAACACTATGTGCAACATCCATTTCAACAGAATTTGACTTTAGATCACCCAAAATTTCAAAATCATGCCATAATGCATCCAGTATCACAACATTATTTCTAAACATATTTTAAAATATTATAAGGCAATATAACAATCACCCAACTGTTTTATTGTTAAGGAGAACCAGTGGTTTACTTCCATGCTGTAATGCCCTGAAAATTCAATAATTTTGCAGAATGAAAATAAATGCAAGTATATTTTTGATGAATGAGCATAAGTTTGCATGTTTTATCACTTCATATTTTGTTTCTCACATGATTAAAACTTTAGAGGAAATATAATAACCGATTCATTATTTTTTGTGGACATTTCCTTGAAAATATAATACATTATACATCAACAATTGTATTCTTAATGCTTCCACTGGTATGTATACATTATAACTGCCTATGGAGGACAACAGTTAAAGCATCTTTCTCCATAAAATCCCTGCTCAACAATCCAACAATGCACATTGTATATAATTTTACCAAAAATTATAATTATGCAGGATGGTTTCCTAAATAACGATTTCCTTTCTTTTAAGAGAGTGAATATTAAATTACTATAGCATTACATTGCATTTAAATAATTAACAGATCAAAATATTAAAAATAAGCAAATATTATTATTCTACACAAATGATCATTGTCACAAAAAGTTAACATATATCCAACAATCATGATTTTGTTTTTATTATATTAAAATAATTAAGGCTTTATTATGCATTAAAATAAGTCAATATTTTTTATATTTAAATACTTTAGCTGATGAGTTGATTACACATTCCTATTCTCCATTTATGAATGTTAATTTTAGAAAATATTTTGTGTACCCCTATTCACATTCTTAACTGCCATTTGATTGATAGATGTTTCAAATTGCATCTTGGTTGCTTACAGGTGACAAAAGTCAAGAGGTTACAAACTGTTGTAACTTATCCATCATCCATTGGGATTTCAAAATCCATTACGCTATCTTCATAATTCTTGATTAAAGTATTTTCCCATGAGCTAAGTTCCAATGTTCCAAGCTAATTTTAAGAATTTTTACTGTATTTCTATTTCATGATTTATTTCCCAAAATAAAACAGAAAAGAATTTAAAATCAGCAACCAATGAAATTTAGCTCGTGGAAAAAGATAAATCAAGAAATAAAGAAATTAGCCTGATGAATTAAAAATTTCAATGTTATATACACAGATTAATTACATTTTATAAATCTGCCAGAGGTCAGCTGTAAGCATCAAAGATGAATTGAATTGCCTATCACTTGACTAGCATCCAAATATATGGACACAAGATCAAAAAATATAGTTTGCCAATAAATGCTAAATGAGAAATAAGAGTGTGTAATTGACCCACCGCCTAAAACACTTAATTTTATAATTATGTTCTCTGCTGTGGAAGTTCAATAAGATGCATTTTAAGTAACAATATTCTTTACCTATTATAAAACTATTTTTTCTATAAATTTCAAATTAGGAGCAGAAATGTGTAATCAGTTGATAATCATAAGTTATAATTGGCAGCATGATGCAGGATACTATTACTTATTGCCTCAAATATATAAGCCACCTTATCTACCTGGTCGCAAAGATGAATTGTTCCTCTTGGGCTTATCATCATTTTCATCAAGATGCCTACCAAGCACCACTTTATGTCTTTGAATGTTTTCTTCTTTCTTCAGTTGTTCTCGCTGAAATAAAGTTATACAATGAACACACTATAGAAAAACTTTTCTGAGAAACAAAAGAAAATGTAATGCTAAAGTTTGAACCAGCTTATACATACATACTCAATAACATTTGGCAGATCATAATAAGACATAAACATCATTACAAGCTGAGCAGTAAATTGCCTACAGCCCATGGAAAGTTAACTAGAATGGCTAATGATGCCAATTTTTATGCACTTATTTATATCTTTCCTATCTTAAGAATTTTTTCCTTTTCATTTGCTACTTGTGAAGGAGAGTTTTCCTAAAAATGAGGGGAGGAAAATTAAATACCAGACGTTCGGATGATAAAGTGGTTATGAATATGACAAAAGTGAGCCAGGAGTGGTAGAAATATGGTAGAAATCCAGTTAAAAGGCTGTTATTCGATAACCAGGCTGGGCTTTGGTCCACCAAATCATAGGAGGGAATTCTTGGTAGCTTTGCAGATTAAAGCATGCATACATTCTTAATTCTTTTTCCTGCAAAGTATACTGATTCAATTTGCATAAAATGTTTAGAAGTGTTTATTAAATATAATTAAGTAGATATAAACAAGCATCCAAAGCAAAAAGATTCTTTTCTCTCTTCAAAATTTTCTTATCCTCTGTTATCCAGCTGCATCTTTTAGAATTTGGACAGTCAGCTATTACTACATATGCATAGACAAAGTACAGCTTACAGCTCAGGTCTGTGATCCAACCATTTTGACATCTTTCAGAATTATTTGAACTTGATTCATATTGATATGTAATGCAAAGATTATGCAATCATTTTCCATTTATATAAGTTTTAAATTATGCTTTGTTTATTTCTCTGTTTACTGACCTTGTGATCATGTGTGAAAGAATTTGTTCATTCATTTAGTATCCTAAGCTACCTCCCTGGCATTTGCCACTGATGAAGGCAGGAATACCTAGGAAAAACCTTAATCAGGTAGAATGGTCCTGATGACCTCTCATTCACGAATTTGTGCCTAAATGGCCTCAGCCACTTGTATAGATTTTTCAGTCAAGATTAAAAATATTAACAGGGATTGTATAGAAATGGTGAAAGATTTCAATGAACATGAGTCTGTAACTATTTTCTTGTAAGTTGTCCATAAGTATATGTTTAATAATGTGTCTAATGACTATTTCACATTTTGGTTTAAAAAAAAATCAGGCCTCTTACAGAAACACACAGATACATAAACTGAAAGAAAGGTTTTAATCAAGTATATGTTTGAGGACTGGCAAGAAAATTCTGTATTATCAGTATAAAGTTTGAAAAATTAAAACAGTAAGAATTTTGCATATATTTCAGCATTAGAGAGCATTTGAGATTTAACACTTAACACTTCAATTGCTAAAAAGTTAAAATATCTTGTAATGTTTAACATATATTTGCAATACTATGTGATATTTCTGAGATGATATTCATGGTGTGCAATTCTGTAGTCTTGATTGGATGAATCCATGGCAGCAAGCTCAAACCTAAGCGTTGCTTTAGCTTTTAATTAGCTTAAGTCCCTATATATTAAGAAACTATACACAATACAAAAACCATGCAAAAATCTTACAAATTTGAGGAACCAAATGATTTCATCAAGAGAATAATTACCAAAAATTAATGATATTTTTATATATAAAATAATAAAGTAATTCTACCTGTTTTCGTTTTTCTGCTGCAATTTCAGCTTGCTTTTTATATTCTTCTTGCATTCGTAATCTTGCTACTTCTAATGCTTCTTCACGTTGTCGAAAAAGATCTGGATCTACACTCACGCAATAAATAAACAGAAACATTAAAAGTTTCCAGGGAAAAAATTTACCACTAACTATAAATAAATGCTGCCTTTTCCAAAAAGCAAAATTATCAATAAATTTTTACACTTTTTAATTATAAGGGAAACAACTATATGCATATTAACAGCAGAGTAGGAAAAATACATTTGAAAATAATATAATAATGAAGCATGTTAAAATATCCTTTATTTAAGTTACAAATGGTAAACCAAGAGGAATGGAAATAAATTACTTATTGCATACTTTTAAAACTTAACAACTTACACACTTGCTTTCCATTATCAATTTTACTACAAAACAAATTCTATAAAGTGAATAAACAAGTGATTAAAAATGTACTAATTTTTATTAATTTCATTACCAAAGTAAAATTCCCCTACACTAGCATACTTTAATTATCACTTACTCTTGTGACATGCAGCTACAAATTTTCTTTCTTCTATTTCTTCTTGCCACTTGGACAGCAGAGGATGAAGTTTCACCCATGCATACCACAAAAATAGAAACCCAGCCAGCAAATACCAGCCATTTTTTTCAATGAAAGTGATCCCTGAAAGCATAACAAGCAATTATGTATTTTACATCTACTCCTATCAAATGGAATTCGGACAAATGTATAAATTGCATGCATTTTATGTGTAATACTTTTATTATATTGACCCTAAACACTTATGGCTTTACTTGTTTATATGCAGTACATGTTTCGCAGACTATCATCTGCATCCTCAGCTACCTGTCTACTGAGGATGCAGATGATGTCCCCATAACATGAACTACATATAAAAAAGTAAGTGAAGCTAAAATGGTGTTTAGATTCAACTCAATCGTACAAACTGCCTGTCTGTTGTCAATCGATCTATCAGTTTCTGATGATGCAGATTATAGCATTGGCAAGAGTTCTGGATTTTAAATTAATTTAAACTAAGAACTACAGCAAAGTAGCTCAGTAATGATCAATTTCAATAATAAATTCAATTTTGTTTCCTGTCAAAATATTTATCACTACTACAATAATATGGATGTGGACTTACTTTAAGCTATCCTAAAAAATGCATGTCACAGACTCTACAATAATTTGCAGTAGTAGCACACTTTCCCCCCACCATTCAAAAGAGTGGAATACAGGTATGGGAAATTGTAGCTTAAGCACATGTAAATATATACATCCTAGGCTTTGTCAAATCTATACTTCATTGAATCATAAGCTCATAGTGAACATATGTATCATAGACTTCACCCAATCTGCACAGTTGATGTTATTTAATTATCTATTACTCACTTTAATGCACCAAATACATGAGGTAGATTTGAAGTGAGACGACATATTTATTGTCTTTCCTCAGTTCCCACTTTCAATGAGATAAAATTCAGCCTCTCAGCATAAAAATTATGAAAAATAAATAAATAAAAATATATTATTTGGTTGCAGTAGCAGATTATATGTAAATATGCAAATTTTAAGCATGAAACTAAGGAATAGACACCAACTTTAAAATTAGCATCAATGTGCACTATAAAATTAAACATTTTAAGCTTTTACAAAACATGAATATTCCAATTTTCTTCATCACAACTATTATATGAAAAAAATATGCATATGCCTGAAGATCCACTGTCTAGTCATCACTCACATTTAGCTGGACTACAGTACAGTCGGGATGGAAGAGTAGACAGGCAGAACAAAATAAGAACAGGTGAAACACTAGAGTGACAGTTAAATAAGTTCTAATGTACTTAAAAAAACTATATATTCACCAATGTCATGCAAGGAGATGCTGGAACTGCCTTCATTTTCCAAAAATTTCTGGCATTTGCTTATGACATTACCCTTACCCATTCTAATTCTCTTTAAGAAATTAAATTCATCTCCCAAAAGACAGATTTACATTTATGAATCACATTATGAATTGGAGCTTTGAAATTTTGAATGTTAATAAAAATATCCCAATAGACTACATAACATACTACATTCAAATATACATACTTTATCAATCCATTACAAAATGAGATATAAAACATACACAAAAAATAATACTAATCTTACTCATTGGATATTTTCGTTCTAGAGTTGCTCGTTTACATTCTGATTCCAATACACATAACTCTAGGTGAATTGGAACTTAATCATCTTGAAATTTCTTTCAAATGGCTCCTGACAGTACAAGTAAACTTGGTATAGGAATACAAGTCTGGTGGTCTAGTAGTAACCATGCTTGCCTGGCAGACCCAAAATTGCAGGTTTACTCCTGTCAATGGATTTTTAGAGTGAAAAAATCATAAGCATGGCTTCTTTTGGAAGGGATGTTCTAGATTCTATGGCATGTAAAAGATCTAAACCTGAAGGAAGAAGCCTCAGAGAAAAATTTATCAGCCATTTCATGCGCAGAATAGAATAAGATGGTAATGACCAAAGATGCTAAAAGATATTCTTAAATATAATGAACCGAAACTTACAAATCATGACTTAACCTTATTGCAGAACAATAGAACAATTAAGCCTTGTAGTTACCATTTGTGTTCTTAAATGAACTTGCTGTTTCTTTCACTCTTCAAACGTCACTGGTGGGTGGCAGGAGACCCAGGACAATATAATAGTTCAATAAACCTTGCCTACCTGCGTCAATTTATACTGCCAAGTTGGCCTTTAGCAACGGTTTTTTGGCTAATGTAGCGCTCATACATCAGATAATTGAAAAATTTGAATGTCTTAGTAGTGCAAAGTGAGCATTAAGTCTAATAAAATGGCAATGTACCTCAAAATTCATGAGTAGTGGAAATGTAAATTGGACAAGACAACAAACTGCTTAAAAAATAAATATAGTTATGCAGGTATATTTCTAAATGCTTGCCTGCATGATTTATAAACTTCAATTTTGCTAAATAACAAACAACCTTTTCCTGAAATATTAAGATTTTATACAAATTTGTTTTGAAATTATTGTCACCAAATAAAAATACATATAATAAATGTATGGTAATATATGATACAGTGAAACAATAGAGTGGGAGAGGAATGAATCATGAAATTGTAAAATAAAAAGTTTACAACAAGAATCAAGTGATACAAATATCAGAAATAAGTAGCATAGCTCTTGAATTCAGATAGCACTATACTGCAGATTGATGCTCTCAGGAATGTACCATTTTTTATCCCAAACAATCCACTAACTGCATCATATAATCATATGCTATTACCATGAGTCAGAGAATCAGTAGCAGCAACATGGCATGTTTCACACTTAGCATACAAAATTCAATGGCTATGCTTATCTGTTGTCAATTCTAATTTTATCTATAACTAAAGATAACTCATTTGCTAGCCTTCTGCATAACCTAAAGAGGTGTATTTATTCCTTTGAAATTCTACAAAGACAAAAATTCTAGCATAAAATTCAGCAGAATTCTTGTAACATTTGTTGAGCTATGTAAATTACAACCTGGCAGCAAAAATCTTAAGCTTACTGTGCCCTAGAAAACAAATATAAAAAAAGCTGTTATATATATTAGAAATTATATCGCCTATTTATTGGAACCTGAATATAGGCACGTACTGCAACCACAAGTTTAACCTTACCTAAAATAACTGAGAGTGGGCATTATTTTTCTCTCTCTTTTTTAACGGTCCATCAAACTAAATTTATATGATACACATCATGTCTGCATGCTGCAAATACCTACATCTAAAATACACAAGTTTGAAGGTATAAAAATAGGTGGTTTGCTGTATCCACATTATACAAAACTTATCTTTAAGCTGTTCATTATTTATTACCAGAACATGGTTAAACATTACTTAGTGTCATGCATAAAAAGATGGCATTCAAACAATTCATTTTTAATCTTGACCCTCCATTCTTCATTAGGGTCATTCCAAGTGAAGTGATCCAATACAAATTACTTTACCACTGGATCGCTTAGCATGGAATGACCAGGAAGTTTATGAATAAAAATGTGAATAATCCAGTATTAATATGACATTTGTTATTTATATTCTCTTCACATTGGGTAGCCAAAGTATAGTCGAGGAGGAAGATCAGTAATAAGCATAATTCGTGCATGAATTGTTATATAAGCAATATCATTATGCTTGTAATACATTGTGCCTATCTGCATAAAAACTGTATGGATTGTTCCAGAAATCTTCAGTGCACCTACTTACCTGAAATATACGCATTTTCTAAAACAGGTGGTGGAGATTCTTCAAGTGTCTCTGGATGAATTTGCCCATCCATTGGTAATAATAATTACTTCGATATATAGGAGTATTAGAGTTTACGCCAACAGCTTTATTAAGTACGCATTCAGCCACTTGGTCGTACAACTTCCTTATGCTTTTAACCTCGAAACGTCACTTTTATAGTCAAATTACATACCACATTTTTCCTGGTAGGGTAGCCAACAGTCGACACGAGATATTTGAACATTTGAAGATTTCTGTAAAAATTAATTTTCATGAATAGATTCCGTTTGCACATGTCGATGTTGTTGTGGGTACGCAAGGCGACTGGGCAATGTTATGCATGCTGTGTTTTATTATGTACAAAGAGTAATGTCCGTTAAAGAATTATGGAGAATTATTTAATTACCATAGCATTTTTTTGTTGTTGTTGCCACAATTGAGCTATGTTACTAAGAAGCTTTGGCAGTTTTAGAAGGGTATTCGAAGAGCTCATTACGATGCGCATTGTATTTTTTTGAGGAAATGCATTAAGGCGTGTGTACATATTGTCCTGTTCTTAACATGCATTATATGCGCTTTATAAATACAACTTCGTGTTCTTTACAAAGAGTTTCGTTATGTGTGAGATCTTCGCTTAATTTTTCAACTGTAATCAGTTACCAGCGTAATCATTTTAGAATACCAAATTCTGCAAATTTTTTGTGCTGCTGGTTTAGCTATTCTAGAATGTGTATGCAAATCAAGCCTGGAGAAAACACTGCGTTGAACATTTTTGATAGGAAGACGAAAACATTACAAAAGGAGAGAGCTGCACAACTTCCGGACATCCACTTATACGACTACTTAAAGGAAGAAGTGGGATTTAGATTGGCCGATCGCATTTTCGATATCAAGAGAAAATTTAAAAGAGCTGTAGATTTAGGTTGTGGAAGAGGTTATGTTTCTAAACATATAGATTCAGAAGCTGTTGATGAACTTATCGTTTGTGATTTGAGTCCATCGTGGGTGAATCAAGCTATCTGTCAAGAAAATTTAACGGTAAAGCGGCAAGTAGTCGATGAAGAGTCTCTGCCTTTCGAGCCTAGATCCTTGGATCTTGTCATAAGCAGCTTGAGTATGCACTGGGTTAATGATTTGCCAGGAGCATTCAGGCAGATAAATTGCTGTTTAAAGAATGACGGTGTCTTCTTAGGTGCTGTATTTGGAGGTGACACACTTTATGAACTGCGATCATCTTTGCAGCTTGCAGAATTAGAGCGTCAGGGAGGATTTGCACCCCATGTGTCACCATTCACAGAAATTCGTGATATTGGAAGCTTGTTGAATCGGGCTGGTTTTACTATGCTTACAGTTGACACAGATGAAATTGTGGTTGGTTATCCTTCTATGTTTGAACTAATGTGGGACTTAAAGGGAATGGCAGAAAACAATGCATCATGGAATAGGTAATTCAATATTGAAGTAAAAGAAAGTTTAGAATGGAATATGTGTAACATGCAAGGTACTAAAGCAAATGCCCAATTGATGGAAACTTCTTTACACAGTCAAAAATTCCCCCTCAAGTAGTCTGTTACTGTGTAATTGCTGAAAGAAATATGCTACACTTACTTATTTGGTATAGTTGCACCATTTAATTCTATCATATTAACATTTTATCATTTCAGTTACAGCTGTGTCTTTCTCCAACAGAAAATTGCATCTGGGTCGTGATACTGCAGTCGCTGCAGCTGCTATTTATGCCCAGCTGTATGGAACCAAGAAAGATGATGGAACCTTTTCTGTTCCTGCAACCTTCCAAATTATATACATGCTAGGATGGAAGCCTGATCCTTCACAACCACAACCTCTTCCCCGTGGCAGTGGTGAAGTGTCACTCAAAGATCTTTATAGACTAGAAGAAATTGCAAACAAAACAGAAACCATATCCTTAGACAATGAAGAAAATCCACCAAATAAAAAGTAAATTAAACATTCACATCAGAATTTAATTCATAAAAAATGTTTAGTGTTCTATTTATTATAACTGGTAGAAAGGAAAAAAATGACTGCCTCTTTGTATTATAATACAGAATTCACATTTTATCCAATACCCAGATTTATTTTCATTAAAAATGGTTATGAAAGTTTGGAATGTATGATGGAAAATAAGGTGCTCTAATATGTTGAGAACTCATTTCAATGCCATTTCTTTCACCAGTGCTCCATCATTCTTATCCCCATTATGTAATGGCATGGTGTGCTATAAGGTGCATTTAAAAAATGGACTACCTCTTGATAAAAAAAATTGAGTAAAGGGCATACTTAAATGTAAATTGGAACTTGCACAGTGAAGCCAATCATATTAATTGATATCATTGTATGATTCAGTTGAACTACACACTCTTAAAGCTTCACTTACTTTTCATAAATTTTCTCGAAACCGGTTCCATACATTTATGAAAAGTAAGTGAAGCTTTAAGAGTGTGTAGTTCAACTGAATCATACAATGATATCAAATAAGAGTAAAGGGCATTTAACATTACTACATCCAAGTATAAAAACATTGAAACATTATTTTTCCAAATATTTCTTTGATGCTTCCAAGCATTTTTCCAGCTATAAACTAGTTTTTGCTTTCCAGCAGCATAGAAACCTTGAATTGTCTGCCTGCCAAATGAGAAAAAACTGGTGGTTGAAACCAATTTTACTCATTTAACACAAGGGAAGATGTGTAAAGGTTTCATTACAACATTCAAAATAAGATGGAAGGTATGTGCCTTAACTTGTTCATGTTGCAAAAGAAGGATTTTGCCTAAATTCACGATTATTTTCTATGCATAACTTAACTTGTTCATGTTGCAAAAGAAGGATTTTGCCTAAATTCATGATTATTTTCTATGCATGGGAGGAGAGCATAATGTTTCAAAAAATTAATATTTTATTTTTAGTAGCAGAGGCACAATATTTTCAAAATAGCTGCTAGTTAGTACCAGCTGTGCCATCCCAGAACATGGGCACTTCTAATGAGGGAGTTTCAATTACCTAGAAAATTTCAAGTATACTTTTTCCGAACAGAGGGAAGAGGGACAGGTGGTAAGCCCATCGCCTCCAACACCATTTGAGAGGGAAATAGGGTATTTCTTGGACATGAAACGGCCAATAATTTTATATATGTACCAATTTTCCCAGGTGTGTAGTGCTTTATGGTGCCTTAAATCTACAACATGTTACACATACCTTAAAGAACCCTTCCACAAAACTTGTGCTTGAGATTTTTATTGAAAAATCTATTGATCCGAACCAGCCAAGTAGCTCCTTGACCACACAGGAATTGTTTAACTTCATACTGACTATTCACTGTCCAAAAATTGAAGTCACACATGAAGAGCCGTTTAATGCAGCTGCACTTCCATTGCAGTTGCAAAGTTTTCTTAAATGTATTGAATAATCCACCTATTTGATGACCAACATACCAATAGGAGACTGCAAGAGCCAGTGAGCCATCGCCTAATGAGCCAATCTACACATAAATCACTAAAAGTGTTTGAAACAGTAAAAAAGGTAATATGTGATTAAATACCAAATCTTAATATGATATTCCACGCTATTTATTTATGATTCATATGTCAATACAAAGTTCATGCTGTCAGGGGATTAACTTCCAAGTTAAAATCTAATTAAATTGTATCCACACAGTTTAGACAACTAAAGGGCAATATCCTTCAAGAGAACAATATATTTCTCAAACAGAATAATAAAGGGTAATGGGTAATTTCATAACCAAATGCCAGAAATGTATGGAAAATGAAGGCAGGCAGTTGCAATATCTACGTAAGTGCATTAAGATGTTTTATATTGGTCAATTTAGTGTTTCTACCACAGACTCGATACTCACCTGTCCTAACTCTATTGCAGCTGATTGACAATAAGCAAAGCAGTCCCATTTTGCATTCATCAAGATAATTGGATGACCCAAAAGAAAAACACACTATATATTTGTATATTAGCAACTTATTGTGTACTTTATTGGGAAAAAGAAATATGAAACGCATACCACGCAAAGAGATATATATTTCTATGGGAAGCCATTCTAAAGAAGCCCTGGTTGTAATTGAATTTGCAATTTTGTAGTTATTTTGATACACCTTTATAAATAATTGCATGGTCTTTTGACTTTACGTTTGCAAATACCTATACATTGTCTGAAATATAAATGATTACTTACTGGGAAACAAGTAGTACACCAGCCCTAAGGTTTAAACATTAATCATAATAATTTGAAATGCTAATTGGAACTTGTACAGTGAAGTTAATCAGGCAATGATCTTAATAATCATATTAACTTTCTAAGGTGCATTACTTTAGTTTTTCATTAGTTTGTAAAATAGTTTTAATTCAAAAGATTATAAATTAACTTTCACCAAAATAGTCGTAATATTCTTTGTAAACAAGCCTTAATGCCATAGCAAAATAAGTCTTCATTAGTATTCATAAGTGAAAATTATAAATTATGTTTATTGTTTTCTGAGGACTTTAAGAAACAACTGAATAGTGCTAACTTAAATCACATTTTGTTGGATAGCATTTACTTATCTCCTTCCTAAAATGTCACCTCATATGTTACATATTTTCTAAAATTATGCAAAATTAGAGTTTGCAATATGTTGGTATGTGTTTTGCAATAATTTAAGTCAGTATTGACTTTGACCAGGAATATTAATGAATGCAATAGCCTCATAAAAAAACTATTCTTTCACGGGCTAACATCTTAATGTTTTTAAAATAATTAGAGAAGCTGCATGGTTAAAAACTTGTGATATTACACACCTTAAAATGTTTTATTATACACCAAAGATGTTCAACAGAATTTAAAAATTTGCAAAAATGTCATTTTTTGAAGAGAGCATAAACTGGTTTATATTTAACTAATCAGCTGTCATGAGGTGATGTAATTTTCAAGTTTTACAATTCAGAAGTTTTTTTCTTTTAGCACATGATGCAGCAATCAGCAGGAAAATATGAACCTCAAAAGTGTCAGCTTAAATGAAGCAAATAGGCAATACTCTAAAAATTGTTACTTCAGCAAATCATATTATGCAGCTATAAACTAATTAGCCCACTGTGTAGGGAAAATATATATATTCTTATATTCCCACCTTAACTTCTCTTTCTTATCTTTTGTGCTATTTCCTCATATACATTTACACTGGTAATTTTGCACAGATCACTGGATGGACACCCAAGAGTCAGATTGCATCCTATTATAAATCCATTAGCTAATCCCCTCAGAGGCCCACTTTGGGGAATGGAGCATAGCGGCCCTGAGACACCCGAGCTGTTCCCACAGGTCCATACTCAGCGTATTTGACTGCCTTTTATTTCACCTATGTTTTAATTTTTATTCTTCCTACTTCCCTATTCTTAGTCTGATGGAAACTCCGTGTTTGACGCGGTAAAAAGTGACTGAGTAATCGCATAACTTTCAGCACTGGGTTATCATGTAGGACAGAAGCATATCCCTGGTAAAGGCCAGACCTGGGGAGGGGCCATTGCAAGAGCTGTAAACTTTCTGTAGGCGATTGGGCACCTCTGTCTGTACCCGGAAAGGCTTGACCCTGAGGTGACTGTTCAAACCAGGACAAGTCACCTAAGTCAGGAGTGCCCAGGTAGTAGGCTGCCATCAGAGATAGTTGCAGTGGTAGAGGGTGAACTCTCTATGGTGCAAGAAAATATTCACCTAAATCGAAAAGTAAAAGAGTGGACGTAAGAGAGGTAACTAGATGTCATTCCCTCGTTTTCTAGTAAGTAGAACTGAGGAAGGTCAGTCCTTTACCAATGTGAATCCTTTTATAATCCAGAAAGATTTGGACAGTATCTCTCTGGTCTTGTTAAGTCGTGCACGCGTTTACGCAATGAATCGTCGTTATTTATTGAGACGTGTGCTTCTGAAACTAATTCGCTTCTTAAGGCCATCTTATTACACGAAAACTCGAGACGCATCGTACCCTGAATTCTTTTCAAAGAGTCATCAACACCTCTGTGCTCTACGGTATGACATACGGGAATTCAGGGTTATTTGATCGAACCAAAGTTACCTCAGTTTATCGAGTGCAGACGAAGTACAGCCTATACGTACTCTATTGCTCACTTTTCATAGGAATGAATTGCCATAAAAGATCGGGGCAGGGTATGAGGTTATAGCGGTCCGCCCATATGTACCTAGCTCCCTGTGATACTTCCAGTTTCGGCCATACCCGAGTATCTTGTAAGAGCCCTGTATTAGTTTGTGCTACATGTGCACTAGAGAACCGTAAGGGAGCATGTACGTTCGCTCCCGTTTGTATGAACTGCCGCGGTGCTCACCCGGCAACATCCCGTGACTGCCCTCGATATCCCATACAGGAAATCCGGGTTAAAGAGAAACTTTCTTTCTCTGTCACCCTGCAGTACGCAGTCCGGTACTTATAGCTCCATTGCTGCCAATGAGATATCGAGACGTGACTGTAGCACGCAAAAGTGTGACTTGGTGTTGTCCAAAGCTTCTACTGTGCGTGCCACCGCTAAGCGCTCTCTCTAGTGATTAAGCCAAATCTGTTGTTTCTGCAGCTAGTCCCATTAAATTTATGAGGCTTACACAAGGACTGCCCCTTTAAAATCGTCCTGAGGGTGAGACTAAGAAGAAAAAGCAAAGTCCCTCACCTCCTCAGAGGTCCAACTCCCACGATGGCTCTAGGAGCAAGCCCGCTAGATGGTCACTATCGCCGCCTCTCTCCACTTCCAATAGATTCCAGGTGTTAGAATCGGTTGACTCGGGAGAGTCCTTCTGAGGATGTTACTAAACCACCTAGTCCCACGCGAATGAAGAAAGGACGGTTGATAGTTCCGTACCGACCAAAAAGTAAGGCGTTATACTTCTTTATTCCAGTCTATCCTTTCGTGGAATGTACGTGGACTGCTTAGCCGAAGACCAGAACTGGAGTTACTTTTACGGTCGACTAACTCTTGTGTCTCCAGGAGACCAAACTTCGACCTCGGAACTCGTTTGTCCTTCGATGAGTTTCAACCTTTCTCCCGAAGATAGCATTCCCGCGCATGGTGGAGTTATAATGTTAATCGTCGTGTACAGTTCTCCTTCGAGCCTACGTAGCAGCTACTGTTTACCTTTCCTACCTGAGTTTTGCTGCCTGCAATATTAAATACACCTCCATCTGCTATCACGGCGGCTGATCTAGATTATCTTTCCCAGTTACCACCCCTTTTCCAACTTTTGGGGGACTTTAATGCGCACCATTTCCTATGAGGTTCTACCACGGAGTGTGCAAGGGTAGCATAGTAGCGTACTTTTAGATGGCCACAATCTAACTCAGCTCAATGTTGATCAGCTTACTTTTCTTTCTGATAGAACTCAGTTTCTCGTATTTGAATCTTTCTGTTCCATCTCTCCTTCTGGACAATTTCTCTGGAACGTCCTTGATTTATACTCCAGTGGCCATTTTCCATGTCAGATTTATATAATATTTTCCCACTACATTCTCAGCGCGTGACGAAGTGGCTTATTGTCAAAGCGAATTGGAATCTCTTCCGTTCTCTGGTCATCTTTTCAGGGTGTGCTTTTCCATTCTATTAACGCCATGATCGAGCACCTCGATATGGTCCTCATTACAGCCGCAGATCAGGCTATTCTCCCCGGTCGTATTCCCACCCCAGATGCTTTCCGGTTCCTTGGTGGACCGATGAATGCCGGGACGCATTGCGCGCACGCCGAGATGCCTTGCAAGTTCTTCGTTGCCACTCTACGTCCGCAAATGTGACTCGGTGCGTGCCAAATGCCGTCGAGCAAATAAGGATAGCATAAAGGCGTCTTGGATTGCTTTTGTCTCTTCTTTTAACCGCTCGACGCTTTCACCTGGTGTTTACCCGCCCACTTTTCGGTCAAGATGTTTCCCCTCTGCCTCCGACAATTAATAGTGCTATAATGTCCCATTTACATCTAAGGAATTGGTGCATGTGCTTTCTACCTCTCGGCATTGCGCTTCGGGGCCAGATGACATCTATGTTGCTATGTTGCACAATTTGTTAGCGGAAGGCAGGGCTTTTTTGCTCCATTTACATTGTACTTGATGTGATGGTACATTTCCGAGCACTTGGGGAGTGGCCACCGTCATTCCTATACGTAAAACTGGAAAGGCCCCACATCTTTCTTTCAGTTGCCGTCCGATTTCCCTCGCCAGTTGCCTGTGCAAGGTGATGGAAGACATGATTAAGGAGCGGCTTATGTGGTGGTTAGAGTTGCAGCACATTTGACAGCCGTTCAGTGCGGTTTTCGTCGTCATCGCTCTTCTGTGGACCACCCGGTGTCTCTTTTCCACTCATATTAAAGACAGATTTGTACGAAAGTGCCAAACGATCGCTGTCTTCTTTGATCTGGAGAAAGCGTATTCTGTTGGTGAAGCGGTATCCTTTGTACGCTTCATGATTGGCATACATGTGGTCGGATGTTTATTTTTATTCAGGAGTTTATGAAAGACCGTGTTTTTAATATAATGAGTTTTGTTTTATCATCTCGTTTTAATCAGGAGAATGGAGTACCTCGGGGTACGGTATTTAATGTCATAACATTTTCCATCGCTATCAATTCCATCATAGTGTGTTTACCACCAAGAATGAAATCGTCGATGATTTTTCTCTTTCTCTAATCTCAACGAGCTTGCCTCTTAAAACGCCTTTATGCTTGGCACGGATTCCGTTTTTCGGCTGAGAAGACCTCTGCATGAATTTCTGGCGCTGCAAAGAGTATCCATCTCTGTTCATCTTGGCCCAGATTCATCTGGTCATCTTTTGCAGACGAAGTTAAGTTCCTTAGCTTGGTATTTAATAGGAAATTATGCTGGACATCGCATGTAGCGCAACTCATAGGCCGGTGTGAACGGTCTCTTTGTCTTTTACGTTTTAAGTGCCACATCCTGAGGAGCTCGCCGGACGATTCTTTTACGTTTCTACCACTGTATAATCCGGTCCAAACTAGTTTATGGCTCTGCACGACCTTCATCACCGGCGACGTGGCCATTGAAGCATTCCCTACGAGTCCTGTGTCTAACCTGTGTGTGGAGTCTGGAGAACCTTCTTTTTCTTATCGTGGGAACATTTTACTTGTTGGGTATGCTTGTAGATTGGCTGCTCAGTCTTGTCATCCCACTGGGCCATTTTTAGCATGACGCTGGATAGATTTTATGCTGCTAGGTCTCTTCTCTTACTCCTAAGCCTGCTGGCTTTCATTTTAGGGAGTTGTTAAGAACATTGAATTTTGAGTTACCTGCCTTTTTCTTGTTCGGGGAAGCTTGTTCTCCCCCTTGGCTTTTAGCAGAGGCTTCCGTCCATTTTGGGCTTACGTCTTGTCCTAAGTCTTTGACAGTAGCTCCTATTATTCGTCGCCATTTAGCGCGAAAGTCTCCTTATATGCGAGATGCAATTTTATTTATACCGAAGGCTCGAAATCGGACACGTGTGTTGGATGTGCCTTTGTTTTTAATGGGGGTAGTTTTACTTTTGGTTCTTGGCTCTGCAAAATCTATATTTTTGGTGGAACTGTATGCTATTTATAGAGCGATTTTATTTGTATCTGAATAGCCGCTGGGGGACTGTGTCATTTATTCTGGTTCCCCGAGTGCCCTTTTGTCTTTTCACGCCCTGTACAACTACCATCCTTTGTACAGAAGATCCAGGTCGCAGTGTTTACGCTCGTTGGCGCTAGCGTCTGCGTAACACTTTATGGGTTCCTAGTCATGGGAATTCCAGGCAAATGAAGTTGCAATGAAATCCGCCCTTTTAGACCCTGCTACACTTGAGCAACATTCATATCCTGGGGATTTTAAGCACTTTTTACGTCGAGGAGTTCTCTCGCGACGACGCGAGGAATGGAATTTATTCCATGATAATAAGCTTCAAGTGTGTGAATAAGCCCCCTTTAATTGGTCAACCAATCCCTGCGCAGTTCATCGCGTTTGCGGATTGGGCATTGCCGCTTTAGTCACCTTTGCTTTTTTTAAGGGCGAATCAGCTTGCACGTTCAAATTGTGACCATTTTAATAGAATTTATTTTCATTGCCCGCTGTGCTAATGCTCTTTATTCTCTACACAGAATTTTAGTGTAGATATATTGGTTATATATTTTAATAATGGCCAAGTTTTAGTGTGTTTGGATGCTAATAATCTTAGCAGTTTTCCAGCCTTTAAACCAACTTTAAACAATAATCATCTCATTAGCTTACGTTTATCTGTTGCTGAGGATGGTGAGAATTAAGCTGCCTTCACTTGTTTCATAAATGTAGAATTTTTCCATTGCTTGCTGTGTTATAGCTAATTCTCTTTAAGCATGCATATTATACTAGACTGTGAAAAGTAGATCAAGATAATGTTAATATAAAAATACCCTATTTTGTTCCAATTAGATTTTTATCATTGCTATATATATATATAGCAATTAAAAAAAATTGGGCAACAAATGTAGACTAAGTTATATATTTCATAATTAAGATCATTGTATGATCAAGTCAAACTACACATTCTTATCGACTCCACTTACTTATTTAAATTTAATACATGTTTCACAGACCGCAGTGTGTAGTTCGATTCAATCATACAATGATCTTAATTACATGATTAGCTTAACTGTGCAAGTTCCAATTAGCATTTCAAGTTCTATATTTTATGTGTAATTTTTGAAAATCTAAAAAGAATAATATTGCAGAATTATTCTGTGCCATTTTCTGCATTATTTTGTAATACACTGTAAGCATGTTATTTTTTAATATCTTGCAATTAAATAATAACAGTAAGGGACTTTTTAACATCAAACAATATATATTTTTATTTTATTTCCATAAAATATATTAAGTAAACGATAAAAATAATCACTTAATATGTCCACATCACCAAACCAATAAAGTACAAAATTTTAACATTTTTATAGCTCCACACTGTCATTCAGATTGTTATCAAGCAACATGTCTTTAGTCACTTGTCTTTTCCTTATATGCAATTACTCCCTTTTCAATCATGTCTGGGATCTCTACGGCTAGCCATGGTCCAAGCTTGAAACAAAAAAATAAAATATGTCAATTCTATCAACATACAGATGTAAAACTAGGGCTATATACACATAATTAATTTGTTTACAATCCTATCCAGCATAAATTCAGTTTATTTATTTCATTTAAGCAGCATAGTGTATAAATACAATGTAAAAAAATTACAGTAGTTGAAATTATATGACTCGGCATAGCAATTCTCTGGAATTGCTGATTTTCTTAATTTAAGGAATGTATAGTGGGAGCAGTTTAAAAGTACCACAACTTAGGTTGGCCATTAGCAGACCTCCTCCTCTAATTTCTGAGATTCTCAGCAGACCTCCCCCTCCAAATGCTGAGATTCCTCAGTCAAAACCATTCTCTCTTTCATTCAGTTGCAAGGGAATTTCGACAGAATTGGGCCATTGAGCAGTTGTTAATGCAGTCAAGAGTAGATTTCATTAAATAGTTCAGCTGCATTGTCATATATTCATCTTCTAGGTATACATCAGGTACAGAAAATTGTGTGGCAGGAGATAGGCATTTAAGCATAAATTTCCTGGCAGCCTAGTTCCAACCAAAACACAATATTAATGTTCTTACAGAAATTTAATGAAACAGTTTGTGATGGACCAGAAAGAAGTTAAAGCCTGCTCATAAATTCATGATGGAACTGTGCCATATATTTGGTTCCAGAATTATCAGCCCTGGCTTATGGCATTCTTCCCCAGATCTTACAATTTATGATTTCTATCTTTGAGGGACATTGAAAAACATTGTATATTCAACTAACCCTCGTAACTTAAAATAAATACATGAAATGAAGCTAGGTACATTAATGATGGAGAACTGATGTAAAGGGAAATGGCCTACTTTTTCTGCTTCTACGGATGAATGCAACATTAAATTACATTTCATGCAATGATTAATCTTCCTGCTTTTACAATTAAACCCATTCAGCTAAATTTTTATCCTTGAGAGTTGTTTATTCCTTTGGACCTTATACACAAACAAGTAAACATATTAAAATGATGGTAACCAATTTTGCTTTCCATGTTTTCAGTTTATGTTCATGTTCTGTTCATGTAAACTTACTACAATTAATAAATTTTTAAATTTCCCATGTGCTTACCCAGACTTTATGGATTTGCATTTCTTCATCTCTACTGTAAGGCTGATGAATATCGAATTCTGATATATTGTACCTAAGTTTTAAAATGATAAAAGTTTGAACGATACAAATCTATGCAAGAAAATAATAGTGGCAACACTAGGTCAAACCACCTTTGATGAACTATGTATTTGCTCTCACTGATATTTCTAAATTAACCAAAAATGATATCATGTTAAAATGTTTGTATTTATTTTGTTTTATGATTAACTGATACTAAGTTTATGTAGAAATATTAAGAACATTGAAAATCAAGTATTAATAATCTATCAGAACATGTTTCATTGACCTCTATTAACTTCCTCAGCTGTTATACGACTGCTGCATTAGATTCCTATTTAATTAATAAGGAAACTGTTCCAGCCTTTAAGCAAAAGAAAAAGGACGAAGGATTAGGTTCAAGTTCACAAAAATGGAAGAAGAAGTAGAAAAGATCCATTCTAAGCAAGAGGCCTTCAATCTATTTTTACATAATCATAAACAGGATATTATACTCCACCTAAAACTGAAAGTAAGAAGAAGAGATTGACAGACCAGTTGTCATATAATAGCTTGATTACTTCATTAATATGTGAAGGTAGGCAAGAGTATTATTTGAAATGGTTTGACTCACAATAGATTATTAATATGTACTTCATTTTGTTAGATTCCATTTTTAATTAACATTGAAATCAAGGACGTTATTTGCAGTGCATACAGGCCAACACAAAGTGGGGCATGCTACAGGTAGGGGATGGTTTGCACATGGACAGTATTGCCAAAACAGAAAAAACAGAGTGAGCATAAATTTATAGATTTCCTTTGCAAAACAATTTTTACACATTCTGGACTTTTTTAAATTAAACCAAAAATACATGGTGTATTCAAAAGTTTGGCTAACATGATACTATACTTTCTTTTTTAAATTCCAGTTTAGGTACCAAGAGAAAAAAAGTGCAGTTTATACAAACTAAAAAAAAATTCTTAACATTTACATAGCAGGTACCAAAAATCTCCATAGTGTAATAGTAGTACCCTTGTAAATAATTTTCCCTCATCATCCTACAGAAGTTTAATCTGTCCATAATCTAAATAACCATACATAAACACAATTACAATTTTACAAATCAACTACAAAAAAACTACTCTAATGCACCCTAACACTCTGGTTCAGTCTACTGTTGGCTCATGTGAAAGGCCACTTTATGTCATATTTACTGCTCCCTTTATTTTTCTCTCAGTATACTTAAGAATTTTATTGGCTTGATATATTCTACCTTTCCTTCAGCATTCTTATGTCTACACTTCTATTGGTAGCCTATACCATTTCTCAAGCCATATTTACTTTCTCCAAGTTCTACTATTCAGCTTAAATGTTATCTATTTCTCCACATAAAGAACATCTCTCTAAATAAATATCCACTTTTATCCCCTTCAGGCTCATTGCCCTGTTCTTGCCCAAGCAAAACCTTCCTCCTTGACTTGTCACAAAGGTCAATATATTCTTCTCTACCCCATCTCTCATCAGCTCTCAAAACAATCTCAGGGACTTTTTATTCCTATAACTCCCTAATATTGTCTTTCTGTATCTTCTATTCCATGTCTTACTTTTCTCCAAAACCCCTTAATTATTTTCTCTTAACCTTCCTAACTCCCAGATTCCTGTTTCCTTATACAAGATACTCAAGTTATAAATATTGTACTTACGAGGTTGTTGATAATGGAGTGGTAATATATCCTAAACTTAGGGTATTCATTTTTTATTAAAACTCCATTTATGTAAGTGGAGTTTAGTGTAAAAAAGGAATACCTAAGTTTAGGATAGTCAAGTTATGCTCCCCTGTATTTTTTCTTGCATACTTAATGACATTTACTAATGTTTTGCTCCTGTGGTCAAAATTCTGATCCAGTATTTGAAAACCCTTTCTACAATCTTACCCTTGCTACTGGTTATCCCCATTTCTAATAGTGATGCCCCCATTTGTCATGATCTTGGTATAATGGTTTGCAAAAAGCTCTAAAAATCATATCTACTTTCTGCCATCCCTCCTCCAACCCCAAAATCTCCTCCATGTAGCATCTTAGTTTCCCTTGTTGCACCTCAGACTCTATCCTACCAATTCATTGTCATCTCTGGTATTTTATTTAAACAGGTCCTTATTACTTAAAATCATGTTAACACATTAAAAACACTCTTGATATTCCAATCTTAAAACTTTTATTGGGATATGTTTCGTGAGACTTTGCTCACATTGTCAACCATAGAACGACTGACAGTTCAAACTATGTTGGATGTATAAGTGACTGTGGGTGCTCTGGTGGTCTGTTGATGAACTTAAACAAAACGAAATGTTGTCTGCCACTGGGATATCAAAATTCATGATAAGTTCATTAACAGACCACCAGAGCACCCACAGTCACTTACACCTCCAACATTGTTTGAACCATCATTCATTCTATGGTTGACAATTTGAGATGAATTTCAACATCCCAGAGGTATAAAACACTTTGTTTAAGTTCATTAACAGACCACCAGAGAAATCCACAGTCACTTACACCTCCAACATAGTTTGAACCATCAGTCATTCTATGGCTGACAATGTGAGCAAGGTCTCACGAAACATGTCCCAGTTTTAATTTTAAAAGTTTTAAGAATGTTTTTAATGCGTTAACATGATTTTAAGTAGTTTTACTTTTAATATATCTAAGATTTTATGATCGTTTTACTGTGTCGATTCCTACATTCATCACTAATTGTAGGTTCTTATTATCCTCATTAATCTTTAGCTAATATCTTTTCTTTTGTTCATTCCATTCTCCATTACTACTAAACCTAACACCCAAATAATAAACTTCCTTACAATTTCAGTCCCATACCTCTCTAATCACCATTTCTCTCTCTCCTTATTTATTTCCCTTCTTAAAGACATTAACATTCTTCTTCTTTTTAGAACTACCTCATTGCAAAATAACATAGGCCTAATAGCTCATGCTAATTCTCAACTTGAAATAGATCCTCTACTAGGTCATCAGCAAAGATGTCCCAGAATGATTTTATTGTTGTTATTATTATTATTATTATTATTATTATTATTATTATTTCATACAAATTATAAAAGATTGAATAGAATCGGACTTAATTTACAGCCCTGCCTTTGACCTATCTTACAAGCCACTTATCAGTCACTCTTATCTCTCAATGACTCAATATAAAGTTCATTTTTAACAGGCCATGATAGAGGGCAAACCCCATGGCAAACTGCACAGCAGGAAGATCTATTCTATTTATCAAAAGTTGCAGAAATATGGGGAAATCATAATTGCCAAATAATTGTTTCCAGGAACAAATTTGCTTTATATAACGATAATAAGTTTAGTATCAAATTGCAGAACTGTTGAAAAGTTCAGAGACAGTGATATGAGTGATAAGATGAGCTTGAAAAACCAAATAGGTGTATTTCTGGAATTCTAGCACTTTAATTCCTTCATAAATACAAAAATAACAAGACAAGCATTTCTCTCAAGAGTTGAATGCTCAGAAAACTATATTAGCCCCAATTATTCAAATGGATTGAAAACATAGCAAGATCTATTTTATACTTACCACCCACCACAACTTTTATCTGTGCTAGCAATTATCATCATCATCAGTCACTTTAATGGTTGAGATCATATGCTTTTTAATTTTAAGTACTGATTCATATGTGAGAAGTTGCCTTTGTAATTTTACGTATTTCTATAATAGTGTTCTTATAATAGCTCAGGAACTGAATAACCAGGCACAGTACTTAACAACAAGAGGTTATGCACAAATGTGTGTTAATTAATTCTGCTCTAATGTTGATATATGATTTTATGAAAAATACCCAGATGTTAAAATCAGAATAATAGGCCCCATTTTCTTTGATCCAACTGCTGAAGCCCACCAAATCAATTGGTATCCAATAAATCGAAGAAAAAAACATACTGGCTAAGAACATTAAAGTAGACAGTAGCCATGTGGACAGAAGTTATATTTGGTTGTGTTGGCACACCAAGTTTCATTCTCCTCACTTGCATCTAACTTTAGTAGTTGGATGAAAATGTTCAGAGAAGAGAAAATGCCACTCCTGAGGAGAAAGTGAGGCTACCATCTTCTAGGATTCAAAAGAAGTGCTCCTGGGTAATTTTTTGCCAAAGGCAACCACAATAATGCAGAATATTACTGTGCAATCCTGAAGAAACAGAAAGCAAACATAAAGCATTACAGGGAAAATTGACAAACAAGGTCCTTCTGATGTATAACAATGCCTGCTCATGCACCGCCCATCATGAGACAACTGATCTTTTGATGTATCTCCAATGGGAAATTTCCCTCCACCCTCCTTATTCACCTGATTTGGCACTCTCAGATTGCACTTGTTCCCCAAGCTCAAAAACATCTTGATGAAAAACAATTTGGAAGTGACAACAAACTCCACACATTCATCACCAATCATTCGGCAGCAGGGCATGCCATTCTGCTCAGAAGGGTTGAAAAAAATGCCAAAAACATGTTCTGAAAGACTTATGACTATGCAGAGAAACAGTCATCTGTATATAAATTTGTACTTACGAAGCTGTTGACAATGGAGTGCAAATATATCCTAAACTTAGGTATTAATTTTTTACACTGAACTCCATTTACTTACATAAAATAACACACGTTTCCAGAGAATCTTTCCCATCTTCAGTTGCTCACAGCGGTTCAGTGAGCAACTTCAATGTAAAAAATGAATACCTAAGTTTAGGATCATCTGTATATTTTTGTTTTTTTATTAAATTTAACACAAGCACCCTTATTTATGTTATCTGTTGGTATTACAGCTTTATTTCTCCTCCCATTTCTTCCTGTTTTTTTGAGCTTACTTGTTAAATGTCTCTCATAAGTGAAAATGTTACTATGCTCCTTTATATGTGAAAAAAATTAAGGATGCACTATAGCACATGTAGCTGATTACTTCATGAATAAGCTGCATACAGTGCTTAAACATTTATAAATATAATTGATATTATTATGTGATTTAGTTGAACTACACACTCTTAATGCTTCACTTACTTGTCATAATACATAGAACTGGTTTCAAGAACATTTCGTTCTCATCATGAGCCAGGCTGAAATTCCTAAAAAAACTTATAAATATAATTAAAAACATCGCTTCCGGATGCTGGCATGTCTTAGTAATAAAATTGGTCATGCTGATGTTTTGTGCAGGCTGAGCTGTACTTTGTCAAAGCTTAGATGCCTGGCATAGGTCTACTTGTGTCGAACTAGGACACAAACTGCAGAAGCTTAGGTCTTCACTTATAAATATAATTCATTAGAATACAATTAATGCAAATTAAATCATTTTTGGAATTATTTTTGGTTTATAATTTTGTTATTAGCTGTGTTATGTTTAATCTTTTGCAGTTTAAATACAGTTTTTTTCTTCTTTTGATCTCTATGACTATTATCTCAGAGGAATATTAAAAGATAAAAAGGTCTGGAAAATATGAACTAGAAATTATAGCTGAGAAAACATCGTCTCTATCTCATTCCATAACTTAGCCTAACACATGGCTTGCATACAAAAAAATTACCTCTATTTTCAAGCAGCAAGAGACATTTATGTAATTACTTAGGCAGGTGCCAAAAATGTATTTTATTTCTTAATATGAGCGAGTAATTATATTTTAACAACCTATATTTATCAATTGTTTATGTTAATAGTATTATTGTTTCTGCAGTAAGAACATTATTTGATTTCTAAATATTAGGCCATCAAAATCCTGTTATATGGAACCAAATTTTAGTATTTATGTTTGGAAAGAATTTCAAATGATGATACAATTTGTGTCATCAAAATGATAAGGGAAAGATCTTTTGCATCTAATATTACTACCGTCAATTCTTCAAGGAACAAATGGAAGGAATGTTAGACCTTAAATCTGCCAGTGTAAATAAATAGTAAACAAACATGTGTTTTCAGAAACAAAAATAATAATGATCAACACAACAGTATAGTTCTTTGCTACAGGAATAATGAGATGAGCACTTTTTACTATTATGGGCTGTTATGCTCTTGCTTCTTTTATCCCATTGCTATTCCTTGTATGTTTTCCATGTTTAGTATTTATGTATATTATTTTCATTTTTCTTACCATCATTATTTTTTATGTAATTAATTTCATTACATACATACTGTTCATTTTGTGTGTTTTTTTAACCATATCACTTCCCTCTCCTTTAACAAACTTTTCACAGAATATAAATGGGCCCATACAGTGCATCAGTTTGGAAATTAGTAACAAAATTATAACAAAAAAATACACTTCAATATCAAAAATGAATAATAAACTTTCCACCAACTGATGCGAGAGTAAGAAGAAATTTTCTAAGCCCAAAGCAGATACCATGTACTGCACATGCATGTGCAGATGGATTGAAAGTCATCAACAATTTCAGTTGCACCAAAAGAAACAGAATTAAAGGTTGATTAATATGCCAATATTCTGAAATCAAATGTTATAATTATTTTTCATGGCCATCAATTAGGTTGCATATTTCCAATGAATTCCAAATTTAATATTACTTTCTTATTAATGGTTTCATGATTACAGCTCATTTAACCCAAATCATGAAGAAATTAATCAAAATTTTGTTTTGTAATTGAATACTTTCTATGAATAATATATAATTAAGCATAATCATAACAGAAAACATGCTTCCACTTTTTTAAAAATACTTACTCCTAAGGCCATTGCATGTGCTATGCCAAATTTCGGTACGTTCCTTGCCCATAATGGCTTAAAGTGATCTGTTAAGCATATCTTCCCTCCTCTATACATTTTCGCAGTTTTACCATCAAGTTCTGGCAATGCTATTTCTGGTGCAGTAGTAGGATATGTCACGGGAATCTAAAATGTATACAAAATACACAAATTATATTTATATAAAACTAGAGATTCCATTACATAATAAAATGTGTACGAGTACCCACATCGAATTCCACATCAAATTCGTATTTCAGTAGATTATGTATGTACCAGCATTTCCCAAACCATCTTGTTCCTTCCTTATTGGACTCTAGCCGAAACCAGTCATTGTCGGCACCCTTGTTATTCTGCACGTACTGTAAAATACCAAAACATGGCTCTATAAGATGTTTTTATTCATTCTTACAAATAACCTCTCCATATGTCATCGTAGTTTCACCAATTTATGTTTTATACTTAACTAAATCATATACCTTAATTAAGGCTTGATATTCTTCTTTAAGTCTCTGCACCCACAATTCTTTCTCACGAGGACCAGCCTTTGTTTTCAACAACGGGATGCAACTAAGTGTTTTCTTAGTTGACTCATCCACCATTTTTCTTCTTTTAATGTTTTGTTTTGTCATTTGGTGCTTCACTCATCAATGTTGGCGACCATGGTAAATTCAAAGAGGTGCAATTTATCCACTATAGACAGACAAGTTATTAGACTCAACAAATTCTCGATTGGTCATTTTTGAGCCAGAAAGCTAAATGTCATATGATAATGTAAATTATGGGAAAATTATAAATCATAGAACGCTTTGTATATAAAAACAATATAGACAATTCAGGTGCCGTCAACTTGTCCGTAGTATAATCTGATATATTCAAAATGCGAAAACAATACGCTGTTATTTATCTATTTAGCCTTTGTAATCATAGGAACTGGAACAAAGTCTGTCTAAATAAGACACCAGCATTACTACGTCAAAGGTACCATAAACAGTCTGAATGAGGACAATAAGTGGGAAGTGGATATTTATTTATTTTTTCATTGAGTAACAATTTATTTAATTTTTAAATGACATTTTCCCTATCTTGTATATGATCAACGGATGCAACAAAATGAAATGAAACATTCACTTTTCAATTATGGTATTGCTGCCTCACTCTAATAGCCGACAGTCTCATGTCTTTGTGTAATATTCTTTGCCTTACCTTTAATCTGTATATAAAAAGGTTTGCCGCACAACTTATCATTGTCATGAATGAATTTCGTTAACAACTTTAAATAAACAAATTTACATTTTCTTCAACCTTACCTAACTGGACTTTTCTGTAATTTAATAAAGGGGATGCTTTAAGATTCCCTTCATTGATAATTTTTACAACTTATTTTCTTTTCTTAATAAAATGTCTGCTGTTCATCAGCAGTTTTCTACTGGAATCCCAATAAATTCTCCTCTTTATTACATCTTCTAATCTTTCTCCATCATTTCTCTTTTATTACTTAAATAGGTTCTTATTTATTTTATATGTTTATATCCTTTGATTCCGAGACTTCCTTGTTAATATTTCCCCTAATTTTTTTTCATTTTCCTTGCTCGCCTGGAATTTGTTTCATAAAAATGTATATATGTGACAATTTGACAAGTTTATTAGCATGTTGTGACAATTAATGGTTTCATATAACTTACAAATATGTCATATATGACAGGCAAAAAATTATAATTTGTTACAAAACAAATTGCTTTTTCATAAAGCTGACAATTGTGTAAAAACAATTTGTCAACAAATGACTGGGTTGCTACAATAATGGAAGCATTATTTATATTTGTGTAAAGTTTTGCTATTTATGAAGCATTAACATTTGCATTTTTTGCGTTTACATCATAATAATTATAATGTGTCGTAAAGTAAATTAAATATGAAGTGCAATATATTTATAAAATTGCTATTATTAGCACATTATTGTCTGTAATATCTTCATCACCTTACTTACCGCGTACTTTATAATAAACATAAACAAGCAACACAAAAGATACGTAAGCTATGGCCGACAATGTTAACTCAGTTATAAAATAAATGTTATATAAGCTACGGAAGCATTGAACAAAACACATTTGTTTCTTTCCAATGTCCATTTAAAAAAATAAAATAAACTTATTGTAGTTTATTGTCTCAAATACACAAATTGCAATGTATACATTTTTGCTTGGTAATGGGTTGAGATTTCATTCCTTAAACTTTTTTTTTTTTTTTTTGTTTTTGTTTTACTTGGACTGGACCAACTCAATAAATGTTCAAACAGCAACGGTATAGTGATAAATGCAACAATTTATGTCCATAATCTTTTTCAACAATATAGTCCGGTATTATATAAGCCTCTCTTATACCTAGTACTAAGAGAGATTTAAAGGGCAGAAGCAATTATTATGCATGAACATTAGAATATCTTATTTTACTAGGTATTCAGGGTTATTTAATCTTTAATCAGAATGAAAATTAATATTTTCAATAACAACAAACTATTAGGAATCAGGCGTTCATCAGCCTCTATAAAGAATAATAATTCTTTACCACAAGACATAGTTAATTTTAAAGTAAGCAGCAATAACCATCACCCTAACTCTTTTTAACTAATATGAGTATCGAACCAAGTTTCATCCAGAAATAAGCATTTGTACCCGGTTACTTTCAATTGACTAAGTCTATTTAAAGTAATGGCACCTCCACGCTACTATTCTCACTGACTTCATTCATCACTATACGCCTTATTTCTGAATTGCAGAACTTGATATTGTCTTCTTTTAAAGTTTCCTAAGATGGGTTTTCTTGTAAGAAAACTGACAAAAGTGCCGTTATATTAATAGAACTGGCAACATCTAATGTCTATTTCAATATCAAACAATATTACATTTGAAGTAACAACGCTCTCATGCAGCCATTTCTTAAAAACTGCGCATAATAATTAAAAGGAGTGGGGAGAGAGAGAGAGAGAGAGAGAGAGAGAGAGAGAGAGAGAGAGAGAGATGTGAACTTTTGTGATAAATTTATGAGGAAAGGAATGGCTTGAATGTGAATGGAGCATTGTTTTCAACGTGTTTCAGAGGGGAATATTTGGAAGGATGTGTTATTTGTGGAGGGATTGAAGGAATAATAATTGTTGAGTAGAGTATGAGAGGGTATAGGGGGAATGCATATGAAAAGCAAAATGGGAAAATTACAGAAAAAAAAAGTATTGCATATAAAATGTTGAATGATATAGGAATAAAGAGGAATAAAATGAAGGAGAATATTTAGGAAAAATCAAGCAGAAATGGTTTAGGATGATTGAGAAGGAGCGAACGAGAATATAATGAAAAATAGTGTTAATAAAAAAGGTGTTTCATTATGCAGATAACCAGGGAATTGTGTGTAAGGAGGCCTCACATAGAGGCGTGTTACAATTATTAGTACTATAATGTAGGTTAAGTAGGTTAATTTGATGAATATTCATAAATGTTTCGTATGAAATGTGTAAATAATAGTGAGTTTGGTTTATTTATATTTATGAAAATTGTGTGTAACCGAACCTCAGTATTCAGGAAATTCCAGTGAATAATCGCTGATGAACCGAAGACAAAGGTTCAGTAAAATGAAAATAGTTAAAGTTATGTAAATATATTATTGTGAAGTAAATTCAAATAAAAATAATATTTCACTACATGACATTTCAATTGAGTATATCAATTACCACCGCTTACACATACAGAATGTGCACAAATATTTGATTATAAATTAAATTGAATAGTGACTGTGGAATCTTCAATTCTACATGCGCAGATTTTGTTTTGTTTTGTAGCCATGGTAACGGATTAAAGAAAACTAACGGCAACAGAGTAGTTGTACTAGTGAAGCACTTGTCATTTCCGTACAGCGTGCAGAAAGGAGGAAGAAGAAGAAGAAAGAAAGAAAGGGGGGAAGAAAAATCTGCGGCGGACGAGTCGAAAACTAGTAATTCCAATAATGGAAGTGTGGAAGGTGTTAAGAAAACGTCTCTAACAGAGACCATAAGATCTGCATTTGCTACAGGCCATAAATCCTGGAGATTATGCTGTCCGTAGAAACTTCTCTACAGAAATGTTAGGACAGTAAGATGATGATTCAGTGGCGAGTGCACATTTCATCTTAATAGGAAAGTGAACAGACATAATGTTCGTATCTGGGGGTTCGAAAATCCATGGGAAATTATAGAACATGTGCGAAATTCACCGAAGTGGAACGTTTTCTAAGCAATATTTCATCAACTAGTCTATGGGTCCTATTTTCTTGGGGAAAAATGTTGCTTATTTATGTTCCCATGCTCCAGAATCGACTGTTTCCTCATTTACAAGATCGACAGAACGTCAATATATTTTGGTAATAAGATGGTGCTTTCCCTCACTTCATAAACGATGTGTGGGAATGGTTGAATGCAAAAGTTCCCCTTCGTTGGATCCGACTTCATGTTCCGGACAATTTGGCTTTTCTCGTTGGCCGCAGAGGTCCCCCCAATCCTGTATTGAGCACTTCTAATTTGTGTTATGGTAAATTCCACAGTTGTTATTCAATTTAATTTATGACTCAAAATTATATGTATACCGCAGAGGAAAAAAAAAATAGATTTTTATTATTACTTCATTGGATACGAATGTCCTAATGATAGTAAAGTATGTAAAAGTTGATGCATTTCAATAAAAAATATTCGAATCGAAATAAAATTGGTTTTTAAAATTAAAAGACTCGTTTATTTACCATCAAATGTGCTAACTTTTGACTTTTCCTTTTTAAGTTTTCAAACTTTTTTGTTGTATTGAGTTTGAAGATCCCTGCCGGCAACCTATAAATCCTTAACTGCGCTTAAATATCCACCCCAAGTTTCTTTAATACAAAAACCTGCAATTTCTGCAACCCTTGATATTATTAAACTTATTACTAAATTTTTGTTTCCAGTTTTGCTTAGCTTCTTTTCATTATACAAGTTGTTACACGATTTCTACACTGCTTAAGAATAGCAAATATCTGATATACCAGGAGTGTTCTAAAATTTTCTCAGCCTGAACAAGAAAACAAAAAAGGTTTAAGAGATTTTTTTCAACATAGTCATCTTGTAAATCAATACATTTAGTCCGACTTCCCAACTTGTTAATACCCGCCGTAAAATAAGGTTTGTTCAAGAGTGAGAAATAGAGTATGTCTCAGCTTCAAGAGAAACATGCTGGAATTGAATTTAAACAACTCTAAGATTCCTGCAATATGCGTTTTGAACCCTTGTTAACAAACGCGGCTCTCGAACGAAAAGTTTTTCATACCAAAAACTTTGTGTAAAATGTGATAGATACAGCCTATCGAAGTCTTTGCAATGTCAGGGAACTCGCGTACCTTCCAATCGCGGATCACTGAGCACAGCATTGTGAATTTTTGTCACAAACTGTTTTGGGACGTCCTAAGAGCTATAGTCCTGAATGGATGTACGACTGCGCTTAAATGCAGCAGTCAGCTTTTACCGACGAAAACGAAAAGGAAGAATCCTTCAATGTGGAATCTAACACCTTTTGCTGGGGTTAAACCCTCGAAATGAAGTACTTTATCACAGCTCTTATTTCAGTTTTATCCATTTTGTAGAAAGAGTGAAACATTTGTTTGTTTACACGACCGTCCCAAACAAATGACTACACTTACGCATCTTTAGCAACTATCATAGTAATTTGACCATCTTCACATCTCTGAGTCAGGCTGATAGCTTTTGGAACTCCCCTCGTATTTCACCTGCTGGACTGAGAGTTATATGATACCAGCAAGTGTATTTCACAAATATATAAAAATGTGTGTTAAAATTATTGCATTTAATTGCCAGTTACCTTTAAACATAAATCTAGAACAGAAACATTACTAAAGCGCGTTTTCTTTTGGGAACTTAAAATGACAAAGGTAACTAACCTGCTGTCATCAGTTAAATTAATTTTGCAGTGTTTCAAACCTAGGAGGTTTCTGTTAAAATATTCGAAATTATCAAAATAGTTTTAAATCACAGGTGTATGTCTTGAAATTGTTAGTACTCCTGATGTCAGGCACCCATGGCATATGCCCCTCCTTATTTGTGACCTTGCTCATTCCAACCAAGTAACTGGTGTCATATCTATAATTATAAAATAATCCTCAAGGCCATTCAAAATACTATTAAGACTTTCCATGAATACCACCACTTTTAATAAACAGCAGAGGAAACCACAATTTCTGGCTTTTTATCCATTTATAATTTCTCTTCTTTTTATTTGTCTAATTCTTAAGTGTTTATTTCATCGACCTGACATTATAATTATCAAATAGAAATGAATTAAATTTATTGAAGTGCTAATCCAAATTCAAAAAGCTTATCAGTTGGTGCAGAACATTTTTCCTGAGCACTACTAACATATACAATCGACTGTTTTAAGTATCTAATAATGACCAACAGTAAACTTCACAATTAAATCTTCTGAGTCGTAATATTGGAACACTCGATATGGCTTTACTTAAATGAGATTTTCTCAGGACATATGTTTCTGGACTCTTTATCCACATCATCAGTTGTTCGTTTCCAAATTGAATATTGAAATGTACAATTAAAATTTCATTATTGACCATTACAATATACATTATATAAAAGTATTAACGAGTCGGGTCCTGGTGGTGTAGTGGTACCATACTTACCTTCTAAACCCAAGATCGCGAGTTCATACCCCGTTAAGATCGATGGATTTTTTCGGGCGTAAAAATGCTAAGTATGGCTTCCTTCGAAAGGGAAGTAAAGCCATGGGTCCTGTGTCGTACATTTACGTCATGAAAAAGAATCTCAAGCCTGAATGTAAAGGCTTCCGAGCAAATTTTGTCGGGGACGCTGATGACCTGAGATGTTAAACAGCGTCTGTAAATAAACCAAAGCAAAAATCACAAAGCATTAACGAGCTAAATAATTAATCATTACTACCTTTGTATTTATCTCTTCACGAGTATTTACACACACATATACATTTCTTCTTATTTCTAAACAAAAATTCCCTATGCGTTCTAATGGGTAATATATTTCTCTGAAAATCTTTACTGCTATTCCCTTTTCAAATTTTGCTGAAAATAATTCCTTTTTCCCATCCTCTTTTTTTTTTTTTTGAAGTATTAAGGAAGTTTTTTCCTCACTGTGCCCACACTATTTGTCTACCCATTTCCTCTAATCTATGTGTGGATACCCTTCCAAAATCCCTTTGTTATACATTCCCTCCCCTTATAAACCATCTCCCATGCCATTCTGACTAATCCAACTTAATTTTTCTGAAATGTTGCACAACTCTTTTAGATATGCTCCTCAGGCAATTTTTGTATCCTGTGCCAATATTTTATAAATCTGCTGTATTTAATGAAACATGCAACATGGTTTTATGAAACATTCTCAGTATTTTGCCCATATTCTTCCACCCTTCCTCTACCCCCAAATGTCAGTACCTGGCAAATGCAGGGGAGATACCCTAAACTTAAGCCTGGAATGCTTCCTTTCTTAAAAAATGCTCTTTTCCCAATTTATCATTTCATTCCATGTATCACCAGTGTCCACTACCTGTGGTGCCTCAGTAGTAAAATGGGCATTAAACACTTAAAAAAAAACTTAAAAGACCATCTGACCAAAATAAGAGAAAACATGTTAATGTGCAGAAATGAATGAATATATTTATTAAAAGTCTTAAAATATAATACAGCTTCATTGTATATATTCTACAGGAATAATAATATGGATGGAAGGATAGGCAGTGGATCATACCAAACACATAAGTACAAGCATACAATAGTTTGTAATAAATGGAATGCACTCTAATGCAGCAGCTACTTCATTAATTCAATCTCTCCGATATTACAACAAATATGACAATGTCTTTCCCTCCATTTTGCTCAAGTTTTCATATAACAACTTTAAACTAATATACTTCAGAATTAACAGCAATAGTAACATAACTAATGTAGAGGTGCATATAACAATAACTATAATTTGTGTTGTAGCATCTAATAAATTGAAGATTTTTCCTTAGCTACTTGAGTTGGATTCTTAAAATAGAATATTTTTCTTCTCACTACTATTACTAGCTTTTTAGTCATATCAATGTATGATGGACCTCAGCAAGTTCATTGAATGACGAAGAAATCACCCATTTCAAGAACTACATAACACTAGCATTTTTAGGCAATCACTTTTTGGCTTATAATTACTGTTCTATCTATACTGCTAAACTGATTTTATACAAAAAACATTTTAAGAGCATTTGTTTCACATACTTTTTTGGCATGCTAAAAATTTTAGGAAAATCCTCTTCTCAAAATTTGTGTTTTTGTGTGGCTGCATGTTATTTAAATTTAATTTTGAAGAATATATCAGCTGAAGCAGCATTTCAGAGACAGTTTTTTTTTATAGCACTGTATTTTGCTTTCTGTGTAAGCACTAATGAAGCATCACATATCAATTGTAGTACAATTAATTAATACAATGTGGGTAAATTAATATATATCTTTAATACAAACAGCTTCAAAATATACAAATATGTCATTGCAGTACAATCTAAAAAGAGGTTACTCGGTACAATTTAGATGTGCAAACTTCGCTTATTTCACATTCTTTCAACTTACTGAATGTCAAGTATTGCTTAAAAAACAAATTATAATTCTGGGTATTAAGTACAAAGATACTTGTGATTCTAATAGGAAGCACACTCGGAAGATATTCAGGATTTTCTTTCTTCCCAACATTTTTAAACATCTTAAGAGTATGGAAAATGAAACAAAATATGCAACAAAGGCTTTTAGTTATTACATTACTATTACCATCATTAAAATTGCAAGGAAAGAAATATCTTGCCAAATTATTTTTCATTATCACTAGCTAAAGCACAACTGAAATAAAAATCCTCTATCCTTCCAAAAAATATTTTCTAAGTTGCTCCTGCTACTCTTTTGGAATTTATATTTTGTTTACTTACTTAGGAACTTTTAAAGGCCCCTAATAATAATTTTAAAAAAATCAATTACATGAATTTACCTTTAGCAAATAACGGCCAATGAATAAAGTGAATTTCCAGGAAGGATTGTAAAAAACTAAATAGAAAATCGAACACAGTATAGAAACAGGCAAGAGAAACTCAAAAAGAGTCAATTTATGTTTAATAGATTACTCAAAGATGAATCATATTTTGGTGTGGAAAGATGCAAGGAAACCACATATCCCAAATCATCTGATCAAGTTGTTAAAGTATGTAGCCCCCAAGGTGATACTGGTTGGTTTGAAATACACGAGGATATGAAGCAAGGTTGTATTTTATTGCCTAGTTTATTTAACCTATACGTAAAATATTTAATGAAAAATACTCGAATGAATAACACAGAAACTAGAATCAAAATAAAATAGATAAATAGTTGTTTAAAATATGCCAATGACAATGCTCCAATAGCCAGTCATAAAGAAGAAATATTTGATCTGATTGAGACAGTATAAGACTAAAATTATGGCCTTCATTAAACAAGTTCAGATTACATGATGGGGAAATACTTTTTTTTAGCAGAAAAGTATACTTATCTTGGAACTGTTATAGATACTGTTCGACAATATTACATTACAATAAGAAAAACAGCAATGAGAATATTAAGCAAAATAATGACACAAAGCTTAGTGCAGACCATGAAATATTTGTTAGTTACCCAATGTGAATCCTGGACTATCAAGAAAGACAATGCCTTTGAAAGTATCCTGAGCAGAAAAGAAATACTGCATCTATCCTGGAAAAGTTAAAGCAGAAATTGTAGAACATAGGCTTTCACAGCCAGTGTCAACTATGTGAATTAAGTCTTCTGGGCTATAAAGGCTGTGGTCCATTGGGAAGATGAAGAAGAATCCTAATGGAACACAGCCTTAAAGTCCAGAAGACTCAGTTCACATAATTAAAAGCAGGAGTTGTGAAATTGGTGCAATATTTTATACACATTGTGAGAATTATATTGTCACTACAAAAAGACATGCTAGACTACATGTAGAAAGCAAGGTAGCATATCAGATGTATGGACAAAATTCAAAGAGCCATGAACTTCAGAAAGGATGAATTAAGAAATGCTATACAACAGAGAAAGCAAGGACAGCATCTTGTGTACACTATTTAAAATACTATTAGAACCGGGACTAAAATTAGGTTAGCACCATGTCTATTTGGAATACCACCATATACATAAATAAATTATGTAAAAGCCATTTGCTTGCTAAATGTAAATGCACCTTAAAATGTATATTTATTTATAATTATGGTTTTTATTTCTACAAAGAAATATCTCTCAATTGTTAAAATTTCTATAAATGCAATTTCTATAAATGCTTTAAAATACTGTCACTTTTTAATTAATGATCAAGAAAATACTAGCACGATTACTAAATAATATTCAGAGCATTCAAAGGCTTCCTTAGCTTCTCAAAAATGCCTGTTACTGAGTTTATGAAACTCTTGAGTGGCAATAATAGCGATGGTGGTAGATATCCTATGATGCCTATGAGGGGCATATTATATTGATTTACACTACTAATTTTTTTCCTCCACTGACCATTTTACTTGTGAAAACAGTCACAGCTAGTACAGTGTTCCACTATCTGGTAGCAGCATTTACCAAGGGGATGCCAACTGTGTACCCACAGTGCACAACTGCTGTTAGTATTCAAGCAGACAGTATTTAGAGTGATGGTAAAGGGCTGGACAACTTGGTTTTTTGGAAAGAGGATAAGACCACTGCAGAAATTTGGTGGCAGTATTTGGAGAACTTGCAAGCAACTTAATGGAAAACTATTTACAACTGGGTGGAAGGCTGGATATGAGGGCATGCATCAAAGGAAAAGGGATCCATTTCTGAAAGGAAAGTGACAGGTCAATGCCAACCAAAATTGCCCTCATAGAGATAACCATCCAAGAGAACAGGTGCATTACATTCTTGGAAATGGAGGCAGCCACGAACTTTTCAGAAACATCCTGCAGCAAATTGGAGATGGTCACCTTCAGAGGGAGAAGGTGTCTGTCAGATGAGTTTCAAAACTCTTGACTGCAGAGCAAAAGCAAAGGCATGAGGATGTGAATAGAGATCTCCTGCAATGGACAACAAGATCCAGTTTTGACTGGCAATGAGACATGGCTCCATTACCATGAGCCAGAGACCAAACAGCTATCAAAGCAATGGAAGCATAAGAGCAGCCCCCTGTCAAAAGAAATTCGTAAGTTTGGAGCCTTGAAGAAACCTCTGCATGGTTGACATTTTGCAGACTTTGAAGATCACACACACACATACAAAAGGCCAGGCATGGAAAGGGAGATTATTTGAGAAGGCGCAACTATCAGCTGATGTCTAGTCTGTATGTACCATATTTCATATCGAACTAAAGTATAAATCATTACAGTGAGTCCCAAATAATTTTTTATCACACTTAAGAGGTATGTACTCAGGTTAGAGGGCTACTCTCTGTGCAACTTAATTCTCTTTTCAACGAGGATTCTGACAATGCCATTACTAAGTGGTTTCAATAAGGTTATCTAATATGTTTACGGAATGTCGGAATCCACACAGTGAAACTTTTGTTAATCTTATTTTGATTTAAAGTAAAACACTAAAAATCATGTTGTCACATTAAAACTCTCTTTAAGTTTCACAAACACACTTATAAAAGTAATTTTGGTACATGTTTCGTGAGGTACATTCCTCACATTGTCAACCAAAACGACGACACGAAACATGTACCAAAATTACTTTTATAAGTGTGTTTGTGAAACTTAAAGAGAGTTTTAATGCGACGACATGATTTTTAGTGTTTTACTTTAAATCAAAATAAGATTAAGGTTATCTAAGTTTGATCCCAGTAGCCTTGAATGAAATTTGTGGCTGGGTAGGTATTATTCAGGTGCCCTTGATTTCCCATGTCATTCATTCTACCAACTGTTTTGATTTCACCTGTCATTTATATCATTGTCATTAAGTGGCTCCAACAAATTCCGATGCACAGCTTGAAAATGGACAAAGCTTTCTGGTCCCAGAGTGCACAATTCCAATGCTGTGATTACCAAATGACCAGGAAATAATAATAATAATAATAATAATAATAATAATAATAATAATAATAATAATAATAATAATAATAATAATAATAATAATTGATGGCTACATTTTGTCCTTAAGTTCATTAAGGATGATTTTTGCTCAGAATTTGATGAGTAATCAAAATACATAGAGCTACTTATTTGCAAAAAATTATATTTTTGGAGTATAATTTCCATTCTCCCTGGCTTATATTTATGTTTATCAGTTAAAGTGGTAGCTGGATGTCTGATCACCTCTAGAACGATAGATATATACCACAATGCATATAAGGATTCTGTGGTTTACATTCCACATTAATCTTGTTAGCCGTTTTCTATGCTGGTTTCCAATTCTCATAATCTTCAAAATGTGACTTGAGAATGCTCTGTATGAAAATTTCCAGTTCACAACAGGCTACCCGAAGCCAAAATGTACATTTGGTGCAATAATATTACAGACTATTAAAACACTTAATGAGAAAATGTAATATATTTTAACTTCACTCCAGAAGTTAATTTCCTTAAAATAATTACCTTCTTTAAAAAATTATGGGCAAATCATGTGAGATGTTAACTGAATTGATGTGCCTAGAGATCATGAGCAATTTTCAGCATGAAACTCTGGTACTATCTTAAGGCACCACAGGACATTCACTACATGAAACAATGTCTTACAGACTTAAATCATTCTGTATCCAAAATAGCAAAGCCAGCAAATATAAAAAATGCACAGCGATGGCATAAATGTGATTTTTTGCAAACAAAGGCTCAGTATGTGGTCAGAAAAGAAATCTAGAGATAGTTTAACTTCCTCAGTTTCAAAGTTTCCTTCATACATATGACAGATTACTAATTTTATCTGCTTCATATTTTCCATATAAAAATAGACATCATGGAAGAAATTTCACTTAAAACATACCAATAGCTACAATCCTGACTACATTCAGTAGTGCAGAAGAATGAAATTGAGGTTGGCTAATGAATTCAGTGTTCAAAAGTATATAATTAAAATATCAAAGCAAATAAAAAGGATGCTTAAAATTTACTTTGTCATAATTAATTATGAGTGCTGCCTAATATTAAAGGTACAATCCCATATTTCACCAAAAACTATAACAAAGAATATTTAAACATTTTTTTTTTCTTCATATATTTCCTCTAATATTAAGACACTTACTCTATCATTATACAAAGCGAAGCATTTGTCTGCAGTAATCTTCCTTTACAATACAGCTTACAGAAGTGTAAGTCTGAAACGGCTTCATGAAAAGTATTCTTTAAAATGCCCGACATTTCAGCAATTTTATAAACCTGATTCTTCAATTTTCCTTTAACAAGACTTTGATAATGGTACACTTTTCTTCACTGTATGAGGTTGTTGGTCTTTCTTTGTGTTCTTCTGGATCATCAGTGCTCTTTACCATCTTTAAATTTATTGCACATCATACAAAAACTTTTTAACGCTTACATTTTTGTTGCCATAAGCACTCATTTTCTTGAAATGAGTCTTTCATTCATTCTCTCTGCTTGCAAACATCTAAATTTTTAATAATGCCTAATTATTTTGTCATTATGTTCGCTTGCCAAGTTCAGATAAATTGATGAAGGATAACACTGGCCAGTACTGTTACAGTTTATGTGATATCAAAATTGTATGAATAAGCTCTGTACCTTTAATATTAGAACTCTATGTAATACAGTACAGAAGAAATGATCTCATTGTTTATGGCAGAACCAACAGAACCAATGTATTATGAGTCACACATAAACAAACTTACAGATTAAAAATTGAGAGAAACCTTCTTTCAGCACATAAAAGAAGAAAATGTGAATGCCCTAACACATTTCATAAACAAATAAGCTAAAACTGCATCACACTATTTTCATGCCTTAATCCCAGCATGTAGCAGAAATTTAAAACAAGTGATTGGCACTTGTCAAAAGTGATCTTATACGTATGAAAAGCACAAAAAGAAGGATATAAAATACTGTGCAACTTCCATATTTCTGACTGAGAAGACAGTTATTAAAGCAAGAATCTTGCATAAGATGCACTGCATTGTAATGTTAACTTTTGATATAAGGACAAACCCAAAATTAGGGACCTGCATTTTTTGCTTTAACAATAAAATTAAAATTTTCCAAAAGTGTTTGGAAGTATATGAAAATTACTGATGATCTAAAGCATTACATTTATCAATTTTAAATTAACCCAAAATATTGAAAGAGTGAAAATTGTAAGGCCGTAAGAATGTACTGCAGAAAATGTATAATGTACACCCAAAGAAAAACTGAACATGTGTAGAAACTTTTATTACAAAATAAACATTTATACAACTCTGCCTTCAATGTAAACTTCTTGGGCAGTGACAAACTTTTGCTCCCTACAGTATATTTTTGGTCACTTTCTGCAGTGTGTGTAATCACATTTATCTTCACCTCTTTGGTCAAAGTGAACCTCTGCCAATGAGCAATTTTTTGAATTGAAGCTGAAGCAAGATCTGAGAACATGGAGGACGAGGAAGGACAAGTATGTTATACTTTTGCAAGGAATTCACTCACCTAGAGCAACTGGTATACTGGGGTGTTATGTTGGAGAACCCAATTCTTTCCTTGCCACAAACGAGACCTTTTTTTCATTTTGCTGCATCACAAAGATGCTCAAGAATGTAAACATATTAAACATATGTCTCCTTCGACTCAACCATCAGGAATGGACTCAAAATGTACCTGACTGTATGCTAGGTTAGTCACAATCAACTACTACTCCTGCACAGTCCCAGTCTGTTTCACATGCCTCGGAATATATACTGTATTCCACAAAGGCAAGGCAAAGATGTTGCCCAAATAGTGCAGCTGAGTCCGGCAGTTTCATTTCTTTTTGACTCTACTAGTAAAATGCTAAATTAATTGAATTGAATAGTTGAATACAATTTCAAACTATATCAGAAAAATCAGAAAACAACTGTATTCAGCACTTTTAAGTGTACAGGATGCATAATAACTATTTTGGATGCATTCTTGGTGGTAAAGTGAAGTTAATGCAAATTTTTGTAAACTAAGAAGATTCAATGATCATTATAGGACGAACTTTAAGAGCAAATCAGTCATATTATAATGTAAGATAGATGCGCCAAGTTCCAACTAATTTACTTGACAGTAACCATGGATTTAGAAACACAGTTCTTTAGCTAGTTTGGTATTTGTGTGTTAATATTGAGAAAGAGCATTTCTTTTTTTCCTATTTGAAAATCATGGGTGATTGTATTAAAAAAGGCAGATAATGGGAACTCTTATGGCAACATTTTACTTAGAGAATTATCACCTTTTTAATTGACAATATCACCTGTTAAAGTCACATAGAAATGCTGAAAAATGTTCTTGTTTAATATAAAAGATATATAAACAATGTATACAGTTTTTTTCACACTAACTCCATTCACTTACATATGCTTTGATAAGTGATATGCTTTGATAAGTGATTTACCTGCTGTAATATTTACAAATTACTTTGCACTAGTTCTGACATCACTGAAAAACCTTTAAAAAGCAAAAAGACATCCTTTAAATTGAACAAAATTGCAAAAATAATAATGCAAAATTCTTGGTGGAATCATACATGTTTTAAAAAAAAGATCAGCTTTGCCTAAAAAGCAAATCAAAAAATGCAGGCTCCTAACTATCTATTTGGTTTTGTCAAATCCTGAAAATTTCAAATGTTTAGAAAGTATATCTACAGTTTGGGGACCACTATCTCGTTACTTTATATGAACTATTCCTTAGTGATTACAAAAGCCTTTCCCTAAATTACTTTCTTTGATGCACTTTTTTTTTTTTATAGAAGTTGATTTGTCTTCAGAATTCCAATTTATCATTGAGCAATTTGAATATTGTTTAGGTCTCTCTCCCAGAGAGATGAAAAATACAGCTCAGTAATATAAACATTATGTACAATTTAAGACCAACTTTATGTCGGAACTAATACAATGCAGCAACTTATATATTCTTAATTACCTGGCGAGTTGATTTAATACTCTTATGCTCCCTTCCCATTTATTTATTCACAATATCTTTCACAGGCCACTGCCCGCATCATCAGCTGTGAGTCTACTGATGGATATTTTATGAACTTCTGGATTAATTTGACTTCTGTTGCAATGTTGAAGTTCAACACCTTATCCTTATATTTCTTTTATAAATTTTTTTTCCCATATTCCCAGTTCAAAATATCTATCTATGAATTTCAGTAATTTGATTTCTATTTCTGTACCATGTTTACCTCTCCAAAAGTGATATGCAAGCACTGATTTTTCTATTTGATTGTACTTGATGTTATTCAAATGTTCTTTGAGCCTAATTCCAATGCTTGTTTTATTATATGTACTTTGATGCATTCCAAGCAGTTATTGTATTGATTTATGGTTTCTTCTCATTTGGGATTCTGTCATAATCACCAAAGTTGAGCAGATAATTTAGGCTGAATTTGTTCACTGGAGACAAATAACGCTGAACTGAGTATTTTCTGGAATTTTTTGGTGGCAAGGAGGATAAATATATTTCCTGTTCTTTCTTGATGTCAATGTTGTAACCTGTTTTAACCTCTTTTCTTGTTTGAATTTGATTTGTTTGTTACAATTTTGTTGTATCCATTGGTTTTGCCATTTTTATTATCTGAGAATGCTCTTTGTTGTATTCAAACTCATTCATGAATATGTTAACAAATCTATGTGCTAAGTTGCTGAGGAATGCACGTCTGTGTGCTATGAAATTGGAGCTGCTTACTTTTTGTAATTGTCAGTATGCATATTCTTTCTGTATATTCCAAATTTCAAATTATTGCCTGTGTTCTTATAATCTTACAAATATATATAAATAAAATTTATAAGAATAAGGTTATGAACTTCGAGATCCAACAGCAGACTAATTAATCCAAAAGTTCATAAAATATCCAAGATAGCTATACCAAATTCATCCAACCATCAACAAATTCGACAGTTGACTTGTAGCTAATGATGTGGGCAATGATTTGTGAAACATGTTCTGAATAAATTAATGATAAGTGGAGCATAAGAGTATTAAATCAACTCACCAACTAATTAAGAATATTATATACAATATTAACATGTGAAATTAAGCAGATATTTCCAAGTGCACACTTCAAACAGTACAATGTCCACTGTTGTGACACACAGACATGGGTCCTCTCTCCCTCTCTTTTTCTCTCACTCACACTCGCATAAACATACAAATTAAGAATGTATATCAAATGTGATAAATTAAACATTAAAATAAAACAGCAGCAATATTGCATTAACACAGGACATATAATGTCCCATTATAGGCCTCTTCAGGGTTTTCTTATTCACACCATTTTATGGCACTTCATTATTAAGTGAAGGATAAGTTGTAACTTTGTTAAAATGCTAGAGTTATCCTTTCTTTATAAAGTAACAAAATAATAACAGTATAAAATTTACATATTAATAAAACAGTATAACATATTCAATATGTCTTTAACATACACAAGATGTGTGTATGATTCTACAAACTAGTTATCTTAGTATGAACTATCACAATGGACGGGGACAAAAACTACAATCTATTTAATATGTAGTATCGACTACTAAAAACCAATAAGAAAGTACAATCTTTGCTTAGACCCGTACATCAGACTCCAGATTATTATTTTTATAGAATGCAACAAGCACTTTTAAATTGGCATCAAGACTCTGCAGAAAGCTAGTCATGTCACGAAGCACTGCTTCTTCTCTGTTTTCCCGTCCCAGTGCCAATGTTGTCATAAGCTCCTTCCTGAGTGGGCACATACGAGACAGCACCTAAACCATAATAACAAATGTATTAAACTGTACAATGATCCAAATCCTTTGTTAGCAAACTGGTCACCAAAGTCAAGCCCTTTATAGAAACAGATCACCATCCTAATGGCAATCACTTTAAAGTAATCTATGGGGAGATCAAATTATATTCCTATCATAAATTGGCAATTCTGCTCTCTGCCAGTGATGCACTGTTGTCAGTCATCTTATCATCCTACATCATATTTTTAGTATGAGTGCACATTCTGTTATGTTACATTCATGCATTTCTGTAATACTAACAACTTTGTAATTGCTTAGAAAATGCCACTTACATACACTGAGTATATATCATGTTGAAATCTGTTAGAAAATTATTTCAGGTAAGATGTCCAGATATCCAAGTTAGAAAAATAGGCCCTATTTTCTCTGAAGAAATTGTTAAAACCTGAATATATGTAAATATAATTTTGTACCCCCCTTTTGATTGAAATGATGGAGAAGGAGCATTTTTCTAGCAGCTAAGCACATACGGTGGTGACCTTGTAAGCTTTTACAAATGATCACTAAGTGGAGCTATTGAGATGTTATTAGTATTTTCGCAACATTGAATATTTTTTATAATGAAAACAGTTGTAGCTTAAAAATTGACCAAGTAGCTTGTTTACAGTGAGTGTTTAAAAAACAATTTTACAAAAAAAATGGAAATTTCATGTGAAGGTTTTCGTTGGATGATTTTTTACAACTTTAGTAAAGGCCTAACTAAACAGCAATGCATAGAATCGCTTCATTCAACTTTTGGTAATAGAGCACCATCAGAAAAGATTGTTTACAATTGGTTTGCTGAATTTCGTCGTGGTCGTGTGTCCGTCAGTAATGAATTTCGTAAAGGTCGACCAAAAAACATCGATGCTGTACGCAATATGATTGAAGAAGACCAGCATGTGCCTTACATTGAGATAGAGGCATCCTTAAGCATATCGAAGACTGCAGTACATTCGATTTTGCATGAACAGCTGTAAAAAAGGATCTGTTCCCGATGGATTCCGTATAATTGGACCGAAGCTCAAAACAACACTTGTGTTAAATGGTGTACTGAAATACTCAAAATATTTCGCCGAGGAACTGCAAAATCCGGTATACAACATCCTAACAGATGGTGAAACTTGGATATATTCGCATGACCTGGCAATTAGCAACAATTCACTGTTTGGGTGTTCCAAGACGAACTGAATCGCACAATAATTGTTAATTCACGAAGCACTTCCGAGAAAATGATCGTTTGTTTCTTTGGTTTTACTGGATATGTCACAACCATTCCTTTAGAGGATTGAAGAACATTTAATGCTGAATGGTATATAATTTGTTTGTCAGCAAGCATTGACGAAATCAGAACCACCGAAAATGTCGCATCATTCGAGTTCAAGACATTGCCAGCTCTCACACAGCACGTCAAACAATTGATTATTTGAAGGAGAAAAACATCATTTTAATGTCTCATTGCCGGTATTCATTTGATTTATAAGTCCAACGACTTCTTTTCTCGAATGTCACCAAAGAAAAAAAAAACTTGTGGGCAGCGATTTTGATTGCCTCAAGAAACTGTGTTGAAGCCTTTAAAAACCATGTTTTTGAGTTACCAATTTCAGAGTGGCAAAAATGTTTCCGGAATTTGTTTAAACGCATGCAAAAATTTATAAATCTCAAAGGCTAATAGTTTGAAAAGCAATAAAACAGTTTGTTCAAAAAAAAAAGTTTTTTCTTTCCTAGTTTTTGTAAAAACTTAAAAGGTAACCTTCGTATAATTAACTATTACATGAATATACAAATAAATCGGTATGAGGTGACACTAACCAAGTAGTGAAGTTAATGTCATCTAATATCTACTTACTTGTATACTTAACAAACTTCACTGTTCCTAACTTCTTTTAAGTTTACCATTACATGATTGTTGGAAAGCAGAACTATCAGTAAGGGTGCATGCTTTTTCGCTCCTCCAACCTAATTTTCTGTGTGACATAATCCACATACTCTGGAAAAACTGAAAAAAATTCCATCTGGGAAAAAATTACTTACATTTCTCAAGAGAAACTGCAGAGAGTGAGCTATAGTTTCTCCGGCAATTCCAAAAAATTTTAAAACACTCCTTTTGTAATATGGGTAAATACCTGACCTTTTAAATACTACATTGCCATAATCTATTTTGCTATATCACTGCAACTGCACTACCATTACTTTTTCCATTTTCATTTAATTTATTTATCTACTAAAATAATTTACACATATCATGGGACACATCAAAAGTATATACAAATAGCATTCACTATACTATTCTTCCCTTACTTGTTTAAAATGTAGGATACCAGCTAACAACATCCAGCAATGGCAGAATAGACCTTCCCAAACATTCTATTGGCGGAATCTCAAAGTCGATGAAAAAGTGTTTTTTAGAATAAATATTTTTCCCACATTGATAAATGTGCAGAACAGTAGTCTGTCTTCAATAACTTACATTCCTTTTTAATGTAGTCATTTTCAAACCAGAAATGTGCTACAACCACTGATTTTCCAAACATTTATATTTAATAATGATGTTGATCTACATTGAATGCTCTTGAAAAATGTCCTACATTTTAAAGTAGTAAGTAAACATAACAATGTTACTACCTTGACTGCTCTTGCCAAATGATACTGTGCTATAAGTTTTGTTTTCCCAGAGAGTGTTTTGTCTATGGGCATGTGCACTCCTCGTTAGCCGGTTAGTTGGCCTATGGGGTCTCAATGATTAGCAGGAGGGTAAAACAATAAAACAAACCAATTATATAACAATATACAAACCAATTTAAGAGGCTCTTTACTTGCCAAATTATGAGACAGGGACTCCTGGACTCGAACCCTCTAGGCAATTGTTGTTGCTGTCTGGATTAAGCATATGTATGCATATTATGTATTGTTGCCTAGATTAAGTTGACATATTTTTTTAATATATTTCTAGATTAAGTTTACATACTTATTTCATATATTTTCCTCAGCAACATGTCTCACAATGTATATTTGAAATGTATGAAGGTTCCATTCAATAGAAATACTAAAGTGTTTGCTGCAGAGGTTTACTGTCAGAAAAGCAATAAACATCCAAGATTTCTTTTATGTTAGGCAGCACAAGTGACCTGTCGTTCCCTTTGTAATCACTAGTATAAAGTTGCCCTTAGACTGTTACTTCTGTTGGAGTGAGAAATCTTAAAAATTCTTTTAGAGGAGCAGATCAGCCATCATATCTTAAGTCTGAAGGTTGCACTGGAGAGCAGCATTGCTTGTTAGAGGGACAGTAACAAGATAGGAGAGACGAGAAAAGGTCGGAACAGTCAAGTACAAGAAAACAGTTTGTGCGGTAGCGAAAGCAAGCTAGCAGGAAAAGTGACCTACAGGAAGAACCTTTTCGAATAATTAAGTATTGTCTATTTGTAGTCAGTTATTAGGTAATGTCCATTGGTAATCATTTATTAGTAGAAAGGATGGAAATCTGGTGTGGAGAACTTTCCTTATAAAAACTGTTGGAATGGTGAGAGACAAAAGTTTGTGTGAGCTTAGTGCCGGCGTCTCTAAGAACTTCTTAGACTTCCTCAATAAAACATTTCCAGATTATGAACCCTGAGACACCCAGAGCAATTGAATAAATCAACAAGGGTATTTCTATCGACAGCCACTTTCCACTCCTTTTCCCTCGAGACAAGAAATTTGTTTCCAAAATACCAGCATAATATTAGCCAGAGGTGCGAGGAAACCTTAGCGTCAAGACACCATCGAAGGAAATGTGAGTGGGCCAAGAAGAAAGTCTACACATCATCCATTAAGATTAACTGAATTCTTGGTTAATCCAACACATCATCCATATTTCTGCATCCTCCTACTCACCATTGTTAACCCGCTCCAAAAGGTTTCCCAACTTGTGGCTGTTTGCAACTAACAAAAACTGCCACTGAATTTGTGTCTGAACGGGGTGAATAGGGAATTATTCAAAAATCAACCCTCTTCACCCCAACTTCTACAATTATCAAAGAAGCTATTGAAACTTACCGCCTTCATTCTCCACACATTTTTGGCACTCTTTAAGGAATGATTCATCATCCATTGTAGTTTTTTTTTGAGTATTCTGGCCAATTTCTTGACAAATATTATCTTTGAGTTATTGTACAGTATGCATACAGGGGAACCTAGGGAGTCACAAATCCCTACTGATAAATCTGTCTTATGGAAACACATTATGAATTGCTCTCACAAAATTATTTGTAGTGTGAGCAATGGCAAGTCCTGTTGAAAAAATGCATGATCATGCTCCCTGTTGGTTAATTCCCTAAAAAAGGGGTTAGTATGATATTCACATAATTAACATAATCAACTGTATACTCAAAAAAAATTGGTTCTACAATTCACCACTGAGTTAACACATGAATCATACATAAATATACTGCCATTTTAAATACACAAGGCATAATACACTTTATGTGTACTGTCAAATTAAGAAACGAACAACACAGCACACACCTGGGAATAGTTGTGCTATGATTGCAGTTCAGAAAGGTCAACAAGTAAGCAAGCGGGCTTGCTGTCTCCTCCATGACATGGCACATGAGTAGAGGCGTGCTCATAGGAAAAAAAATCTTATGCTGTGAGGGAAAGCATCACTAATTGCACTGTATATTGCTTCACTGTCAACCACTTCTGCTTAATTTATCATTAGTACATACAAATATATCATATTTGTGTTGTAAGAAATACAAGTGACTTCATACAATGTTATTTTGAAATATTTCAAATTAACAGTCTTCTACAAACTTCTGCACTCTATAAAAATGGTAATTATGCATAAACTTGTTTAAATTATTTTTGAACAATTTTATGGAATTGCCATATTTAAAGACTGGCAAAGTATTGCATAAGTGATACCTTTATAATTAAAACTTCCTTCCTATATGATTGTGTTAGGGATTAGTATAAATGACTTCTCTTTGTTGCAGACATTTGAAATGATGTGTTTGAGAATTTGTATGAAAGTTATCTAAATTATTTTTCATATATAACACGCATTTTGTTAATATATAAAGATGGAAAAGGTAAGATATGCACTTGTTTGTATAATGGTTTAGCACTCGTTTTTAATGTTTTTCTAGTCATAAGCATGATAACTCTTTTCTGTACATTAAAAATTGTTGTACTGTTTGTTGTGTTACCCCAGAAGATGATGTGCCATATGACAGCAGAGAGTGAAAGTACGAGAAGTAAAGAATGCACAAAGAATCCATTCTTAAAATATTTTTCACAATTATTATGACAGCTTCAGTGGAAGAGATTTGGTGTGCATGTGCCACCTCAAGTTTTCCTCCGTATGAATTCCAAAAATATTGTTGCAATAGCCACACCATGCTGACATTTTGCCAAGATTTAAAGAATGATTATTTAAGCTCTTAATCTAGCCATAATGAAAGAGTACTGTTACTGTATTATCTCCATTAGATCACTGCTGTAGTCTATCGGTAGTATTTACACTTCCCATATGGCAGGCCAGGGTTTGATTCCTAGTTGGGTTAGTGTACTGATATTTTTCATGGGGTTTCTTCAGTTCTTTAGGTAAATGCCTGGAAAACTTAAGACCATAAAATCTCCTGAGCTCAATGACCAGGTTATCATATATCATCCTTCATCTGGCACTAGATCTTCAGGGCACAATGACATGATAAAAAAAAAGTCTACATTAACTACCAGCTAATAATTGCATGAATAAACTATTTAGATAGGACTGCAAGCTATTAATATTTTCCGGTTTAATGAAAATAGTTGTATTATTAGATACAGTACTGTCAATATTAGTAATTAGGTTATGCATATACACCAAGAAAAGCTATTGGCTTCTAGAAGTAACCTTGAAATTTATTAATTTTATTTCTGAGTGCTTTGTACTGAGTAAATATACACCAATACTTTTCTTGGTGTATATCCATGTCCTAATTACTAATATTGGCAGTACTATGTTTAATAATACAACCATTTTCATTAAAGGGGAAAATATTAATACCTTACAGTCCTATCTAAACAATTTATTCAGGCAATTATTAGCTTATATTTTTATCAATTTCAGATACAATTTTCTCCATTTGCCTCTGATTCTCCAAATACAACTCAACAATGTGCAACATACCTGCATCAATTAAGTTACCACTTCTATGACAGAAATATGATTCAATCTCCCTTTGGTCACTTTTCTGCATACGTACTTCAACTATTAGAAAGGTTCCAATGTGCAAACCTGAGGCTTTTAAGAGAATAAGACTGAATGGCTCCCCTGTTTAGTAAACCAGGGAAATTCAGGCTAATGCACTAAAGAGAGTATTGGTATTGGTATTTTTATTGAGCCTAGCATTATTTTTTTTTTTTTTTTGGAGACCATTAGCTGAGGAACTCATAATGTGTTATGATATTAAGCACATTGGTCCTCATATCTAGCTAACAGAAGCATACACATACACATGACAGCAAGAATGAGAATGGGCAGGAGTAGCACTTTTCACTGGAAATGAACTTGTCCAACAACAGAAATTTAAACTTCGCAAAACATGCTCAAATAACAAGGATGATCAGCTAGATAAAACCAAAGCCTTAGAAAAGATGAATTAGAAGATATACAAAATTAACGACGAACCCCAACAATATATTCAGACAGTCAAATATCTTCATCAGAACCCCAGGGAACCACAAATAATTAATCTTCACATTCAAAAGCATATAAGAATCCTAAAAGAGGACAACTGGAAAATACACTTCTGGTGGATAAAGGCACATATTGAAAATTATAGCAATGGAATGGTGGGCAAACTGGCAAAAAATGCAACACAAGACAAAGAACTAAAAGTGTGTTTAAATATAGAGCCAAAAAGCAAAATGTGTAACCAACTTAGAAATTCAAGTAATGAAAAATGGGGATGGGAATGGCAGTCAACTTCAACTGGTAAAATTACAAAATTCTTCTTTCCATACATCAGAATGTAAATGAAACTGATGTTAACACCGAATATGACAACATTTCTAACAGTTCATGGAAGATTAAAAACTTATTACTATAGATTTAAAATAAATGATGACCTTATGTGCAAGTGCACCTGAAAAGAGCAAACTGTTGACCATCTTATTTTTAAATGTAGCCTATAATGAATGAATTTGAAGAAAGCAGTGTCAGCATCAGGCAGAAGATAAAGTACACCTGAAAAGAGCAAACTGTTGACCATCTTATTTTCAAATGTAGTCTATAATGAATGAATTTGAAGAAAGCAGTGTCAGGTAGAAGATTGTCACTTATTAATAAAAAGGTCCTTATATAACTGTATAAGAAACAATTCACTGAATTTATAAAAAATTAACTTTGATAACCTGTAAACTATTCTGCCATCTGAACCAGTGTGCTATATTCTATATTGTTTGAAATTGTAAATAATACTTATTGTAGTTAAGAACACCCCACATCTGAACCAATATACTCTTTTATATTGTATTTAAATTATGAATAATACTTTATTGAAGTTAACAATAAATAAAATTAACTTTGATAATCTGTAAACTATTCTGTCATCTGAACCAATGTGCTATATTCCATATTATAGAATACCCCACATCTGAACCAATATACTCTTTTATCTTTTATATTGTATTTAAATTATGAATAATACTGTATTGCATGCAGCATTACAAACAAACAAAAAAACAAACAAACAAAAAAATGCACACATGCACAAACACACACACATTTTTAGCTTCATATTCACACTGATTCATCAAATTTATTTGGACTTTAACACAAGTCATTTGAACTTAATGACATTACTATTGTGCAAAGGGAGTTGTTATCCGTATAATAATTGATTTAGTTCATCTAGTGCTGACAATTTGCTATGGAGGGAGAGAATCTACTTTGAAGAGGGAAAGAGAAAGTTCATAATTTCAAAAAGCTATGCTGTCATTTTGTACTTCATTCTGAGAACATTTCAAGTGACCCTTGTATTTGCAGTTATTATCTGTTTCAGTAAATTTATGTTGTAATGACTGGGAGAGATGAGAGTAAGCGGTAAGTGGAGCTTGCTATAAGTAGCATTGTATGCATGCATCCTCTGAAACATCATCTCTTGGCAAATGTGTTCACAGGAAAGTTCTTGGAGTTTTATAACATTGATTACTGTTGCATTACAATGTTAAATAAAATATATTAAAAGATTATTTGCTAATTATAGTGAAACAATATATTAATGACAAGTCATATATATGTTTATTATATGCATTATTTTTTTATATATATAATGTACATATTTTTATTACACATATAATAATAAAAATGAAAAATGAAGTAACTCATGGGAAAGTAGCTAAAATAACAAGAACTAGAGAAGCAGAAATAGATAAAATACTTAAAAAGTCACACAAATTTCACTACATTTCAAATTGCTCATGTTTTTCTTCAAAGGCAGAAGACAAATATCAAAATAATATATAAATAATAAACAAATACAGTGTAATCCATTTCAAATCTGTCAGCATTCTAGCATCCCATATGGCTCATGTTTACTGGGGAGGTGCTCCTCTTAATGCTAATGTTTTTGAGATGCTGCTCTATTTGCTTGTACTTTATGTTCCTGAAATATTCCTTTAACCCTGTGCCTATATTCTCTTTGTTGTTTTTCCAATGTAGATTTTTTCACATTCTGCACAATTTATTTTATAAATACCTGTTTTTTTTCTCTTGTGGAATACTGTCATTAACATTGTCTATCAGTAGGTTTTTAACATTGAATCTGTTAACCGGTGCCAACCTGATATTAAAAGCTTTAAGAATATTCTGACAATTTTTTGTAGTCCATGGGTGATATGTGAATTTTTTAAAAATTAGCTATCTTTTCTTGATGAAAGAGTTGTGGTTTCTTTGATAGTTTCTGTCTCTTGAATTTCTGTACCTTTTTGTGTACTAGTTCTTTTTTAAAGCCATTTTTAACTGCTTTAATTTGTTTATCTTCATTAAAGTATTCTTCTTTGCTAATTTGTAGGTTAACTAGCCGGTTTGTTAAACTGTTGGTAACTGCATGTTTGTGCACTGTGGGGTTAAAACTGTCAGCTCTGATGTAATTATCTGCATGTATATCCTTTCTGCATTACCTTAACAAATATACAGAAAGGATATATAGGCACACAGTTAAAGGAACATTTCAGTAACATAAAGTACAAGAAATAGAGAAATTAGCAGTAGCATATCATTCTTGGACAGAAAACCACGATATAGTGAATAAAACAAAATTATTAAAATCAGTACAAGGACCTACAGAACTAGCAACTTGGGAGAAAATCTACATCTACACATACAAAGACAGTTAATGAACTTTGACACTGCCGGGGATGAAAACATAAACTATACGTTTATCACACCATCACTAGAGCAGAATGCACATTCCCACAGCTTAACGAATTATCCGACAGTTAAATTTTAGCCTGGCTGATGATGATAAGGAAATGTTCTTGAAACCGGTTCTATATATTATGACAAGTGAAGCATTATGAGAGTGTAGTTCAGCTAATTCTTGCAATAATGTCAATTATAAGGAAAATTTAGTTAATTTTGATCTTCCAAACCTCATCACTAAATTTGTAAATTCACATCTTAACACCATGCTGGGAAGATGAAGGTGACAGCAGAACCATGCTGGTAATGAAGATAACAGCCTTTGAAATATTCCGAAGAAGTGGAAAAATTTTAGTGAAATATAAGTGATTTCCTCATAAAAAATTTGCTACGTTAATCTTTTATTCCTCTTATAGTGTACCACTACTTAAGTAGAGTTTATTTTGTTTTATGAAATTAAAATTTACAACTATTTTTGAATTCATGATTGGATGTAAGTAATGGATGGTGTACGAATATTCAAAAGATGAGACTTCTAACTTTGGACTGAACAATTTCATATAAATAGTGTCCACAGAATTGCTATATGCTTTGACTTCTCAACCAATAACAGACATCGGGCTCCAAGGTAGTTTATTAAAATTATTATTATTATTAAAACAATCAGTTAATATTTTATTTCTCTTTACATGTTTACTACTTCTTAAGTAATGACTTATTTTATTTTATGAGATTAAAACTGTCTATTTTTAATTTCATGATTGGATATAAGCAATAGATTTTTGTGTGAATATTCAAAAGATGAGAATTTGGTCTGCATAGAAGATATTAATTTTCCACTAACTCTTTCCATGAAAAGAATAGTAATGTACAACAGGGAAAGAAAACTCAGCATTTAACAAATATTACAAGATTGTTTCACTGGGAGAGTAATATGAAATTCTAACTTGAACATGTACTGTGATGATAATCATATAATTAAGATCATTGCATGATTGAGTTGAACTACACATTCTTATTGGCTCCACTTACTTGTTTAAATGTAGTACATGTTTCACAGACCATCATCCAAATATTCTTGATTCAGATATCCATTTTTTTAAGCCTGTGTCTAAAACATAAAATATCCCCAAATTTCATTTGTAGAACCATAACGTGTAACCATTATAATTGCAAGAAATTAGCCACAGAGAAAAAAGTAACACAATAGAAAAAGGAAAAACATTTGAGATGAATGATTAGTTAACAATACAGATGATGGTCTGCAAAATATGTATTACATTTAAACCAAAAGTGGAGCCAATAAGAGCACATAGTTTGACTCAATCATATGATGATCTTAATTATGTAATATTATATCTATTATCATGCAATTTAGATATTTTAAATAATTACTTTTCTTCTGTTACTCTTGGAGATTTAGGATGCAGCTAACACATTTTCACACATCCTGATTCACAGAATATATGAAACACATACATATGCAACCCATTCAACAAACTACGGAGAAAAATTAGAGCAGAAATTAAATACAAAAAGAATTACCGCAAATAACTGTTGAGCCATCCATCCATGGTACCTTTCTAATGTTTCTTTGTAGGCTTTTTTCAAAAATGGTTTTAAATCTCCTGACCTTTCTTCGTTCTGTGTGTCTTCTAATATACATTGGAAAAAAGTGTGGATAAAGTGCAGGGCTCTGAAAATAAAACATACTTGGAACATGTATTTATGGAAACAAGCATTTTAATCTCTGTTCAAGCTAAAAGTGTTTTTAAATTCTTAAGTTTAAATAAATATTGCATTATTATTGGCTACTGTTGCCATAATAGATTAAAAAAGCAAATATTTCACTTATTGACATTGAAATTAATGAAATCAGATATCAATTTACAATTCTCATTTGCTGCAAGATTAATGTTTATTGCTGAACATCCTCTTCTATAAATTTGAATGTTTAACTCATAAGCATGATTAAAATACAAACAAGCTGAATTTTATGCTAACAATCTGTCTGTTAGTTTAGCATAGTCTGGAATGACTGATGTATAATATAAAATATTACTTTCTTGATGCAACATTTTAGTCCTAATAAAGTTTAAAGACAGCATTTTTATGATACCTGCATTTAAAACTTTTGGGCACAAATTAATTTCCAAGATAATTATAATATCTTGATATTTAATATTGGTGTTACAAATTACAAATCACATAATAAATGATTTACGAATTTAAGATGTTCCCTGCATGCACACAAACACACACAGGGCTTTATTTTAAAACTTCCCAGTCAGAATAACTGCCTATTTAGCCTAAATTTAATTTAAACAAACACACATAAATTTAGAAATGGAAGAAATTTAAAACCAATGTAGACTACATTTTAGGTATTATCCTTTCACACCCAGTCACTCCCACTTAGAAATTTTAAATAGCACACACTGCCTGTGGTGCCTCAGTAGTAAAAACTGATGTTAAACACAATGCCCCCCCCCCCCCCCGCCTTTTGATGCTTAAATTTGAAAAAGAATGCAATTGTTATAACATTTTTTTGTTATTACTATTATTATTATCATCCACATTATTGCCTAATAACCTGGACTCTTGTTATTGTTCTTTGAATTTTGACAGAATAATATTACACAGTGACAAAAAATTTGTCAGGTTTTTTTACAGTACTCAAATTTTATGTGTTCGTCACAATTAAGTTAAGGCAGGTACAAATTGTTGTGAAGAGTTAGACTGGTATTATCACTGAATTCATCATGTACCCAAATGGCTTACTTGAGTAGGTAACAATGGCCTGTTAGTCACCAAGTTTTTTTCAGAGCCTTTGATATTTATTTATTTATTTATTCATCCTTTTGATCATTTTACATGATATAGGACATGTCCTAGAGCTACAGTTGCTATTTACGTGAGATGGGCTTCGTTTAGTAATTATACTAGATTTACAATATGCCTTATTTATAGTTCATATATTCACTTACTGAATAAAAGGTATGTTGTAGTAGAAAGGCTTTGGCTTCTTTATTAAATTGTTTTATATTGGTTATTTCTTTAATATTTATTGGTAGTTTGTTATACATTTTAATGCCTACATTTGTGAGATTATTTTTTAAAATATTTGTCCTGCATATCTGAACATGAAGGTCATTTTTCCTTCTTGTATTGTGAGAATGAATATCTATATTTGTAATAATTCTCCCTGATAATATAGCAATAGAGATTCTCCATCTTATTACACCAATAATATTTTAGCTTGAGCCTATAATAGTCTAGGATTTAACAACAGACAAACTCCATGTGAAATGATTTTGAATAGCTGCTTATAGTTGCCAAATTTTCCTCAGAGCCTTTGAGATCAACTGTTTAACAATGAGATCCTCCATCTTATAGCACCAATAATATTTTAGCTTCAGCCAATAGCACTGTAGAATTAACAGCAGATAGTGGGAGAGTTTACCAGTGTTACTGTTGGGTATCAAGTAACAATCACATAAAAATTTGCCACCCCTTTTGATACTGGCTGGGTATATAATGGGTGTGGCAGTAATAAGCTGCAGGTTCAATTTCTTCAATTAGCCAGTATTCCAAGAATCATGGTCAAATATGAGCATCCCAAAGATGATTATATGAGCTTGTATGCTCTATGTATTTAAAATGGCAAACAATACATCTGCAGCAGTGCAAAATATATGAAAGGCCTTTGGTGCTGATGCTGTGAATGTTCAAATGGTGCAAAGAAGGCAAGGAAACAGCCTTTTGTGGATGAGCTACAGATGGGAAACCAACAACAATACATAATAACGCTTTCTTACAGACTGAAGTGAATAACAGCCAGACTGTGAAGAAATAGTAGAGCAATTCAACATAAGTGCAGAAATCATATAATTCCATTTCTGTAAGCTAGGAAAATGATATAAACTCAGTTTCTGTGTTCCACACAAGTTGAAATGGCACCATGAGTTGATGCCTGTTTTGCATTGTTGTCATGTCAGCAGAAGGGTCCATTTCTTGATCGGGTGCTTATAGGGTGCAATGAGATGTGGATCCTCTACAACATTTCAAGACACTGTTATCACTGATTAACAGCACATGAACCTATCCCCAAAGAACCAAAATCACTACTGCATCAAAAGGTCTTTTGTGTTATGTGGATTATATGAGGTATGAACTGCTGCCAGCCAGCCAAACAATCAACACCATTTTATATTTTAACTTGTTGGAATGTGTCCATGAAAATCTGAAAACTAGATGCATTCACAAACTGCAAAGGTATTATTCTTTTAAATTATAATGCAAAACCACATACAGCTAAGGTGCTCATGAAACCATTATCTTTTTTGGTTGGGAGACTCTAGTGCACCCATTATGTTCTCCAGACATTGCACAATCAGATTATCATCTCTTCCTTCCTTCAGATAATCACCTTTCGAACCTTTACCTATCTGGAAACTGCACTGGATGGAATTTTGCTTCCTGCCCTATGGAGTTTAATACAATGGAATCCATCATCTCCCATCACGTTGGCAGCTCCTCAATTGTAATGGTAACTATATTTAATACTAAAGATATTATTATGTTCAGAATATGATACTTTGAAATATTTGATCTGAAACTGACAGAACTTTTCTGGTCAGCAAATATAAAAATTATGCATGTTTTAATATAGTGTAAGGCCCTGAAACTCCATGTATTAACATGTCCACTTCTAAAAATGTTAATTGGAACGTTCACAGTGAAGCCAATCATATAATTGAAATCATTTTATGATATAGTCGAACTACACACTCTTATGCTTCACTTACTCGTCACTATTGTAGACCGGTTTCGAGAACAACTGTTCTCGAAACCGGTCTACAATAGTGACGAGTAAGTGAAGCATAAGAGTGTGTAGTTCGACTATATCATAAAATGATTTCAATTATATGTCCACTTCTATTATTTTATAAATGTAATAGTTGTGTTTTGGTAATAAATTGTTTCAAAATGGTGTGTACCCTACAAGAAAATACAGTGTGTAAGCAGATTAACAAAGCGTTGTGAAATAGATGGAACTACTTTAATATTAATAGCGTAACTTTTACCCAAATAACAACAGTCAAGGTGTGGCCAGGCAACAATAGTAAAAAACCATGTGATAAGAATTTAATTTTCTTCAAAATTAATCATAAAAAGAGGTGCCATTTGAAATTTCGAAGAGGAGGAGGGGTTAGCTGATGGTAATGGGTGAGCCTTAAATTTAATCATTTGATTAAATTGATTTTAAACTTTAGGTCACTATTCAACTGCTGTTTGAAAACTTCTCCCTCATTATCCTAAACTGATGCATTGTTTGTTCAATTAAACATAAATTTATGTATCAAAAGGTAGGGATGCCATTTGTTATTTCAAAGTGGAGGTGGCTATGGATAATTGGGTTAAATCTAAAATTTAATCAATATGATTGTCGTTTGAAAACTTCTCCTTCAATATCTAAATGGACATGTTTTTTGTTTCAATTAAGTTTAAGTTAAATGCGTAGTTATGCAGATTGGGAAGTTTATGACAAATCCGTGTATATTTTCCTTAAATTGATCACACATTGTGCAATCAGACACAGAAAGCTTGGTCTCATCAAGAAACATCATACATAATTTCAGGAAATACAGTCCTAAAATTAGGGATTATCTCACAAAAATAAGCAAATAGTTTTAAAGCTCTTAAATAGCAAAGAAAAGTGTTCTGAAAGTTTACAATTATAAATAGATACCCTTCTCTACAGCTATGGCCTTTAAATTTACATATTAAAATTCAGTTTTCTCTTAAGGAGTACAAAGACTTACACTTTAGCACAGTTGGAAGAGTATTTGGAATTTCTCAATGAGTCTTAAACAGAAGTACTTGCAACTTTTGAGAATGAAGTGTAAAAAGCCAAGTTATATAAAGTAGTTTGTGCTTTTATTTTAACATTTAATGGTTATTGCAACTTATCGGATGAGGATGATGAGGAAAAGGAGCTAATCAGTAAAATCTGTATCTCTTTTTTAATTAATAACAAACTTAAATTAATTTTTATCCTTAAGTTTTTTGACAGTAAAGCAGCTAATGAAATTTAACTGAAGTCTGTTTAGTGACACACTTTGTTAACTTGTTTTTTGGGAATATTCATTCCCATCCTCAGCAGCAGACTAACTGGAGGAGGTTTTTGATTGATTGATTTATTTATGGACGCTCTTTAACATCTCAGGCCATCAGCGTCCCATTCAACTCAGGGCATGAAACGGCTGACTAATTTTGCTCAGAGGCCTCTCTTTCAGGCTTGAGGTTCTTTTCGTGCTGTAAATGTATGACACGATACTTAGGATTTTTACGCCCAAAAAATCCATCGGTCCTGGCCGGGTTTGAACGTGCAATCTTGGGTTTAGGAGGCAAGTATGGTAACCACTATACAACCAGGACCGACATAACTGGAGGAGGAACTCTCTGATAATGGCAGATTGAGATTCCTTCTGCCACCATAAAAGAATTCCTCCTCCACTTGGTCTGCTACTCAGGAGGGGAACAAATATTCTTAAAACATGTTCAGTTAAAAAGACAAGCACATGAAGTATAAGTTTGTTAAGCCAACTTCAATTCTTAAAGTAATAACAAACTTTCAAATGTTTACTTATTGAAGTTATTTAAATCAAATAACACATTTTTAAACACAAATCTGTTCAGTTAGTAGTATAATTAATGTTATGATTTTGTAACAAGCCACAAAATTTTCATTCTGCAACAAATAACATTCAGTCATAAAATTAATTTTTGTTACAATGACATCTGACCATTTTTAATCCCTTAAAATTTTTTCTTGGTTTTAAAAATAATAATTAGTTTCCTCACATAAAATTTCAAAGATGCTATTTCCAACTAATAGTGCTTTTGGACTCTTTTGTATTGGGTCAGAGGGAATTTGTTTTACCCCTGGGTTTCCTAAATAAGGTGATATTTCCTTTTGAATTTATACGGTAGCCACTTTCATTATCACTGTTGTTATAAATATTTAATGGATGCATAATTTTGTTTTGTCTAACCACAAATTCATTAAATTGTTACTTTCACTATCACGATAAATCTCCCTTCCTGCCAAAAAATGGAATATCAATTAAAGTGTCAGAAAAAAATTCTATGAGAATTTGGTCTTCAGTGACAAGTTTCATTGTCCTTCCTGCAATCACATTCGGCTTTAGTCATGATCACTTGACTGCTGACTGAAACAAAGGATCCTTTTTCTTTATTTGCTTTAACCTAGCCATGAATATGCATCAGGTTATATTTACAACATTTGAATAAACATTCCAGAGAATGCCTATGCTGCAATTTGATACCTATCTGTGATGCATGCAAAGAATGTGTAGTAAGTGGAAACCAAGCCTGCATTTAAAATGCACATTTGTGTCATCCGTCTTCAAAGAGTTATTTGTCATAAATTGAGAAACCAATCCCCAAAAAGAAGATAAAGGAAGTGAAAAAAGTGTGGCACTTGGAAAATGTCAAAGAATGCCAGGATGCAGCTGTAGGAGGAAAATAGGATAATATTTAACTTGCAAAGCAAATTAAATGCCGGGGATGCAGGCAGGCTACGTGGCTGTAATTCATAATGATGTCAGGATTTGAATGTCTCCTAAATAACCACCTCTAGAGAATGGGCATTTAATCACTCTATAAATATGATTTTCAAGAAATGAACCAAGAACACCTGTTGCAGTGCTCACAGCTCAATTGTAATACACACAGTAAAAAAAATATTGTCAGATTGTATTGTGAAGCTAGAAAGGAAACTGATGTTGTCAACTGTTTGATATGAAAACATTTAATAAAAAAGAAATATTTTTTGCTAAATATTAATGTAACAAATATAATGTTATAACAATGCCAAAGTCAAATATATAATTATAGAATTTTTCAAAATAAAGAAACAAGCAACACATCCCTTATTATGCTATTGCTCACAGCTCTTCAAATAACCAAGTTCAGTCTTAAGCTAGGTAACAATATTTAGAAATTAATTACTAAAAGCAAAACATTTACTGCTTTTATGCTCCCTCTTGGCTCTCTCACTGATGTAAATGGTACATTTTGGACACATTCATATGTATTATTGTAACTATTTTGTTTGATATTCTTTTGGTTTGATTACTCTCTCGATTCTTCTTGGCATTGAATCCATCAAACATTGGAAATCTTCTGATGCTGTCACTCTAAACCATGAATGAATGATTACCTCTTGTAACCCCTTCTTGTTACTGGGATTCCAATGTGACATGAAAGTTTTTGATTAAGTTGAGATCAGGACTGTTCCTGGATCAAGGGAGGACAGTAACATGATGGTCCCTGAAGAATTTCTGATTGATTCAAGCTGAAGTCACTTTGTGCCATCCTGCTGGAAGATGCACTGCTGACTATCATTCCTTAACAAATCACGAATAATAAGGCAGCAGTTTTATGTCTAAGATCTCTTCTTGGTATTTTTTGGCATTGATGTTGCCCTCTTAACATTGCTAGGTGCCTGATATCATGTCTTGACATGCTTCCCCATACCATGATGCTGACAGGATGCTTCATAGTGGTAGTGGGCACTCAGGTAAAATTCCTCATCTGTTCGGTAATGCACATATGTGATGTCATCACTTCCAAAGATGCTGATTTTCATTTCATTGCTCCAAATCACTTTACCCCAATCTTCTTGCATCCAATCCCTGTGTGCTAAAGCCCACTCCACATGCTTTTGGTTGAGATAAGGCTTCTTTGAGTTCCTCATTTGTAGACAATTTTTGCAAAGTTTTTGTCTGTTTGGTCAAAGACCTGTAGCCCAGAATTTCTCAAGATAGCATTTATATCTTTTGTCTTACATCAGTGTTCTTGTAGAGAAAGGCGACAGATTCTGCAGCATTCTTGAGCAGTTAGTTTTGGTTTTGTGCCACATTTTGGAGACATTCTTATGCTCCCATTTACTTCGTACATCTTGCAAATGTTCTTAATGCCTGTCACTACACAACCTTTTCAATATTTCTTCATAGGAATAGCCTTGTCTTCAATGTGTTACTGCCTTACTCCTTTTACTTGGTTACCAGTCAGAGGTTTTTTTCTTAGGAGCCATTATTTAAAATTGCAGGATCACTTTTCAACTCACTGTGAAAGAAGTTCACTTCATAAAAGTTATTTGCCAACTAAATACTATACAACAATGATAATCACATTTGACTTAGGTACTGGGATAATACAATAATTGAATACAAGAGCTCTGTTGGTTGAAAATACAATAATTACATAACAATTATGTTGTTACTGCACTAAGATGGAATTATTGCAGTTAACAAATGATTTTAATTAAATTGTTTCTAATGCTATACAGAATGTAGCACATTCCACCTTTCTTAAAGATAATAAATACAGTATAGAAACATCACAGACAAAATATAAATGACATCTGTTGATTTGGCACAACACAATCATTGTATATCTTGTAAGATTTAAAAAGGATAACATTTTTACAATAGGTGCTCAGAATTAATGCCACTACTGTATATTGAGTAGTTTATGGGAATGTTAGACAGCTATAATTAGTGAGCAAATTTTTTTATAATGATAGTCTGTAATTCTGCATTTTCAATGATGTCATTTTGTTTCTCATCTATTATACCCTGAATCAACTGAACTGTGTACACAAACTGTCACCAGTTAGTAACAATACTTCTGTAATGTATGAATGCTTCTTACTGGAGAATGACCATTGAACTCACCTCCGGAGCCAAAGAAGAGCATCTGTTACATAACTCCCACCTTCTGCCTTTTCACAAAGTATCATATCATCTAGGTACATGTATTTTTCTTTGTTCATGTTGTATCTCTGTGTGAGTTTCTGTACAAAGACACAAATATAAACAACTAAACAGTGTTATATACTTAAATTGTACTTAGGAAGCTACAGACAATGAAGTGGCTATATATCCTATTAGAATTTATTAAATAATTTAAGGCTAAAATCACTTATGTAACAAAATTAGGACATGTTTCAGAGGCAATCACTTCCAATCATCAGCTGCTGACTAACTGCAACAGCTGATGAAGGAAGCAATTACCCCTGAAACTCCTTTATCAGCTGTTGCACTTAGTCAGCAACTAATGATCGGAAGTGATTGCCCCTGAAACATGTCCTGATGTTGTACATGTAATTGGAGTTAACATATTTAATAAATTTTAATTTTATAACTAAACAGTGTATTTATCAACAGTTACCCTAAACAGAAGTGATGCAAAAAGTCAATGGGCATGTTGCTCACAGAACTATGAAAAATGTGGAAACATAAGTGCAGCACAATACTTATGAAAATTGAAACACCATCACTAAGAATTAATGTGTCTGTGTATGTGTATATATATATATATATATATATATATATATATATATATAGTGCATAATAGTGATTCTCTTATTGTATATACTCTATCCAGTATACAGAATATAAGTGAAAGAATATGTGTTTTTGAGATCTATGACTGGCTCTTGGATATATCAAATGTTTTCTGATACATCCCTTTTCCCTCATAAGAATATAGTTCTAATGTAATGCTACTGTTTAATTTTATTATTTTCTTTCAATTTAATTTTAAACCTCCATCAGGTGAAAAACATATTGTTACACAATTGGGCATTATGTCTGATGTACTAGCTCTATTTATGGTTCTATGCAGTCTGAACATCTCTCTAACTGTAATATTTTATTTTTTATTATTATTTTAGTATTTCTAAAAACAATACAGTAGAGTATAAATATTGGAGTGATAAGTGTTTATATTATAGAAAATAAATAATCTAATATTTTAAACTTTCTATGTAATCAGCATGTTTTTACCTAGTTTTTCCACAGAAAATAAATGAACATTTAATAAGAGCTGTTCCTTGGAATCTTAGAAGTGACTCTCAAAATACTGCATAAGAAATTTGAAGTTTACTACTATTTAGTTCATGCAAGACAGATTTGCAAAACATGCCGAGAATCTGTAGGGAATTTTTTCTATGTTATAGACTAAAAGTTATTTCATTACAGATTAACAGAAATTTGCAGATATTTGTGATAACATTTTATTTCCAGGCTTTCAGTGGAGTCATTTAGGTTCAATACTTTTCATTTCTATGACATTGCACATACAAAAAAACTTTTGATAGTAACAAAGGATAGTAACAAAGGAACTTGAGATTCAGGATACTTTAGTCATCAATGTGTGCAAACATTTATATTTTCTTACATGCATAACTTAAAAACATTTGGACATGTTCATATGCAGAATTCTGAGAGTGACATCATTCTGTTATTAACTTCAAGGCACAAAAATTTTGTTTCATTCCTAAAGTTTCCCATTTCTGTTGCCTGGTTATAACTAATTTAAATAACTACTTGGCATAAAGCATATTATTGTGATAAATAATAATGACTTTTTTTTTGTGGATGTGCTAAACTTTATATTAAAAATATTAGTTGTAAGATATCTTAGCAATCAAACTTAAGCCCTCCACTATCTCTGATTTACATCAATGACTTTCCACTGACATTTTAAATGCAAAGACAATTCTTTTTGCAGATTACATAAACTTAGATTTCAAAGAAAAGGATATAACAACACTGCTAATAAAATTCATTATTGTATGAATAGTGTTTCAAATGGCTTGTGGTCAATTAGTACCTAATATTTGTAAGTCTCAATAAATTCTCTTTGACATTTCTAATAAAAATGTTAAATTTCTCTCGATTGTAAAAGTCAATAATATAAAACAAATACTTTATGTTCTAGAGAAGCTGGAAACCACATTTAAGATAACTTAATAAGACAAAGTTTATGGTACAAACTTTAACATTTTAATGCCACCTTCATGTCCAAGATATGCCATAAACAGAAAATGCTTTGGTTTGGACCATGTTCTCTGATGGCTGAAAGAATTAAAACACATGTCTAATAATAATAGCTACCTAGATCTAAATCCATATTAAGCTCGAATATTTTATTTGTAAGTTCTTGCAATAAAATGAATGTTTGATATGTGACAATAATATACATTTTTAATGGACAGTATATATTTGAATTTTAAGACATTAATGATCAAATGCAAAAACATTAATTAATCATGTTTGTTTTCTAACATATATTCTAATGTAAAAAACTAAAAGGATTATATAAATTATCTTTAGTTAATATAAGATTAATTATTAATTTTTATTTAGTTTGAACAAAAGAAGATTAAATTTAAAATTAATTTCTTGTCAGAATTAATACAGTGAAGCAATTTATCTTTTTCTTAATTAGCTAGTGAGGCGATTCAATATTCATATGCTGAATTGAACTAAACAGAACATGTTTCACATGCCTTTGCCTACATCATCAACTGCGGGCGAAGGCCCATGAAACATGTTCTGTATAATCTAATGTAAGTGGAACATAAGAGTATTAAACCAACTCACTAGCTAATTAAAGTAAAAGAAGATTATTCATTTAAGAACTTTCGAAAAATAAGACATTTTTTAAAAAATTCTGTTGGAACTCACACAGTGAAGCTTGTTAAAAGCAAACTATAATTAATCCATCGTCTAACACACTCTTAAGCTTCACTTACTTTTAAATACAGTGGGACCGGTTTCGAAGAGACATCCTCTCCATCTTCAACCAACCAAGTCGTCAAGTTGGTTGAAGATGGAGAGGATGTCTCTTCCACACCGGTACCACCATATTTAAAAGTAAGTCAAGCATGAGAGTGTGTTAGATGACAGATTAATTATAATTTACATAAAAAGAAGTTTACTTTACTTTACATGTGCATGTGTGTGTGTGCGAGCATAAATGCATTAAAATCCAAATAAGCCTTTGTAATTGAATGTTACATTATCATGTTTATACTAAACATTACTTTTACTTGCAAAAAATAAAAAGAAAAACAATTCATGCATTGGTAGGATTTGACCTTGCCTAGATACCTGCTTTTAACTGCTCAATTATAAGCATATGTTTGTCATGGATAACTCAATGTGACTGATGGTGACAGAATGATGCTAAAGGCTGTATGACATACAAGTGTGAATCTAGTGCTGAGCCCAGCAGAACATAGACATGTAGACATATTAGTATTTCTAGAGATTTTTAATTTTTTTGCACTTAAGAGTGTACAAGGAAAACTGCCTTATGGTATTTAGGATACCACTTCTTAATTGAATTATGTATTCATTACAAAAAGGAAAAAAGTTATCCTTATCTTCCACTTAAGTTAGACTTCTTATCATAAAGATTATTTTTACTATTTAACATTTTAGAAACATTAAATGCTAATTGGAACTTGTACAGTGGAGCAAATCATATAATTAGAATGTGTAGTTTGACTCAGTCATACAATAATCTTAAATAATATGAACAGTTTCTTTATCCACAAAAATATCCATCACTCCAAACCATTCATAACACTTTATGAGAAATAGTTACAAACTTCATGTTAATGTAAACAGAATTACAAAGAAAAGTTAAGACTGTATCACATAACACCATTGTATCAGGTCTTCATTTTGTTTTTACCTGCATTTAGCCAGGCAAGCAGCTAGGGGTGTACATCACAGCTACCCACACACTCAGACCATTGTACAAAGGTACTAAAAATGCACTTGTCTTTTTCACCAATGATGAAATTTCTCTTTCCCAAGTCGATGGGCTATAAGGCACACTTTAGTAATATTATAGGGATGAAATTTTAGCAATTTTGTATCACAATGTGCTGATATATAGCTGATTCCTGCTTGTGCTAGCTATGTGCAACAGATTTTTTTATAATTTTTTTTATTTCATAGTGTTTAATGCTCGTTTTAACTAATGAGGCGTCACAGGCAGTAAACACTGATGATATATGAGATGAAATGATACACCAGGAAAGGATTTTCTTTATAGAAAGGAAGTATTTCAGGCCTAAATTAAAGTATCTTCCCGACATTTTCCATTTATGAGGACTGAGGAACCACAGATCTACCGCTCACAAGTCTGTGCCTTAACAACCTCAACTAACCACGGCATTGATTGTTCCAATCGTGCAATATTATCATTCGGTTTTTCCTCTGTTAACACATGATGGTTGCATCTTTTCTTGTCCAACACTGATTCTATTGTTTTGAATTTAAATATTTTACAAACTGTAAATCTTTCTTGTGGATGAATCCTCAGAAAATGTTCTTGAAATTCTTCATGACATTGAGCAGCTGATTCAATGTACTGTCCTGTATTAAATATTTTAACAACAGCAAACACAGAAATGAAACATATTGACACTGAAACTCCTCACTGTTTCAAACCTTAACACACACAAACCAACCAATAAGTGTCCTGATTGTCAGTATGTGCTGCTGTGACCTACCAGCTTTGGACCAGGTCTGCATATGGGAAAAAACAAAAAATGCCAACTCAATATTTTCGAATTTGGTGACTAGCATTTGTAAAGAAAGTTGCTAAACTAATTTTAAAATTCAGTAAAAAAATTCTTAATTGAAAATGGTTTTTATGACAAACATTGCGCAGCATATTAAAATTAATATAAAAAGAGAAAGGAAACGTTTCTTAACTTAGGGAAGTTAAAAATGTGAAATTACAGGGAAGTGCTAGAAGAATATCAGTTAAAGAGAAAGAGTGTAAAACATTCCTGAAATGAAAGAAAACTGAATATATGGAACGAGAAATGATCAAGCAGGAAGAAGCAGTGGACGCAGACTCCTACAAAGTATTGTGACCAAAGAAATCCCATTTCCCAATAGATATATTTCAATGGAAATCTGATAATTCCATGTCTCAAAAACAATCACTTAAAAAAAGACAAAACCACAGACTGTAAAAAGAAAAATCTCTAGGTAAATGCCCTTACTTTGCCAAGGAAGAAATAAGGAGATCAATAAGCTCCCTCAAAAAATAGCACAGGGGCCAGACAGCCTATGCAAAAAGCATATAAAAGATGCATATCTATCCCTGGGCAGATTCACAGTTGAAATTCCAGGAATAAATGCTTCCAGGAACATATAGGGGAATTGCCTGAAGAGTCTACACCTTCCAAGATACTTATGAGACTATTTATAATAAGATTAAGTCCAACAGCTGAGAAGCACCTATCTAATGAACAATTTGGATTTAGGAAGGAGATCAACCCTTTCATCAGTGGAATACCTTTTAACTTCATCAAAGATGAATTAAGGAAAGAAAAGAAAAAATGAATGTAATCGTTGCAGACTATTCCAAGGTCTTTGATATTGTGGACCAACAGAAATTAATAGGAAAACTAAGCAAAATAATTGAAGACTCATGGATAGTGATGCTAATACCCAAAATACTAATGGAGAGCCTAATTCAAGTATACGACAGTATAACAAAATCAAATTGGATAAGCCAAACAAATGGAGTGTTGCAGGAGGATCCCCAGTCCCATTCTCTTCAACATATTCATACAGCAGAGGCAATAAATAAGAAAACACAAGAAGTAAAAGTATATGTACAGGGATTATATCGCACTGGCATTAAGTAACAGAGCAGAATTACAAAAAGCCATGAATGCATTATCACCATGGACAGAAACAAACGACATCAAAGTAAACCACTAAGACAGATTATGTAGGTTTCCATAAGGGAGAAAGAAGGAGCAGACACAGAAATATGCTTCGGAGGTCACCCATTAAGAAAGACTAACATATATAATATAGCTATGTGGCACAGCTTTCTCTGCCCACTTGAAGCAATGAGAACCATAAATGACATTCAAAACCTAGTTAGTTATGCTAAATTGCAATGAGGTTGAAGTAAAAATGCTACCAACACTAATGTATGAGCTAGAAATTACATGGGAACATCTGATAAAATGCCAACTCAAAAACACAGAAAAAGATTTCTGAGCGAGTGATGGGCTATTTGAAATATACACCTACCAGATTAACATACATGATGGCAGGGGAAATATTTTTATTCCAAGATCTAACGCTGAAACATCTACTTCCAAGGACATTTATTTTAAAGGGAATACTACTAGTCCAACAGACAAAACAAGAAGAAATCTGGGAAGCTTTTCTACACTCAAGACATTTTTTTTTGATTTGTTTATTTACGGATGCTCTATAACATCTCAAGTCATCAGCATCCCATTCTATTCAGGGCGTGAAACGGCCGACAAATTTTGCTCAGAAGCCTCTTCTTTCAGGCTTGAGGTTCTTTTTCGTGCCGTAAATGTACGACACCAGACCCACTGCTTTACTTCCCTCCTGAAGGAAGCCATACTTACGATTTGTACACCCGGAAAAATCCATCAATCCTGGCCGGGTTTGAACCTGCGACCTTGGGTTTAGAAGGCAAGTATGGTTACCACTACCAGGACCGACACACTCAAGACATGACAACTGATTCCCAGAAGAAGGCAAATTATGAATTACATCATCTGGTGACTAGAAAGGCAATACACGACTTTCATGCTAAAATGTGTTATCAATAAAAAGTACCACACTGGCATAGATACATGTATCTGTGAACTGTGTGGAAAGCAACGGCAACAATATCACATGCTAGTGTGTACAAAAAGAAACTTGAACCTAAGTGCATATGCACAAGGATAAAAACAACACAGAATGTGTAAACATTCCTTTTAATTAAATTCAAATTATCTTACTTTATTAATGTATAATATTTTACTGCAGTTAATTACTTGTGTGTGTGAAACTGATATTTCTATAAGGAAATTTATGGTGAATAATAATAAATTTAAAAGCAGTTGCTTATAAAGCAAACTAAAACTTAATTTACTTACCTCAATGTTACCAGACATGTCATATTTCACTGGAGCAAAAACTTTCCCAAATTTGTCTGAAATGAAACAGATAAATTCAAAGACAAAAATACTCAAACATAAATTAACTTTATATCTTATAAGACAAAATTCTGAGGAGTTATATCCGTATGCAGCTCAAAGCAATCACGGTGTGTTTGTCATCATTAAAAAACGAGTTCAGAAAAAAAAAATTTAATTACAGTAATATTATATTACTATGAAATTAATTGAAACTTGTGGTAAGACACACAATTAACTTCATACAACACTACCTTATTAACTTTGTGTCTTCAATAAAAAAATAAAAAATGGTGCAAATGCAACTATGAACACCAATGCATAGCATGGAGAAAGGTTATGCTATGCATTTCTTGTGTACTCAAAGTGCAATACAGCCCTTAGAACGCGTAAAATACATATTTTTAAATATGCACTGGTATGCTACATTGCTCGGGAAATAGAGTATAGGTTTCGCTGAATAATTAGAAAGCACCGGGCTACTGTCAGCGTAAATGTAAACAGTGATTGCATAAACATTTCATAACTAACATAACTTGCGTGGAACAAAACAAACGCATCCTTCTCTAGGTATAATTCTGGTATTGCAATTAGTACAACAGTTCCATCCTATGTTCTTAAGGTTATGTTATTGTCAATTAACCAAATTTAATGAGACTCACCTACGAGATTAACAACTCCTTTGGAAGACTCTAAAAAGTCGAATGTGTTAATTTTTCCACCTATGACATCTGGGAAAGGGACTTGTACACTGTTAAAAAAAGTCTGCTCTTCATCCGAGGGAATACCCCCGTTTGAAGCTGACATTTTTCATATTTTTCTAAAATCTAAATCCCACGATTCTACAAATTTCGAAACATCCCCCTAGATGTCCTAAAATTCGTTGCCGCGAAAGAAAGGAGAAAATAATCATCACAAATGTTCAGCAATGGAATAGATCCTGGTTATATAAGATGCGCATGTTTGGGCCAAGATAAATGCAAGTTTAAACACTTCTGCCAATGCAGCCGCTGAAAAATGTGACAAAAAGTAGCAGATTCTCGCAAGTAGCACACCTGAAACTGTTTTATTTTCAGTTTTCATTTCTTGTCGCTTTGACTGCATTCGTTTCCTCGCGACGTCTGTAGATTTTGAAATGAATACTATAGACTATAGGTGTAAGTCTGTAGGGGCTTTTGAAAAGAATTAATGATTGCGCAAATGAGCTCGGAATCCTTGGAGTTATCTGGCATTCCCTTCTGAGGGTATAAAAAAACTCTGAAACAAACCTTACAACTTGCAGTAATCTTAAATTCTATTCCAATTTATGGACCTCAACTTTCCTGAGTCGGAGGTGCCAAGAAGAAACTTCCGACGAGGATGACGGAAGTTCACAAATATAACAGTTATCTGACTACTTGTGAGCAGTGTTTCTTTCAAATATACGTTCGAGGAGCTTTCCCCTCTCCCGAGTCTTTCGACTGCCATCCCTCCAGAAATATAACAGGCAATGAAATAGGCTGTTTTACTTGGTGCTACATTGTTCCAAGTTCCTCGACAGTATAGAGAAGAAAATGCATCCAATGCACAGGATGACTTAATAATTATTTTTCTCTCGCTGTGGCTCACCTCTTGTTATGTAACTACTAAATGGTAAAGAAATAAAGTAATAGTAATTGTCGATAAAAGTATCAATAGTAATATAAACAAATTAAACTGCAATCTTGGCACAACAATAAAACAGGCTATTTAGAATAGGGGGGGGGGAAGTAAATTAACTCTTTCTGTGCGATTTAAACATGAATCCCAAAGATAAATCTCAATTAAAATCTATGTTAAATGCGTAAGGCTAATATATAGTAAAGGATGCTCCAACCAGAACAAGTAAATAGCAACAGCCAGATGGCAATATTCAAATATTAAATTAGTAAGGAGTTTTCTGATTAATGTGCTGGTTTTACAGCTAACTATAAAAAATTGCTTATGTTTATTTAAATACAAATTAGACCTTACATTAAGAAAATATTTAGTATCTACTTTATTTGGTTGAAAAAGAATGAGATGTAACCATATGCCAAAGTTAACAAATAGTGAGAGAAAGCAAGTCTGAATAATTAAGACATCGTCATAGTCAACCATTCGGTGGGGCCGGATTCATTTTCTCGTTGATTTAATTTTCTGAGTATTTTCCCTCATTCTTTAGGTTAATGTATTGAAAAATTAGCCCATACTATTCTCCAAACTCACTCCGCCAAGTTCTCACTTATTTCCTTCATCTGCACAATAGATCTTCAAATCATGCGATGGGAGGGAGGAAAAAAAGTCTGAGCGAAAGTGTTGTCATCACCATAAGTCTTTACTTACCCGCAACATTTTTTTAATTGTGTTTAACGCCCGGTTTTACTACTGAGGCGCCACAGGCGATGGACACTGATGATACATGAGGTGAAATCACAGGCGGTGGAGACACCGAGATGATACACGAGATGAAATTATATATTGGGATAGGGCTTTTTTTAAGGAAGGAAACTTTTCAGGCCAAGTTTAGGGTACCTCCCCTGCATTTGCCATTTATGGGGACTGAGGAAAACCTGGAAAAACTCTCAGTTAAGGAGGACGATCTTGACTGGATTCGAATCCCAGACCTCCCACTCATGAGTTCTCACCTTAACGGCCTCAGCCACCCGTGGCTATCGCCGCATCATACGTTTACCAGATGTTTTAATTTTGGAGAACAGATATAAACATAATTAAATTATTAAAATACCCATTTTACTTACATGCTGAAAATATTCATTCTACTTAAATTACTGGTACTTTTCTGTGGTGAGTGAGCAATTCTGTAGATCCTAATTTTGTGGGAAATTCTCCACAGGTTATATTTAAGAAAATGGTAAGCATGCCTCGAACAATTTCAAAACTTATTCCGGGCTTTTGGGATGTCCATATCATATCCATTGAAGAGAAAACTTTATTAACTGAAGCACTACTTCTAAGAAGTAATAATTCGACCATAAACAATTTAAAAAATCAGTAAATCAAATTCACTTATTCATATGCCATTCTGTATCAGTGAATATTTGCAACTAAAGTTTTAGAGTGAATAGCTTTTAATGATGATGCAACCCTGTATTTTGTTTGTTTTGCGTCCTGGGAAGAGGAAGAATCCACTGCATCACATGACATGATTACACATCTGAAGACTACGCATATATTGTAATTGAATTTTGTAAATTGTTACATCATATGCCAACAGTACATAAACAATCGATATTATTGTATGTTTTACCATATTTTTATCACCTTTTTAAATCATTTTAAAACCAAAAGATACATTTTTTTAATTCCAACGGCTAAAAAAACAAGTCAACTTGAGACAAAATGATAGTTCAATGAGCTTAAGTAGTTGTGCATATGGAATAACTTTTGTACTGAAGAATTTAAAAAAGTCAGGCCATTTTAAAATAAAGTGAGGTATTTTCTCTTTCCACTTCACTGTCTTCTCTGAAGTCACATATACTTTAAATATGACATTTCATCAAATAAATTATTTTTTCAGTAAATTTAAAGGAAAATAATGGCCCTTTTTTTTTCTAAAGCTTCTCTTTCAGAAAATCTCGGCAGTATGCATTCCATAAATGTGTTATCTTGTTTATAAACAACACAATCACCAATATATTTCACAGAATTGTTATAATATAATAAATCAATTATTGGGTTAGAACAATCTTCCTTTAAAGATTACAGAAATTGTTTAACTGATGATGGAAAGAACTTTTTATTCTTTACTTGAAGCACAGAAAATAATCATAAATGCACGTGATTACAATTGCACCCATAAAAACTATTTAAAATGCCATTAGATGTTGTTGGAGTTAAACCACATGAGTGATGAGCTAGGAAATTCACATATTTCTGGGAACAACTAATTGAGTCCACGACATTCCCGGGACGAATTTTGACAGGGGACAAAAAGAGAAATCTGGAGCTGGCCCTGGAAAACGGGGACATCTAGTAACCTTACCATCATTACAAGAATTTTAAAATGTCAACAGAAATTGTTGGTTGCATGGAAGTGACTAAGGTTCCTAAAGAAAACTAATGGAATATTTGGCAGTAAACAAGGTCTTCATAAATAACGCCACAACAAAATTGGGGTAGCTACTTTCTCAAATATTCATTTATTAAAAGAAAAGCAAAAAAAACAAAAGGTGCAAGTTAGTGCAGTAAAGCACTAACCACTGGGATAATGTTGAAATCGGAAGCGTTTTATAAATGTTTACTTAATATTAAGTATTTATGAAGGATTACCATTTGTCTCTCTCTCTCTCTCTCTCTCTCTCTCTCACACACACACACACACACACACACACACACACAAAACACATACGTATGTGTGTATTCCGGTTTCTCTTTAAATAGCACCTGGAAGCTTCTCTAGAAAGATGTGCAATCTACCAGATAGGAGTGGAGGGACACTACATCATAATACATAAGGTACCGCCTGTGAACCTTTTTTTCACATCAAATTAAGCCCAAGAAAGCACGACATGGGATTGCATTTTTATTTCTCTGATATGGCGAAACCTGGAGCTGAGATGAGTTATACACATCCAATTTTTCAAAAGAAAAATCACTATTTTATCAAGAATTGAATATTAATCAAAACAGCATTTTAGAGTCTATGAGATTTACTTGTCACGTTTTCAAACTTTCTCTTTCTAGCAATGTGCATCTGTTCATTCTCACAATTCCTGGAAATTCCTTAATGGCGGCCCTTTGAGTATCCGCCTCATTCCTACCCTTTATGGCTGATAAGTTCGCCATGTAATTTTGAGTTTGTGGGCGATATTTTGCATTGAAAATGTTTTTGAGATACAACTAGTCTCTTCCAGTGATTTTTAACGGCCTATTTTTTCATTACGCTCGCATTCGTGGTTCTTCAGATTGAAAAGCAAGTAAACGCCGTAAAATTCAATGGCAGGGACACGATTGTGAAAGTTCACAAGTTGAAAGAACTGCTGCAGCTACAGGAGTGTGTTCTCATACTATCTAACCAGTATTAAAAGAGAAAAACAAATAAGAAGCAACTCAAGCGCCCTAACCCAGAACTACCGATTCATTCACTACTGCTGCTATAAGGCGAAATATTTATTCTCTTTATCAAACAGATTTTCTGCCTAGTTTGCAGGATGTACACAGCGCACTACAGGTTAAGAAATAATTGAAAGGTAGTATATGATCCTTAAGACAAGTTCTTAAAAAGTCAAATTTAGTTACCTTAAAAATTATCAAGGCAGAGAATATTTAATGGAAAGATGGGATGGTGTTTAAAAGAGTCAGGTTTTCAGAAAAATGAAAGAACTTACGGCTACCGGTCGTCCTATTGTATACACAGATAAAACGGGGCTGAATGTAAAGCACACTAAAAATAAAGAGCCATTCCAAGTTTCAAGCGACTCTGATGAACATTTAGATGACCAATCTGTCACTAGTGCTATAATGGCATATGATCAACTGCATCAACGTAAAGAGAGATAGTACATCTTCCTCCCTCCATCTAAAGAGTGCCTGACATCATTAATTCTCATATAGTATTGCTGATTGGAAGATAAAAATAGAATATTTAAAACAGAGCTGTGCATTTATGCAGAAAGACTTTACTGAATAAGATAAGCAAATATGAATTTTGTTCCGAACTTTGTTTACTGTGAATGAGAACAAAATGTAAGATTGCTCTTTACAGTAAAAGTTGTTTTAATGTATGAAAGTTGATTCTGACGGATCAGTGCTAAAAATCCTAAGTATGGTTCTTTTGAAAGGGAAGTAAAGCCATGGGTTCTGTGTCATAGATTTACGGCACGCTAAAGAACCTCAAGACTGAAAAAAACTCTGGGCAAACTTTATCGGCCGCTTCGCACCCTGAATTGAATGGGACGCTGATGACCAGAGATGTTAAACAGTCTCCGGAGGGAAGAAGAAGAAGAAGAAGAAGAAGAAGAAGAAGAAGAAGAAGAAGAAGAAGAAAAAAAAAAAACGAAAGCTGATCGTTTAAGTCCGAGCAAACGCAAAACTAAACTATTTTCAATGTGTGGCTGCTGAGGGATGTTGTGCGTGGTTGAAAACAGTAAGGGAGCCGAGTCGTGTTTGAGATTTTCATATTTCAATTTGTAAACAAGTGTCCAAATTGAAGTAACACAAATTTCATGTGATAAAACTTTGCTTTCCAAAAGCACAAAGACCGCAAAAATTATAGTAACGCTGAAAAAACATTACGCAAATGTAAAACTTTGCTTAAAATTATGTATAAATACGCGAGTTTAAATGTAGCAGAACGAGCACAAGCGATGCACATACTGTTGAGACAACTCCCGATTATTTAAAAAAAAATACACATGGTGCCGAGTGATGGAGACTGAATGTGCTCAAGACTGCCAAATTTGGAGATCGGATGCATAATATTTTGCACCATCGTTTGCAAAAGAAAAAAATATGAGTGTTTGCTAACGAATGACCAGAAACGAGAACGCGTTGTCACTTCTGCACAGAATTTGGAGCTTTTAAACGGAATCAAAGTGAATTTCGGAGATAATATGTGACAAATGACGAAATACGTATCCGCCATTACACACGAGACGAAGCAATCGTAACAGTGCGTTGCAATCTGAGTAACCGCTCATGAGGATAAAAATAATCTCAGCAGGAAAGATGATGGCGGCTGTATTGAGATTGGCACACCCGATACTGAGATATGGTATAAGTGAATGGGGTAACTCTCCCCCTTGCAAACAGTTTTCCATAACCCAGAAAAGTCTAATATGAATAATGACTTGAGTCATTACAAAAACTTCCTGTGAACCACTGTTTATAAACCTTAATATTCTTCTTGGTGTGTGTGTGTGTATATATAAATAAATAAAATAAGACATAATGTCTTAATATATATATAAGATATTAATAAAAAAGTACTCCTCAAACAGTTTAAAAACAAGACATTAATAAAAAAAGTATTCCTCAAACAGTTTAAAAACAAATGGGGCAGTACATAATCATAACAAAAGACAGAAAACACACATCACCATAACCAACAGTGCAATGCATATGGGCATTATATTATACAATTCCTAAATTACCTAAAAACATTATGCAAGAAAATTAAATTTGAAACAGCACCGATGGCTTTTCTGCTCCATCAGTACAGCTGAATAATTAAAATGGGACTAACTGCAATGAGGATACGAGTGATATATGTATATAGAACCATGTATATATAACTGTAAATAGCTTTTTTTGTGCCACTTACATGTTCTACATCATGCACACATTCATGGAACCGATGATTTACAGGATCAATAAAGTATCTATCCCCCTACCCACCCATTCATCTTATATGCGACAGCCCATCTGCAATACAGAGCATAAGGTTCTCAAAATTACAAGCATTCTTTTACCTCATGATTAACTGTTGATCTATGAAATACCTCTTCAAAAGCTTTTTCAACAGTCCAATCTCAAGGTGTGAGATATGAATTCTATGAGTGATAAATAGTCATTCCAAGAAAGGAGTACAGAACATCTCCTATTGTATATGTCATGAGAGATTTTGCATCATTAATGCCACAAGAAAATTTTCCATTTTTTATTGTTCTGCTCATGAGATTTAGTAACCAACATAAAATATGTCATTATGATTAGAGTAATATAATATGTATAAAGTGTCATCACAAATCAATCAAACAGATATTAGAGATGTAAAATGTTCATAATCATAAAATTATCTCAAAAGTTCATTGCTGTACATTAGGCTCTTGCCACATTTCCAATACAAAATAACTGTGTTTATATTTTTAAATTACATATATGAAAGAGCATTGGTCCAAATCACAGTTAAACAAATAATGAAATACAGCAATTAACTCATAATTACTATTGCTTTTAGCAAGTTGTTGTTTTCTTAGTTATGGCATTGCATAATTGAGGAGTGGAGATTCACAAAACTTGACATCTATGGGAATTTTCAGGAGAGACTTTTTAATTAATTCACAAATGTAATACATTATTTTCGCAGCTAATGTTAGTTTAGAAAAAAGAACATAAATCAAATAGGCTGTAGGTATTTTGTATATTTGTATGTCTAAATACTTGTCTCTAAATTAACCTTAAAATCACACATTTTCACAAAAGTCAACATCTACACACTTTTCTTATAATTTTCTTAACTATTTAATCAAGATTTTAAAGGAAAAACCAACTATCCTTTGATATTTAAAGCAAATTGTGCAGTATAAAGTAGAATAATAAATCTCAACATTTATATGCTTTTGTTCCACTGTTATCATTGAACAATTATGTCCAACAAGTATCAATAATAAGGGCATAATAGGAAAGGGACACTTCACTGATAAATGCATTTTTATAACATAATAAGCTTGATTTATCAATATGCACAGACACAAACATTATCTTCATCATTCTTCTTACTATCCTGGCCTACATGTTCTTAAGACACATCCAAGTACTCAGTATCTTCATGTCAGCACTTTTTTTTTCACTAATGTGACTTAAGAATGGAAGTTTCACAGCTGTATGAATGGTCTATGCATTACTTATTCTCAGCTTAAGAACTTTAACTTCAATACTGAACCCTGTGTATGTTGTTTTCTTGAATACTTCCCCCCTCTTGTAATGCAGCACACAGACACCAGTCATTTTGAATGGAAGTTTCTTTTTCAAAATTTCTTGCAATTTAGATTTTAAATGGAATACTTTCTAGTCTTCACCAAGAACTAGGCATTTACAATATTTTCCTAATATTCCATGGTATTCTGAAGATAAAGTGATCTCGTCTACTCTTTGGTACTCTTTTCTCAATATTTTCAAAGATGCAGTCTAGAGGAAGATAATTAATCAGGGATGGGAAAATAATGGAGGATCTTTTTGAAAAAAGTAGACATATAGTGATTCAGCGCAGATTCCAGTAGATGTTAAGTTTTGTGAAAAATCCATTCTTAATCTACCTTTTACTTCAGTAGGTATTACATTTAGCTAAATTTAAACTACATAAATGAATTTACCTGGTGCTAAAACATAAGGATACCACTAATATCTCAAAATTGAAAATTTTGTAAAACCCCACCTCAATTATATCTCTCTCTTCATTTTGCTATGCAGAGATGCATAAAGTAAGGTGTGAATGATTCCAATTTACAATGCAAACTGTGGATTGTTATGTGATTAAAAGTTGTAAATTGAGCTTAGAAATCTATAAAGAATTGGAAGTTCAAAAGTTTAATTTTCTACTTAGTCATTATTACAAAACAATTACATAAAAATAGATTTTCTGTTGTAAATATAGTTTTATTACAATTTCAGCTTCATAGCATATCAACATAATTTATATTGCACTTAATTCCTTAAAAGTTGTGTTAATACAGCTAATAACAATATTTCTTATTTTGTAGCTATAAAATTAAAAAAATCTTAAGCAAAATTTCTTGGAAAATGCACTTTTGAACCATAAGATAAGAGGGAAAAACTTAGAATGCATTTTTTGACAAAAATGTCTTGCAGAAAATAAGATACAATTTTTTTAATGTTAATATGAAAATGTAATCACACTCAACACACATGCATATATAAGGAACTAATATTTGTGCTTCTTGACCTGGCAACAAATTATAAATGTATTTCATTTATATACTATCTAACATTAACATCGTATTGAGATTAACAGCACATTGTTCTAAGTTTAAAAATTGAACTGTCATTATATATGTACTTGAAACAAAATTGCTCATTTTTAATAATTATATCTTTTTACATCATTTACAGTTCAGCCTGAAGACAGGCAATGAAAAAGATATAGTGTTTTCTTAGTGCTGCATTATATGCTATATAGCTGAGAGTTCTTCAGGAGCTCATGAAATATGCCTTTTTCAAGCAATATTAATCTTTGAAACTTAACCAATTGAATCATTATGGTGTGCAGCCCTGAACATGAGATTTCCATTCTACAGTTATATTGAGGATTTTGCCCAATAACATTAAACACAAGTAATTAAAAAGCAATAGCTCATCATCTATCACAGATAAAAAAGTTAAAAGTTTCAACATTAACTGTCAAACATATGCAATATGGAGACTTAGGTGGCTTCATTCTAAAATTTTGATGTAAAAATGTTTTAGTGATCTTTGCTAAGTACTCCCTTTTTAGATTTAATTCTGCATCTCAAAATCACATTTTTAAATTAGAATTAAGTTCAACTACTCTCTAGCTATGCAATTTCTCAGTCCGTTATAACTTCTTTCATAGTTCAATATGGGATTGATTCATCAATGTATTTTAACAATTCCAGCAGAACATCTTTCAACATTCCCATTTAAAATGGGGAGCAGGTAAATTTAACAGCTTATATTTACTGAAGCAAAATGATTTTGTATTGCCTCAACTAACTTCCAGAAATGTTGTGCAACAGAAAAAAGAATGAAACAAAATACTTTTTTAAATTCCAAATTATTCATTTTGTATTTTTACTTGGAGAGGGGGAAAAAAAAGTTGAACAAAGGAGCATAGGAGTAAACTTAGAAACTTAAAAGAAATATGTAAAATGAGTTACAACAGTCTTTTCAATTCTATTGTAATATAAGAGTATATTTAAAATGCAGCTTTTATTTGTAAAGAGCTAACTAGTTACTAGTTTTATTTCATTCATTGGAAAAGACAAATAAAGGAGCATAGGAGTAAACTTAGAAACTTAAAAGAAATATGTAAAATGAGTTACAACAGTCTTTTCAATTTACTTAAATGTAAATTGGAACTTACACAGTGAAGCCAATCATATTAATGGATATCATTGTATGATTCAGTTGAACTACACACTCTTAAAGCTTCACTTACTTTTCATAAATGTATGGAACCGGTTTCGAGAACATTTTGTTCCCATCTTCAGCCATGCTAAGGTTCAACTGTCGGATCATTCGTTGAGCTGTGGGAATGTATATTCTGCTCTGGTGGCAGTGTGATAAACTTGTAGTTTATGTTTTCATCCCCGACAATGTCGAAGTTCATTATGCTGTTTTTGTATTTGTAGATGTAGATTTTCTCCCAGGTTGCTAATTCCGTAGGTCCTTGTACTGATTTTAATAATTTTGTTTTATTTATTATGTCGTGATTTTGTGTCCAAAAATGATATGCTACTGCTGATTTCTCTATTTGCTTGTACTTTATGTTCCTGAAATGTTCCTTTAACCGTGTGCCAATGTTTCTCTTTGTTTTCCCTATGTAGATTTTTTCACATTCTGCACAGTTTATTTTGTAAATACCTGATTTTTCTTCTTGTGGAATACTGTCATTAACATTATCTATCAGCAAATTTTGAACATTAAATCTATTAATCGGTGCCAACTGATATTAAAATCTTTAAGAATATTCTGAAATTTTTTTGTGGCCCATGGATGATATGTGAATTTTTTAAAAATAAGTTTATCTTTTTTTGCGTAAAGTGTTGTGGTTTCTTTGATATGTTTTTGTCTCTTGAATTTCTGCACCTTTTTATGTACTAGTTCTTTTTTAAAACCATTTTTAACTGCTGTTTCTTCTATTTGTTTGTATTCTTTAAAATATTCTTCTTTGCTAATTTGTAGGTTAACTAGCCGGTGTGTTAAACTGTTAATTACTGCATGTTTGTGTGCTGTAGGGTTTAAACTATCAGCTTTGATGTGATTATCTGCATGTGTATTCTTTCTGTATATTCCAAATTTAAGTTTTTCTTGGCATTTCATTATTTTAATATCCAGGAATGGCAGCATGTTATCTGTTTCTATTTCATATGTAAATGATGTTTTTATCTTGAATATTTAGAAGTTTTAAGGCATTGTCAATGAGTTTTTTGTTAACTATGGCAAATATATCATCCACATATCTGTACCACACCTTAAATATGAATGGAAATGCTGTGTTGATGTGTGTTTCAAATCTACTCATGAAGAGGTTAGCTAGAAATGGAGATAAGGGGCTGCCCATTGTAAGTCCTGCTTGTTGTTTATAAAATTTTCCTTTAAAAGTAAAAAAGGCTTGGTTTATGCAAATTTCTGTCAGTTTGATGTATTCTTTTATGTGTATATCATTAATTCCACTTGTTTTTAGCCAATCATGTAGATAAATCAGGAGTTTTTCTTTTGGTATGCTAGGAAACAGAGATCCTACATCGAAAGATATAAGTGTCAGAGGGGTGCAATTTTATGTCTTTAATTTTTTCTATTAACTGATATGAATTATTTATGCTCCTGGTTTGAAATTTTGGTAATGCCTTGAATCTATTAGCTAACCATTTTGCTAAATAGTAAGAGGGAGTATTGATGTTGTTAATGATGGGGCGCATACCATTTCCAGTCTTGTGAATTTTTGGTAAACCATATAACCTAGCTATTTTAGGGTTGCTGTGTTTTATTTTGAATATTGTTTCTTTTGGAATGACTGTACATGTTTTCAGAACCTCATTGATGGAATTAACACACCTTTTCAATGGGTCTGATGGGATCGGAACATATTCTTTTTTATTTAATAAATTCTGCATTCTATTATTATAATCTTCTTTATCCAAAATTACTATTCTGTTTCCTTTGTCTGCTTTAGTATAAACAACATCTTTTTCATTTAAGGATTTTATTGTATTCTTATAAGTGTTGTGTACTGCTGTATTCTTTTTAACAATGCCTTTAAAAACTTTTTCTGATTTAATTCTATTTCTTTTTCTTTGTTCTTCAAGTCTTTTCAATTCTATTGTAATATACGAGTATATTTAAAATGCAGCTTTTATTTGTAAAGAGCTAACTAGTTACTAGTTTTATTTCATTCATTGGAAAAGACAAATAACATGTACATAACACAGAAAACAAATTGCATTTAGTCATTTATGGGAGTAATTATTAATTGAATCCCAAAAAAGAATACATTACTACAGCAGAGCCACAATGGAAAGTATATAATAATCATACATAAATATATATATATTAAATAAAAAATATATTTATAACTTGACAAGTACATCCAAGCACAATAAAGAACATCTCTCTGGAGAAAAAATATGCCAATGCTACAAAGGGAATTTTTGTGATTATTAAAACATCCCTTTGCAATTGCCATGTCTTCAAAATGATGAATGTAACAAAAAAATTACTGAAGCTGCAAATAATCCCCGAATCTGTTGGTACTTAAAGTAACCTGGTATTCATCTTTATGATTAAGGAACATATGGGTAAAAATGAATCCATTCAACTTGACTAAGCAGGGTTTGAAGGGGTTTAACAGTGCTTCGTTCAGTTAATGGAAGAAGAAAGAAAAATGTATATGTGACACGTTAATACTTTCTTTAAATAAATCAATAAATAAAAAAAAGGGCAAATTATGTGAATCGATATGTCAGGGGCACATAAATTCTCTGCATACAAAATTAAGGCTTGGTATTTTTTTTTAAAATTGATTTGTTATTCATTTTTTTCCCCTTCACACTCCTCCCAACCCAAAAAGGATATGGTTACTAGCAATGAGCTGAGCAATATAAAACATTAAAGGAAGAGCACTACTTAATTTTCTGTAGTGTCTAATATTTTATAACCAAAGTAATGTTTATGAACGGTAAAATCTAACTTAAAGCATGTGTTGGCAAACAGAAGCAACCCAAAGGAAGCCTTAAGATGGAATGCATCAAATGTTTAGCTTTTTGTGCCATTGCCATGCATGTGTGTCTGCCGCACTGGTAATTTTGGCATTAACTTTGTGCTGAAAATTTTAGTAGACACAAAATTATAATAAAACAATGAAAAATTTTTCATATAAATGCCATTATTTTGCCTGGGCTTGCTGTAGGCAACATGGAGGAACAGACATTGTACAGTTAAGCACCTTTACTGAAGCCTGTGCACTGTTGGCGAAACCGTTTTCACCATTTGGAATCAAGGTTTTTTCTCTTCCTCCATTTATTTATAAGTTAACACTAATTACAGGAATACTTGATGCTGATTCAAGTGCAGAAAATTGTTTTGTTATTGCTTTTACAACAATTTTAGTCTAAATGTTCTTGTTGTGTTTACCACATTCAATGACAGTAGCTCTTCAAAACACACCTCTACACAGCATGATTTCTATATGAACTTGCCAAGCTGATTTTTAAAGTATGCATAAAGGTGAGTTACTCTTTAACTCTGTTACTATACCTGCACTTATTCATACATTAATATTTGTAAAATACTGAAAAATAAAAAAATTGAACAAACAGCATTTCTCTAAATAAAACTGTAATGTTTTTTATTAGTAGAGAAATTTTCAATATCATTGATCAGTCAACATTGTTTTTTATGTTTCAATGAAAAATACATGGGAAAGAGAAGAATAATGAAGAAATAAAGTATTAAAGTATAAGGTTAAAAATTTGGGAGAAAAGTAATGTAAACAAAATAGAAAAAAAATTGTAAGGATGTAGGGAAATTTTTACAGAAATTAGAAAATAAATGGAAATGGACTATTAAGAGAAGAAAGGAACAATAGTATGTTTAAGAATTTGGTAGTGTGTTTTGTAATACACTTGATATTTATAATACATTGTTATTCAAGGCTTGGAGTAAATATTAGTGGATAAATTAATAACATGTTGAAGTGTTTTAATAAAATTAGTATTAGTAATGTAAGAGTTGGGAATGGGTCAGAGTTCTGTCCCCTGGAACTCCAGTAGGTTGAACCAGGCATTAAAGTAAACAAGATGAAAATTTTGTAATTTTTAGCTGTATTAGAATTTAGATAAATGGGATAATATAAAATTAATTATTTATACAACTTTTAAATGTGAGGGGTCACACCTAAAATGGCCTGGACCAGATGGGTGGAGGCCCATTAGCAATGATAGATTATATTTGTACTTTTTTGGCATTGTAATAAATCTATTCATTTGAAGTCTCTTATCAAAAACAACAAATTTGTTGCACATTTATCCAGAAAATCTAATGAAAGATCAGTAATTTAATCTCTTTTGATGCTGCAGCTACAATTTTTTCAACAGATTTTAAACAAGTGCATAATGTAAAATGTAATGTAATATAAATTCTATTTCATGTTAGATTTTTTTAAATACTTTATTTCCAAAGCAACAACAATGTGGGGGGAGCATATCTCTTAAACACTTTAGACAATAATCAAATTCTCATTTAGTCTGGTAATTTAACGGCAAGTTAACAGGGTTTGTATTTCATCAAAGATGAAAATGTAGACCAGATATTACAACTATATTAAGGCAATTGTACAAGAAAGAGTATAATTTGCTTCAGAACAAGTGTTTTTTCTATCTTATTTATTTTAAAGACTGTAACATTTCAGGTCATCAGCATCCCATTCCATTCAGGGCATGAAACTGCTGATAAATTTTGCTTACAGGCTGCTTCTTTCAGGCTTGAGGTTCTTTTATGTGCCATAAATCTATAATACGAGACCCAGGGCTTTGCTTCTTTCTGAAGGGAACCATATATAGGATTTTTATATCCAAAAAAATCCATCGACCCTGGCTGCAACTGAACCCCAATCTTGGGTCTATGATGCAAGTATGGTTACTACTACCAACAAGCTGTAGTACAACAGAAAAAGTACTAAAGTTTTATTTACATTTAATGCACTAACATGATACATTATCCTTATGATACATCTGTATTATCAACAAAGTAGTACAGAAATAAAATTAACCACTTATTAAAAAGATTAAATATGGGGAACTCATGAGCACTTAAGGAAGGGAATACAAAGGAATTATGGAAAAAAATTAATCGTTTATTATAATTTTCTCACCCATAAATATTTATTAAGGAGTGTGGAGATGCATTGGGCAGGCAGAAAAGATCTGCACAGAAGAGAATTTTTCTACAGTACTAAAATGGTTAGAAATGGTCAGAGGTTATTCGATATGTACAAAGTACAAAGCATAAATTTTTGGCCTGATTCAGTGTTGCAACATTTATGCTATCTGATACATGTTGCAGGAAGTGAAGGGGTCAAGAGGTTATCCGATATGTACAAAGCGCAAAGCATAAATTTTTGGCCTGATTCGTGTTGCAACATTTATGCTATCTGATACATGTTTCAGGAATGTATACAATGCATTTCCTTTCTGACCATGGTACTCATTTAAGTCAGACATGTTGCATACAGTGTGATGTACAAAACTGACGAAGTGATGGGCATCAAAAGAAAAGAAAAAAGCTGAATGGTTAGTGCTTTCTAAAACAACTGTGTTTTGAAACCTCCATTAATATTTACATATGCAAGGTCAATACAATTTGGGTGCCCCAAATTCAACTGTTCAAATGCAAGTGCACGTGGAATGTTGTCAGATAAAGGTTTTAAACCTTTGCAGTAGTAACAGGAGAGCAGTATTGGAATCCATCGTCATTTGGGGAAAATAACTATCATCCTCTACTATGACCCTTTCAAAAAGAGAATCAATGGAATGGCAAAATAAGTGTGAAGTACACGTAGAAAGGCTAAGGTTACAGTTCATACAGAAGATATTGGCAACAATTTTTGGGACTGTAAAGGAATTCTGATAATAGACTTCAGAATAAAGGAACATAACAGTGACTAGTAATTACTACACTGAGCTACTGCATCAACTATGCAGTGTCATCAAGGAAAAGACATAGAATTCATCTGTGTATTATAATGCACTTCGACCAGACAGTTGCTGTGAATACATGTGGCTTACAGAAGATGTGAAAAATGCATTGAAGTAAAAGGAGATTATGATGAAAAATGATAATGTATTTTAAAACTTATGGACCACACCATGTAGAAAGGCAAATAACATTAAATTCTTGTGGAATGTGTATAAAGTGCAGCATAGAAAAATGAAATCTGCTTTGAAAGAAATGTAGTAGCTGAGTCAATAATTGATTATAGTGAAGGTCTTTTTGAATGCAAGCCAACACCACAGTAATATCTACCATTTATATACAAAATATCACAGCCACAGTACATACCACTAACATAATTCATAACCTGATCCCACAAATGATATGACACAACACTAACTAAATAATAGTACTGCCATATTAATTCAACTTTTATACAGGAAATAATATGTAGACTCTGTGCTCTCCCCCAATATTACACTGTTCAGTTATGTCAAATCCAAATGTATGCCATTCAGCATCTTCTTTCTTAAGATGGATAAATAAAATTTGTTAGCAGATTATGATCAATAAATACTGTGCAAAGCTGTATTCCTATACCCAAATTGATTTAGCTTCAGTCAGTTTTGAATCACATTTTATAGTGCAATATGCAAATCAGTTAGAAAACCTGTTGCAGTGCTTATCTGAATCTAATTGTAAAATGGATATTTAAAATAAGTAATTTTATTTTTGCTGTGAGAAAAAAATGTAGCAAAGTTAAGATGGCTCAATCTGTACCTAAATGAATGTAATAAAGAATATATAAACCTCTTAAAATGCACCTATCTATATGCACTTGAAAGTTTATCACAGCTACTACTCAATTTATTCAATGTCATTTTGCTATTTTAACATTTGATAAAGATAGCTTTGAATAGCTTTAAAATCCGAAATCATACATATTTTAACCAAGAGATACCATTTACCTTTCTGCACAATTTACTTAGACCAAAACTAATATTACTGCATTTACTCCCTCTCACTTCTAATTTTACTGTGAAAATATATATTTTTACTTTCAATTGTTCTTAAAACTAAATTATAAATATTGACAATATATCAATAAAATATACAGCCAAAATAATGAAAAAATAGTAACATCTTTTAGAATGAAACAAGTAAGATTTTACATATATATTTAAAGTAAAATAAACCTTTTAAAAATGCAATATCACTACATAAAAGTAGGAACTTGAACTTCCATTTTCATGGCATATCCTTTATTTTATACTTGATTCAGTTTCCTCATTTTGTTTTTGAGATAGATAATCCATTAAATATTAAAAATACCATGATTTTGGCAAAGAAATACAATTTCAAACTACAGGATACAGGAAAAATTTATTTATTTGAGTCATTATGGCATGAAAAATACTATGTGGTAGTGTTTTGACTTTTAGTTTGAACAATTCTGGTAATACTATTACTGTGGCAAGTTTATCACCACAAAAGTGAAAGTGGCAATTCATGTATATCTTTTTTAAGGACGCTCTTAACATCTATGGGCATTAGCATCCCAATCAATTCAGTGTGATGCTAATACATTTTGCTCAGACTCCTCTTCTTTGAGGCTTAAGATTCTTTTACATGTGCAATAAATCTACAACATGGGACTCGCAGCTTCACTTCCTCTCTGAAGGAAGCCATACTTTTAGGATTTTTATGCCCTAAAGAATCCATCAACTCTGGCTAGTTTGAACCATGACCTTGGGTCTACAAGGCAAGTATGGTTACCACTAGACCACCAAGTCCGGCATCTGTCTGGGTGAGGAGACAAACTATACATATATCACAATAAAGAATGGCAGATGTGTTTTTGTACCATGTTTCTGCAATGTAACATAGAAATGGATTGAGAATCTTGCCATAACCATTTTTCTTTTTTCCAACACATGGTCTGCACAGTGAAGTTATGTTAGGTGAGGAATCCTTTGTGCACACACTAATGCAGCCTTGTGAATCTCTGTATCAAACCAGCTGGTAAGGCAGTCACACAGCCTCAGAAAGCATCAAGGTCACACATCAGCTAGGGTGTTCTTGCAGAAGTAAGAGTTCTTTAGATGACATACTGCAGTAAATTATGTTAATAAGGTAAATTTAAGTATTTAAATTCTGCAAAAAGTATTTATGTATGATTTGTATATGCACATTTGTATACAGCTCATGCTGTAAAGAATTTCCTGATGTTCAAATTCCAAATCAAAATTTAACTCAAAGACTGATAAAATAAATTTTGTGAATCTAGAAAGGCTATTGATAAGATATGCAGCAGATAACATACAGTACTCACAGAAGCAGCTCTAGGTAACACTTGACATGGGAATTTTCTATGGTTGTGTCCAAACAACTAAAAGTAACTAAGGCTAAAATCTTCCTAAAATTATTATAGTACAAGAACTTAAAACTGTGTGATTCTATAGCCAAGAGTAGATTTTGTGAGTGGTGTTATTTTTTTTTCCTCTTCTTTAATGGTGACCTCTTCACAGATGTGTGCAAATAATTTTATGCCCCTTTTGCAGAATTAACCGAGCTCAGTTTACAACTTTTTAACAAAATTCTGCCACAGCAAGTACAGGCATGTTTATATAAATAAAAAGGGTTGGTATTAGATGAACTATACTTCTACCAACTGATTAATTTATTAAAGGATTCCTAGGGTTTATGGGCTTCCCAAAATACACAAACCAGGCAAAAACATGTGCCCAATAATTAATAACATACATTCCCAACCTACAATTTGGCTGAATAAAGAAATTTGGATATTTCGAACAATTTGAAAACAAGCATCACCCTATAAATTGGTGGAGAAAATTAAAAATGCAATGATTTTACTAGATGATTTCCTTGTCTTGATGTGGCCTCTTTGTTCACTAGTATTCCAAAACAAAGAATGCTCCTTAAACTATAGAAATGGCTAAAAACTAAGAACATACCAGTAGAAGATATTATATATATATAAAAGGCAGAATAAGAAATTTGGAGTCAAGGATGAAAGAACACTTTAGAAATGTAATATATAAAAAGGTGAATAAATTGATAGTTGCAGATCATTTTTGGATGTACACTCCTGATATTGCAAAAGAAACTAAATTGTTCAAAGATAGCAAGAATCCCAGGGAATTAGCAATATGGGAAAAGATTTTCATTTTAAAAAATAAACATCATGCTATGAATTTTGACATCCCATCAATAGACTTCCTAATTAGCTGTATATTGGAACCACTAGAGATCACATCGTCACCTGCCAGCTGAAGATGAGAGTTCATGCTCTTGAAACTGATAAATTAATCAGTTAGTGAAATTACAGTGTATAATCAATCTTTATGTATATACACATTGATAATGTGTGTAATCAATCAACTTCACTGTTTCTAATTTATATTAAGTTTACAGGCATGTTTGCTTGCAGGCATTTTTAAAATATTTTACCATTGAGTCATAAGTAAGAAAATGCGCTCCTTGATCAATCAACCTGCAACTATTATCTCTGATGGTCATTAAAAAATAAAGTGTACAAGATGAATCCATACACATTAGATGAAATGAAAAATAACTTTTGAGAAGAAATTTCTTTCATTTTTCACAGGAGACTGCACAGTATAATGCATAATTTCACTGGCAGATGCCAAAAATGTATAGAAACCAAAGGTAACCTTTTCTAAAATTTGGAGATGTTAAGATATTTTTGCCTGAGATAGGTCAGAAGTTACTTTTTAAGTGTTTATTAGCAATAATTTATGAGAAACAACTGTTAAAGTTATACTTCACTGTACCTGGACTTCATGGTGCCAGTTCCATGGCATTATTCGCTTGACTCCTGCTCACAAGGCCACAATATCACTTAACTGTATCTTAGAGCTGAACCTGGCACTAGTCATGCCTTCTTTCATGAATTGCAGAGAAAAAAACAGAATGCCTAATTTGTGAATGGCAACAGAATGTTATCACTCCTTGGTATTATTTTGGAGTTGCAAATTTTATTTTGTCCATTCTATTTTTTATCTTTCTTGTAGCGTGGAGTGTAGCGCCTCTTATAAAAATACAGGAACTGTATGCCTATCACTATGAAATGTGCAATTGGAATCTCAAATCTTCAAATGCCATTAGTGAGATTACTATGGTTCAGCTAGAAAGCAAACTACATGCAGCTTATGTAGTCATAAAGCAGCAATGAATTTCTTTTATTTGAGCATCTAAAATCAGTTACATGAAATAAAAGTAAAATTAGAGCAACTACATTTTTCATCATTTGATGATTTTAAAAACTGGAAGCAGGAAATTGAGGAGACAACAAGGTCGATGTTTGTAAAAATTTGTGGTTCTTGCACTGCTTCTGCTAATATTGTAAGGCATTATTATGGGTGCCATTGCTCAGGCAATTTTGTTTTTCACAGTTAAAGACCCTTTAAATTGCAAGGAAGCAATAAAATTGGTGGAGTATGTCCTGTAAGTCATGCAAGCCAAAGATGGAAAATGCCTAGTCAAATATCTCAACTCATGCTGACCATTAACTTAAGTCACTTGGAACTATTAGAAAAAGGGGCAGCATAACTGCAGATATTGCACACAAAATTCCTTTTCAAGCGATACTGGACAAAATTAAAGATTTGGTTTCAGATGCTAAATTACAAAGAGTTCACCTATTAAATAAGGCAGGATTTTATATAATATTGAACTATGCTATAATTTGTACTCATCCATCAGGCTTTCTTTGCTGCAAGATGGAAAAGAAACAATACCAACATATCATTGCATTTCCCTTACAAAACCTAACACAACAGACATTAGCCCCACCTCAATTTAAGAAATACCTTTCTTATACAGTTTGGAATATATGTAAAACTTATACAGTTAAAAGTGCATGCCTTTTGTCCATGGTTTTCTCCGCTGGCATGCATGAAAGGAGGTGTGACTAGTGCCAGGCTCCATGCTAAGTATACAGGTAATATACTATCAGGCACACCTTATGTGTGTGTGTTTGCATGCATGTGGAAGATATTAATGAACATCAAAATATTTTCAATGTATACAGAGGGGTTATTGTTTCTCAAATTCTCTCACAGTGGGGCAGGTTGACACTCGTGGCTGGACTATTCTCAGGGCGATTGGACATTCAGATTCAAGCAGACTTACAATCACTCGTCACTTGGCGAAAAAAATTTGTAAAATCTTCACTTAATTGAGATATTGATTTAACACGCAGGCATTTCAGCATTCAGCATCCATTTTAAGTGAACAATTTAGTTTTCAATGATCAACTTTGCTTCTGTCTCTTAACACAGTTTGTGCGCCAGCAACATGAGCTTTATAGTCCAGGCAGATACACGCCAAGGAGCATGGTAGAGAGCATCAATCACATAAAAGCACACAAAGTCTAGGAATCTTCTCTGATTAATTCGCAACCATTTCTTTCCAATATTTCTCCTGTGCAAGAATAGGCACAAAACTGCAGAATCAGGCTTCGTCTATCAACATTGCCGAGAACCATTACAGCAGTAAAGCTAATTTGAAGCTTGATATAAATACATATTTATTGATTGCTAGGAAGACCACCTTATAAAAATTGGCATCAATAAAATTAGAGAAATTCAGAAAACAGCTGTCATAAAAATCCTTGGTGTGCTGTTTTTTTTTTTTTTTTAATAACTGCTTCAAAAATTATACAGCTAATGGTAGAAAGCTAATAAATTTAAAAATATTCAAAGATGTTTATATCACAAAATATTTTATCAATGTTAACAGGTATCAATAAATATGCAGAAGAGAATTTTTCTTTATGAGGAAGGACACTGAGGTATGCTGCAAGAGGGGCCCATGCAAGGAAACCAACATGATTTGTGGTGACTGGAGATGTGCCCTTCAAGGTATATCATTCAAAAGGAAACTTTTAAAGTTAAGGTTGAACTATTTTATAGAATTTAAGTTAATTTTTTTTTTTATAGAAATGTTAATACAATTAAGGGTTGAAAATCATTAGGTTTGCAGCACTTGCCAGACATTTATCACGTCCATATCGCTTGGGCCTATTTTACATGCTGGACATCTATACATGTCCATATTGCAAAAAAGGTTAATATATTCATTCCTTATTCCATTTAAGCATATTACTCCTGTTCTAAACCATGTCAGTCTTTCCCTTCTTGTCTTATCACAGATTTTAATGTATTTTTCTCTTTCCCAATAATTTTTCAATATTCTATATATTTCAGAGATTATTTTGACATTAAGATTTGCCCATACTTCCTGTTTTTCAATATTCTCAATTATTGTTTTTTATTTCTTTCCCCCTCATACCATATTAATTCCAAGCCAACTTTGTGAAGAAAATTCAGATTTTATATATCTAAATTTCTTTTCCCTTAATTCTTTCTTGTGTTACCCAATATTGTTTGATGGTATTTTCTTCTTCTTCTTGTCTCCCTACGCTTATATCAATATCGCAGAACCTTGCTTTAATAGCCCAGTATTACTAATTCTATTAGAGCAAACTCATTTAGTTGAAGATCTTGATAAGTCTAGACCAAGTTTACGAAATGATCTATTAATCCTATTTATTGCTTTCCACTTTCCACTGGCCCCCAAATTTCTATTCCATACATCATTCTGCTATCCACTATTGAACCATATACTCTTAACCATTTTTCCTTCTGCTAAATGCTATTCTTTTTTGATTGCTCTGTTTTCCATTACTAGACAATGGAGATCAATTTTCTTGACAACTTGAATTTCTGTGTCTTCTGTTTTGAGTGTTTGTTTTTCTATTTTTAAACTTTGAAACCTTTTTTTGTCACCAAAATCTTGGATTTAGTTTTATCCATCTGAATAGCACATTCTCTATGTAATGAACTTACAGCTTCTAGTGACTGTTTTAATCCTACATTCGTTAAAGAACTTGTTATCAGATCACCTGCAAAGAGCAAATCCGGTATCACTACGTTATTTACAGTTGGTAAGAGTACATTACTTTTACTAAATTCTTCAAAAACCTCAACAAATAGACTGAAGAGCACTGAGCTTAATTTACACCCTTGTTCGGGACCTACTTTTTGATATTTTAGGTTACCCTCCCAATTTCATATTTAATACAAAATTCATTTTCCTTATAATATTTCTAATTACCTTTATAAAGTTCTGAGTCACTTTTTTCTTTCTCAGTTTGATCCAAATGCTTTCTTAGAAAATGTATCAAAAGCTTTTTTTAAAATCCAAAAACAATAAATATAGCCAACCTCTTTTGTTACTAAGACAATTACCTGCTAATATTCTAATTATAAAAACACTATCAATTGTTTCTTCACCTTTCCTGAAGCCTGATTGAAATACTGAAAATTTCCTTTCTTTCTCTGTCCATTCTTGTGACCTTCTTACAAACACACCAACACATTTGGATTATTGAAAGTAGATTAATTCCTATATACGTTGCTGGGCTCCTAATAACTCCTTTACTTTTATAAATGGGAGTTACTATTTCCACTCTCCAATTTTTTGGTATTATTTTACCTCCTTCAAAGATTAAATTCATTAACTGCACCAATATGTTTAATCTGTTTAGGTCTTTATCCAAGCTTTCCAACATTTTCTTCCAATTCCACCTATTTCACATGCCTTATTATGTGTTAAACTTTTTGATTATCACATACAATAACAAATCTCTTATGAATCTCTGTTGTTCTCTACTACATTGTAGTCATTAAATACTTCCTTACATTTTTGGCATTCAAGGCAACCTGCTTTCTGGTCCATTTTCCCCTTAAAAATTAGTACATATGATTTGCACTTTTTTAGGCCTGAAGTTTTACATTAAATTTCAAACTATTAGAATGTAGCAGAAATGTATTTAAAATGAAGAGAGAGAGAGAGTGAGAGTGAGTGAATGTGTGTGTTTGCATATATTTAAATTTAGAGCTTAGTCCTTCATGTTCACTGTCAATATATAAAAATAACAACCATCAAAATTCAAGCTGCTAGCCATTTCTTTTTAAGAGTGTTTAATGTCCATTTTAATTACTGAGGCATCGGAGGCAATGGACACTGATGATATGAGGATAGGTCTATTAGTTTCCGGCCTGGCTGATACGGATTATTGCCTTCAAAAACCCTTATCTGATGTCCTACCATATCTGTTAAGTAAATAATTGCAGTGTAACTTCCGCTCTGCTGTGTTCAGTTGTTCTGATATAGTTGCATAAAGATGGCTATTTGCAGAAGATTGTAACATGTTCAAGATGGTGCATTGAGCTGTTATTAAATTCTTCGTAAAAGAAGGACTTACAAAATTAAACAGCAATTGGCCGGTGTATATGAGGAAGTATTCCCCTCATAATCTACCATAAAAGAATTGGCCAAACTTTTTTGAATGGTTTGAGAAAGCATTGAAGACGAAGAGTGTGTTGGTCGGCCCTTGGAGGAGCTCACTCCAGAAAACATCACTCTTGTGGAAGCAGAAATTATGGAACACTGGCGGCTCAAAGTTACAGAAATATGAGCAAAGTTCAGTCTTTCTAAAACAACAGTCCTTCGAATTATTCATGAATATTTCAACATGAATAACGTTAATGCAAGATGGGTGCCTAGACTTCTTTCTCAGTCCAAAAGCAACAGTCATCTGTTGTGAGGCATTTTTGGAGCTCTGCCATGGCAATGAGAGAGAAGTTCTGCAAACCATTGTTACAGGAGATAAAACTATGATCCCTTGTTCAAAATAGGATCAATCAAGTGGCATAATCCTGGCGAAGCACTGCCTCTAAAGGCCAAGATCACTCAGTCAACCAAGAAGATCATGGCCCCAATCTTTTCAGTCTGTGAAGGAATACTCTTCATTGACTTCAAGGAGAGGAACACAGAGTATATGGGGAGTACTATGCTGGCCTACTGCACAGACTACGTGCTTCCACCAAAGAGAAAAGGCAAGGAAAGTTGGTGATGTGCACCTTTTTCAGGACAATGCACCTGTGCATACAGCTCTTGTTGCAAAGGAAGCTGTGAAGTAGTGTGGCTACAAAGAGATCAATCATTCACCCTACAGCCCAAATGTAGCTCCCAGTGACTATTTGCTCTTCTTAAAACTCAAGAAGAACCTTCGAGGAAGGAAATTATTTAAGTGTGACGAAGAAGTGATGGAAGCTGTTTATGCCTATTTTGCAGACAAGACTTCTAACTATTTTTTGGAGAGGATTGAAATGTTAATTCAATCATGTGAGAAGTGTATTGCAATAAAAGGTAACTATATTAAAAAGTGAAATGTAGTTCTTGTCTTTATCATACCTAGAAAATGGTTATACAGGAAACTTATGGACCTACACTTGTACATGAAATTAAGTGATAAACTGGGAAAGGATTTTTTTTTAAAGGAAGGAAGCATCCCAGGCCTAAGTTTAGGGTACCTCCCCGGTATTTGCCATTTATGAGAACTGAGGGAAAAATTCTGTCAGAGAGTATGGTTCTGGTGGGAGTCAAACCCAAGAGCTCCCATTCATGTGCTAGGCAGTTGTCTTGGTGTAATCAGTAAATTTGAGTTACCAGATTGTATATTGACAAAATATATATTTCATTTTTAATCATATTTTTATATTTAGTGCTATTATTTTGTAAAATATGGAAATTAATTGAACCAATTAGTAAATTAAAATTAATTTCGTGTCAAAAGTAATATAGTGAAGCAACTAACTTATTCTTAATTATATAGTATGTAGATTTAATACTCTTATGTTCAAAAATGCAAACTCCCAACATACCTTTGGAAATGGTTGCAGTCTCTGAAACTAAGCAACGAGGAGAGAGGAATGCAATTGAGGAAATTCTGGCTGATTTATATATGAGTAGTTTAGAAATGCACATCACCAAGTCATTTCCTTACATTTTTAAAGTCTGGTACAGATAGGGGATATCTTTGCAATTGTTAAAGAGAAACATTTGTATGATGCTTTGAAATTGCTAAACCTACAAGGTGGGGAAATTAAATACTTCTGGGTTAAAAAAAAGCAAGATAACATGTTTCCTTTCCTTGCTTAAAGATTATAAGAACAGACAATAATTTGAAATTTGGAATATACAGAAAAGGTGGGCAGACTGAAAATTACATAAAGGCCAGTGGCTTCAATCCCACAGCACACAAGCATGCAGTTCTCAACAGCTTAGCACATAGACTCATTAACATACCCATGAATGAGTTTGAATACAGTGAAGAGTACTTTCACATAATACAAACAGCAAAAATCAATGGGTATGGCCAAGAAACTGTAGACAAGAAAATCAAGAGATTCAAACAACAGAAGAGGTTAAAACAGGTTACAACATTGTCAGCAAAAAAAGAAACTTTACTTATCATCCTTGGGCTACCAGAAAATATTCTGAGAGTTTGGGATTACTTTGTCCCCAGCCTAAATAATCTGCTCAACTCTGGTTGTGATAGAATATCTGACGAGAAGAAGTCAGGAATATATCAAATCAACTGTTCCGAATGCAACGAAGTATACATTGGTAAAACAAAAAGAAACATTGGAATTAGGCTAATGGAACATTGGAGAAACATCAGGTACAATCAGATAGATAAATCAATGGTTCCACATCACTTTGGAGAAATAAACATGATATAGAAATGGAAGTTGAATTATTGAAATTCATAGATAAACCTTTAGAGCTGGGAATATGGGAAAAAAATGTTATAAAATATTAGGATAAGGTTATGAACTTCGAGATACGAACAGAAGACAAATTAATCATAAAATGTCCACGAGAGCTATACCATTCAATCAATAACAAATCCAGCAGTCCACACACAGCTGATGATGCAGGCAAAGGCCTATGAAATGTATTCTGCATAATTCAATGGTAAATTGAGCATAAGAGTATTAAATTGACTCAATATCTAATTAAGAATGAACCAATTATGTTTATGTATGTAAGGTTTCAGGCTTCATTACGTGCTCTCCTTCCCCAAAAATATGTAATACAAAGAAATCCACTCTTTTGTAATTTGTATAACATATAAGAAAGCTAAGGATTAAAAGCTTGGTATTGGTAACACAATAATGCAATTAGCTAGCACTATTTTCAGAACAAGTTTAAAGAGCAATTTATCTGCAAAAAACACTAGATTGTGTTATGAATTAAACCCTATAATTACATTATTCACAGCCATTAAATTTTTAATTATATGATTGGTAACATTTTTATTTAATTTTTCTTTTTTGGCCAAATATACTTGCATACATGCTAGTGGTAAAAAAAAGTATTTTAACAAAAACACATACTGTCTTCCACCCATTAGAACATCCCTAATAGAAACTTGTCACCGAAGCAGCTCTATTGCTTACAGGGAAGTTTTTCATGGTTGGAGGATTGTACACAGTGGACCAAAATGTGGTATAAAATTCAGAAGTTTAAGTACTCCAAAATAATTCACATTAATTAAACTACATTACAAAGATTAATCTAGTTAGTTAAGATCACCATATGATTGAGTCAAACTACACACTCTTATTGAACCACCATGGGTGGCCGAGGTCATTAAGGCTTGGACTCATGAGCTAGAGGTCTGAATCCTGTCAGGACCATCCTCTCTGACTGAGGTTTTTTCCAAGTTATCCTCAGTCCTCATAAATGGCAAATGGGAGGTACCCTAAGCTTAAGTCTGCAAAGTTTCCTTCCTTAAAAAAATCTTTTTCCAATAAATCATTTCATTTCATGTATCATCATTGTTCACCGCCTGTGGTGCCTCAGTACTAAAAATGGGCATTAAACACACAAAAAAAAAAAAAAAAAAAAAAAAAAAAAAATAGTAAATAAATAAATAAACTTTTATTGGCTCCACTTACTTGTTTAAATTTAGTACACATTCCCAGACCTTTGTTCACACCCTCAGCTAATCACCGACTGCTTGATAATTCATTATGCTTTGGGGATGTATATTCTGCTCTGGTGGAGGTCTGTTTTGGAGTTAAATCCATCAGTTTTAATGTGATTGTGTGCATGCTAACGAATTTAACCCCAAAACACACAAACTACAGTGGTCAACAGCTTAACCCACAGGCTTGTCAACCTAAAAATTAGTAAGAAAGAATACTCTAAAGAATACAAACAAATAGAAAGAACAGTGATTAAAAATGGGTTTAGCAAAGAACTAGTTCACAAAAAGTATAGAATTTCAAGAGGCAGAAACTTATTAAACAAACCACAACGCTTTCAGAAGGAAAAGATAAGATAATTTTTAAAAAATTCGCATACACTCATGGATTATGCAAAAATTTCAAAACATTCTAAAATATTTTAATATCAGATTGGCAATTATAAACAGATTTAATGTTAATTTTATCTCCTGAATAACAATATTGATGATAGTATTCTACTAGAGATAAAAGCAGGTATTTACCAAATAAGTTGTGCAGAATGCGAAAAAAATCTATATTGGAAAAACAAAGAGAAAACATAGGCACACAGAATATTTGAGGAACATATAAACAAACAAATGGGAAAAATCAGCAGTAGCATTTCATTTCTGGACAGAAAATCATGATATAGTAAATAAAGCAAAATTATTAAAATCAGTATAAGGACCAATGTGTTAGCAACATGGGAGAAAATCTAAATTTACAAATATAGAGACAGATTAATGAACTTTGACACTTCTGGGGATGAAAACATAAACTTTATGTGCATCACACCTCCACCAGAGGAGAATATACATCCCCAAAGCATAACAAATATCCAGTAGTTCGAAGTTAGCTGAGGATGCAGAAAACTATCCATGAAACATGTACTAAATTTAGTCAATGGTTTCAACAAAGACACAATAATAAAAATGATTAATAAATTTAAAAGATAAAAACATAGAGAGATTTCCACAATGGAGTACATCAAAGAATGTAGCAAATTCAAAAGTTTACCTATCATCCAACTTACTATAACAAGTAAGTGGAGCCAATAACAGTGCGTAGTTAGACTCAAATAATACAATAAACTTAATTATATGATTAGCTTCACTGTACTTCAAATTAATCTTGCCGTTTCCATTAGAAATTGCATAATGTTTATAATCCTTAGAATTAACAAAAAAAGATTGTACTAATTAATATCTGACTCAAAATATAATTAGCAGCATTTAATCACAAATTAAAGTTTCACAGTATTTTAATAAAATGCAACGTTTTTTTCGAAAGTTTAAATGTATCACAGTTATCTCCTTTTTCTAAAAATATCTGTAGCTATGATTTTTTGAGAAAGCTGGAATCAAAGTTATTTATGCAGCACTTCTAATTTTTGAAATGATGCATATTTTTCTCTGGCTAGCTTTATTTGAAGTAATCATTCTTATATATTATTAAACACTGTGCACTTGTGATTACTCTTTATACGAACACTTCACAAAAAAAAAAGAGAGAGAGAGGGAGATACATTGAAAGTTTTATCATCAATAAAAACGAATATCACAAACAAATGATAATGAATTATAAAAAGTTGTGGAATTCACTCTAAAATATGTTTTTGCAATATTTTGTTTTAGACCCCTAATTTTTTAAGGGTGGCCTTGAATCAACATATTGAATATGTCTTATCAGAGCAAATGCCTGTTCTCAGTGATATATGTCTTTTTGGAAGATAAAAGCTCTGAAATTGAGCACATTTTTTGGCCCACTATGCATTTTATTGAAATATTATACATTCATAATTCTAAAAATACAATGATTAAAACCATATATATGCTTAATGTGCTCATGATTAACTGAAATATTTTAAGTATATTTGTATAATTTTCATTTCATTCTGTTTGATTTTACATACAAACATAAAAATACTATGCCTAAAGAAGAAAGTTTATGCAAATGCAGCTGTGTGCAGCCTTCTAGCACTTCCTCTTACCTCTGCCAAAAGGAAGTCTGTTTCTCAAGCATTTACTATGACAAAAAGAGGACAAGCATTTACTTGCCGTATGACTAAACAGAAAACGATTCCTTTTAGCTCAGCCTTTCCTATTTATTTATAATTTTCTTTTTTTTCTATCCTTTTCATTTTATTCACGTCTCTTCCATTTCTTTCCTCCCGCTTCTATTTCCACCTACATTCTCATGCATTAAAATTTAGTCTATGATTCTGCCTTTTATTCTCAGTCTGAAATTTTCCTTATTTTAAAGTGTAAGTTAGTAATTTTTTTAAATTCATCCAGTACTCTTTAGGAAAGATTTTTGTTGTTCATTAAAATATATTTCATTGCCATTTTTGCAGCAGCACGTTTAGCTTGGCACTTAGTTTGACCAAAACCATGGAAATCTCTGCATTTGCCATTATAGTTTATGGAAACAGGAACTACAATTCGCTCCAATTCTGGCACAAGACTACTTTTGCTGTAAAAAAAAAAAATAATAAATATTAGTTTATCAAATTTTAGCATGCTGGGTAATATAATGAACTCATTTATTTACAGCAGTTTGATAAATATAATTTTTAACAACTGCTTACATAAAAGGAATTTATAAAAATATATCAAGACATATTTTTAATATTTTAAATTATACCCACATAAAATTTAAACTAATATTTTTTTTTAAATAAGCATAGTAATACAAGAATTACCCAAACTTTGGAGCAACAGAACACTGTTCATATAGGAGCCGAACTGGATTTATTGGTGTGTCAATACTGAATGCCTCTGCAAAGAAAAATCAAATATATTTCATTCATTTTTCTCTAATAAAGCACTTACTATCTGTGCCTGGTTTAATATAAAGTTTTTGATCAAAAACTATTTAATTTGTAACATCCTAAAGCACATTTCAGGGTAGAACATACACAAATTAGTTTAACTGATATTTATTTCATTATTAGAACTGTTGTTATACCTAGTCTAGCCATATACATTTTTTGAATAAGTTAAATATGGTTTGGGAATATTTAATTTCCTTTAGTATATTACATTTATATATGCAGGGTATTATGAACTAAACCGAAATAATTTCACAGTGTAGAGATGCCGTATTTATAACAATTTGGGGTAGATAAATTATGGCTAATCTGTTCAACTTTAGAATCTATGGCTATAAGTTTCTAAAGCACCAGTACACCATGCTAATGAAGATGCCCCACGAAAACATAACCCATGATAACCAAGGGAAGTTTCTGAATGTATCATACTGGTGTCATGGTTATGAGTAAGAGTTGGTCATTTGATTTCAAATTCGAGTCTTGTTCAACACTCCTCCCCATGTTCTTACTAGAGCCTAATAATATGGCTTTTAGCATATGTTTTAAGCAGGTATTTCAATTTATACACTTAAATCTGAACATATTAATTCAAATAATTACAACCCTTACTTACAAAAGGTAGAATTATGGGTAATCTTAAAGAGTTGGGTGTATTAAATTAAAAAAATACCTCAATTTCGTTCATAATTCTTTAGTGTGCATAGCACAGCACTTCATATTAAATAAAAAAAATTTAACTGATGGCTAGAATTGAAAGTGGCAAGCTAAATGCTTTTTGTGTTAGCATTATGCCACAAGCAGTTAGAGCTCACTCTAAAGTAAGCTACAATAATTCACAAAAGCATTGAAGTATGTATAAGTAAATTAAATTTTAGGCTTCATGTTAGTAATAAGCTTATTAGACAAGGTAAGTTGGAAATACATTCATTGCTCAAAAAGAGAGTAAAGCTTGAAAGCAATAAGTGAATTTCATTCATAATTCTTTAGTATGCATATTGCAGCACTTAATATTAAATAAATAAATTAAAAAAAATTCAACGGCGCGAAAAAATTTAATCCATGGCATGCGAATCATCAGCTTTTTGTGTTATGCATTATGCCACACAAACAGTAAGAACTCCCTCTAGAGTAGGCTATGTAATGCAAGAAGGCAGATGTTCAGTGTTGCACTGTAACATGATGGGTTCGAGATTTGAGGAATTTTTATGGCATTAAATCTTAAAAATGCTGATAAGCTGCAGAAAATTGATATTTCTATGTTCACATGGCAGTTTTAAAGACATTCTAAACCAAATTTTCACCTGGCTTGGCTTTAACACTGACTTATTAGCATCTGATGCAAAAATGTTCAACACCATAAAACTGCATTTTGATTAGTTGTTTACATTGCCTATTTCAAATTGTTTATACATGACATCTCTACACTCTCTGAAATTATTTTGGTGTAGTTCATTAACATTCTGTACATTAAAATGTAAATTGGAACTTGTACAGTGAAGCTAATCATATTAATTGATATCATTGTATGATTCAGTTGAACTACATATTCTTAAAGCATCACTTACTTTTCATAAATGTATGGAACTGGCTTCGACAACATTTAGTTCCCATCTCAGCCAGGCTAAAGTTCAACTGTCGGATCATTCGTTAACATGGAACATTTGGTTCCATACATTTATGAAAAGTAAGTGAAGCTTTAAGAGTGTGTAGTTCAACTGAATCATACAATGATATCAATTAATTCTGTACATATTACACCTATATGAGTCAGTCCTGGGCCCCATTCCACAAAAGTACGGTGTAAAACTGTACAAGTGTATGGACTTGTAAGTTGTAGTTATTTGTAAAATTCTGTTTCAGAAAGGTTTCTGCTATGTTTATACTTTATAACTCCATACTTACAAATGTACAAGTGATTTTTCATTGTTCTGGTCCACAGCAGTATTAGTTGGGCACTGGAAATTTGAATAAATTTCTCTACAAGTATAGGAATATTAGTGACTTCAAATATTAGCCCAAAAGGTATTATCTTTTTATCACTTGACCTAAATGTGCTAAATATTTGCAAAAGTGATGATAATTAGGAGTAAGAATATGTACAAAGAAAGAATAAGTATTTGTGTACAATGATAAAGTTAGGTTAAGTGCTATTAAAGTATGGCTTATGACTGATATTGGAGTTTCCTGTTTCAAATGCATATTTCAGAGCAGCATCTTAGTTAATGTATTTTTAAGGTTCTTACTACATGCCATGAAAATAAATTTTCATGCTTCATTCTCTTTTAAAATAATTTCTTTGACACAATTCCCAGTGTTCTGCTTATAATAAGAACACGATTCGTGAAGCAATATAAACAAATAAATATAAATGATCAAATGGACTAATAAAATAAATGGCCGAGAATAATCGGAAAGCTTGATTCTTTTGCTATCTTTCAATGACTGAAATTGTTGCTCCTAAATATAGTTGTAAGGAACTGTGATCTCAAAATGTATTATTAAGCTTAAATATCAATAAATTCACAATAAAGTATTTAAATTATCATTATATGAGGAAAAAAATACAACATGCATTTAGCAGGAATGACAATAATCCACTCCGTACATTAAAAATTCCTAAAGAGTGGACATAACCTAATTCATGGTATGGTAACATATGGCTGTACCTCCATATTACTTTTATATGACATCACCTGTAACCTTTTACTAATATTTACCAGTGTTGCACTTCTTTCATGGAACAGAAAGTTACAAAATTATACTTTACAAGTATTTGTACTAATATACTTGCATGTATTAGACCATACTTTTGTGGAACAGAGCTCTGGAAGTCTAGTTGTAACCATACTTGCCTAGTAGGCCCAAGATGCAGGTTTTCAATCCCGGCCAGGGTCGGTGGCTTTCTTCAGGCTTAAAATCCCAGTATGGCTTCCTTTGGAAGGGAAGTAAAGACCTGGATCCTATGTTGTAGATTTATGGCACATCAAAGAGTATGAACAAAGAGACCTCTGAGCAAAATTTATCAGTCATTTCAGGCTCTGAATTGATGGGACTTTAATGACCTTTGATTTTAAAGAGTGTCCCTAAATAAACCAACTAACACCTATATGACACCATCAAATTTCAAAATGCTCACATTTTGCCTTCTTGTGACATCACCAAACCAAACTATGTTTAACAATGAACCCTGGAGCTTCCAGCAAGATTTTGTTCCAGCTCGTAAGGCAAGATAGATGCTACAGTGGCTGAATGCCAATGTACCTAATTTCATCTCCACTGCTTATTGATCATCTGCTAGCTGATTTCTATCTTCTGCACTACCAACTGTGCTCAATACAATATGAGATATTTGAAAATGTTAGGTGCTAAGTGGAAGATTTTTGAACAGAGACCAACTATGCTGCAGTGAAGACTGGCCAGAGAAACTTCGAACCCGTGTGAGAGTCCAGGACACTTTCTATATACACACTATGGCACTGGTTGTTAAGCCTGATCAGCATTTTTCATAAAAACTAAGCTTGGTGGAACCCTCATGTCATTGTAAAAAATTTATCTCCCATGCCATAAATAATTGCTTTTAGAGGGAATTTGAAGGGCGTGTGCTGCCACTGTTTGAACAATGTGATGTCAACTAACTCTCTGGCAGTTTGTCATACTGCCAGTCTTAGTAAATATCTGGATTGTCCAATATATAAATAAACCTTTTGCTGATCTCCAGAACTTTTAGGGTCTGTGAAATCTCAATATGTGACTCTCCAGTTCTAGTAGAGCAATTATAGTTATACTGTTTTCGTATTTGCCTCCCTCCATGCTGACAAGAAAATGCTGCTTCTTCTCATTTGGCACTACAGCCTGGGGTGAGCCTTGGCCTGCTGCGGCAGCCTCTGCTTTTTGTGTTAGAACTTCATTTGTAGTGAGTAGTATTGCAGGGGGGGCATATGATAAGCATGCCAGCACCCGCAGGTCACCAACAAGAAGATACACACTTTCATTTTAACAGTTGAATACACAATGGTGAGGAGTGAGCTTCAGTGCAATTGTGGTTTATGACCAAGACAAATGGTTACACAGTACAAACCAAAATTTTGTTGACAGTATTTATGGCTAGACTAGGTGAATAATTATTCCTAAAATATTAATGGAAAATATATGTTTGCAAAGATAACGTATTTGTCATCAATTTTAGACTGAATAAACATATAATAGCCAATTTTCTCATTTTCAACTTACCTATCTCCTTCATCATGAGCGGGTAATATACTTGCCACACTGCACCAAGATCTTTGCCACTATCCAAATAAATGGCACCGGCCAATGACTCAAACAGATCACCAAGTGCTTTTGGTACTTCCACAGCCTCTGCTATCTGGCATTCCTCCTCCTCAACAAGCATCAAAATCTGTGAAAATAAACCGCACTTATATTTTTATCCAGAAATGTGGCCCTATCAACTAATCTTGCATTTATTTTATTAAAGGTTTTAAGCTACAGTGAAAAAAGATTTTAACCACATACAAAAACATAAGATATGAATTCAGCTATTTTATTTGCTCACAACACCAATGTTCAACTGTAATTGGGAACATCTATGAAGTTATATCATTATATATTATATAATATATATTTATTTTATAATATATATTTATTTTATAATATATATTTATATTATATTATTATACTCTTTAATATTTGTTAATGCAGAGAGAATTTTTGCGTTATGGGCTGCTTGAGCATAACTGCGTATTACGAAAGTGCAGCTGCAACATCCAGAAAAAGGGAGATAAGAGTTATGGTGCATAAGCTGTAAATGAAGAATCAGATTTTAAAAAGTTGTCATTGCTGGGATTTGAAGCTGGATCTTCAGCCTTCTGGGCTGATGCTTTATCTAACTGAGCTACCTTGTCCTCCTCCAAGTAAGGAACCACAAACCTCTCTCATTTGAATTCTGTGTATCCTGAAGACATCCCTATGGTTTCTTTATAAGAGATTTATTCCTTAAGAGGCAACTCATAATCCTACAAATACTTCAAAAAGGCATGTATATTTCAGACAATCCAGAAAAAAATCAGGACAGTTGCAATCCTATAGGTAACACTTCAGCAAGTCCCATCATGCTGCTCCAGAAGGGGTAACTTCAGAATTTAAATGGAATGATGTACAATTTTAAAAGAGGGTGTTTAATTTTTTTAAAAATTGTTAAGTATCTCCCTTAACAACAAAGGTCTAAAGAGATGACGAATAAATGTTTGATGAAAGGAATGCATTGATGAACCCAGAGCCCACAATACTTAAAATTAACTGGCATTCAGCTTTTATGGGTAACAAAAACTCCAGAAAAAAGCCTTATCCAGATAATCGACCTTATAGAATTCAAATGTGACTTCTGGATTTGTATATAGACACTTACCACAAGACCAAAGAGGCATTTAGGGCATGTCCTTCAATTCTCCTTAGATGTACATAATGTAGACAGAAATTTTTTATTTGCACATTCCCATAAAAAGGGAGTAATATCAGGTGAGCACAGTGGTCATGCAACATATTTACAGCCCAATCCATCTATCTCAAAATATATAATTTAATAATACACTTGTTCACCTTGCAAAGAGTATCAGTGCACCATTTTGCTGGTACCATATTTCTCTTTGTGCATTTTCTTATAGTGTATATAATTTTGTGTGTGTGTGGGGGGGGGGGGCAGGGAAGAAAGAAGTGGTCTTCTTGCATGGTTCATATTAGGGACTTGGAAAGGAAGCAAAACAGTTAATGCTTTCGGGGAAAAAATTTGCCCATTGTTTGGAGAAAGCGATACCTGGAAGCATATTTTGGCAGAATGCAGGGAAATGGAGATTTCAAGAAATAAGCATTTATCACAGCAATTTCTGAATTACAATAGAAATTCAAACATATGCCGGTAAGTGTTAGTGCATGCGAGATACACAATTTGGCAATATTTTTACAGAAGACCCGACAACAGAGGTTAATGGCCATAATGAAGAGGGGAGATGGAGAGGGGGTGTGAATAAAGGGAAGGGGGCTCAAGAGTAAGGATTTCATTCATGTCTATATATTTGTATTTAAATTATAATAGAAAACTTAAATGTATCAAAGTATCTGTATATTTGTATGTATGCATGTAGATTTGTGTGTATGTAGGTATGTGTGTATGTATATATGTTTATATATGTATGTATGTACATGGCCCTTTTGATTGCTATAAGGACGACATTAACATGTACGGCCGTAAGGCCCATGAGACAGATGTATTTGAGTGTATCCTAAAATCATACAATAAAACGTGCACCCACCACTAACTAACAAATGTCAATATATATCTTATTTGTAGCTGTGCCTTTATAAAGTAAGGACCTATGATAAAGTCAGCAAAAATGCCACATCAATCATTTAATGACCAATGGTGCTGAAAACACCAGTTATTTGAATTTTCACAATGCCCAATAATGCACATTACATTTATTAACATGTCCAGTGTTACAAAGTTGACTCATCAGTTGCTTAAAGATGAACCATTCTCTCTAATTCCATTGTGCAGCAATTTACAAAATACTATGCAGAAATGGTAACCTCTATGTATGAGTTGCTGATGCAAGTACATATGATTAAGTATGGTATTTTTGCTACTTTATTATTCGTTGCACCAAAGTGCAATTGAGTCCATTGTCTCTGGCCAATTCACATCAAATTATTGCACATTAATAATTTTTTTATACAATTTGCATAGGATCTGGAGGAGATTTCACTCAGTTAATTCACTGAAGACAGGACTATGTCCCTTGCTGTGGTGAAGAGATGAAAAAATAAAGGAACTTTAAATGGCAAGCAAGATTTAGCCATAATCTGTGACAGATTTAATAGGTCAATGCATATTTGTTCTTCCAGTTAAATCCCAAAAAACTTAATTTCATCAAGAAATCTATCTTTCAAACTGTGCATTTTTGGACTCTGCAAATAGTAGTACCTGATCATCGACTATTCTCAAAATGTAAAAGGGACATTTAAATTGACTACAAAACATGAAATGTTTTATAATAGATTCGCTATGTACCAGCTAAAATGTTTCAAACTGTTGAAATCAATAGTTTTTTTTTAATGGTGTTTAATGCCCCTTTTTACTACTGTGGCACCACAGGCAGTGAACACTGGTGATACATGAACTGAAATGATAAATTAGGAAAGGATTTTTTAAGGAAGGAAATGTTCCAGGCCTAAGTTTAGGGTATCTCCCCGGCATTTTCCAGTAATGAGGACTGAGGAAAACCTGGAAAAAACCTCAGTCAGGGAGAATAGTCCTGGCAGGATTTGAACCCCAGACCTCCCGCTCACAAGTCCGCACCTTAACGATCTCAGCCACCCGTGGCTGTGAAAGCAATCATGGGGGATGATCTGGTAGATATGACTTGTTGGGCTCACAAAATTACTATTTTTGGTGATATTTTATAAGAAAAATTAAATTAATTTAATAGTATCCAAAACCAAAAATGTTCACTTGTCTAAAAAAATACAACATTTGTATACTGCTCATATCCAGATGAAAACCATGGTGAAGGCCCATTTCCTTTGTACCCAAAATCAGTTTTAACTAGATGGGGTAATTGGTTTAAATCTTTACAAATGTTTTGATGTTATGAAAAATTTTCATTCAATAAACTTTCAAAAGTGCACCTATTGCAAATTGGTTGATAAAAATACAATTTTGTAAGATTCTGTAGCTTAGTAAAAGTACAGATTGCTTTTGTACATGATAATTGTGAATTTTTTTGCAAATATAGTTTTAAACTTAAAAGGCAGTGAATATTTTCTACAGTAACATTCTATCTAAAGTGAATGACCTGAAGTGCAAAATGAATGTAGTACTTCAATTTGGATTTAAAAACTGAAGTACAAGAATTATTTAAGCATATCAGTAAACCACTGATTCAAAATTAGAAAATGTTATTAATATTCATTGTTTGTAAATTTAAATGAATTATTCAATACAGAAAATATTGTACAGATAATGGTGACCGTTGAAGCACTCACAGAAAAGATTAAAAACAGTAATTTACTTCAAGAATGTAAAAAGTAATAATTGCAGTGTAAAAATTTTTCTTTGAAAAGAAATAGTTTTGAAACAAAAACTCAACACTTCCAATTTTAAATTTAATGAGATCGAGACATTACAAGCTCTCATATTAAATTGCCTCGAATTTACATCTTCTGTATTGAATGTACCTGGGTCTCTCATACAACTGTTGATGCAGAGATAATAGCAATAATTACAAAAATAATAATAAATTTATTTTACTTGGCAAAGTTAAAGCCCTATCTTCCACTTCACAAAGTATAAATTAACTTTTTTAAAAAATTGAGTCGAAATTGTAACATGCACACCACTAAAATTCAATAAAATGGAAGACTAGTTTCGGGAGCCATCGCTCCTATCATCAGTTCCTGGTCGACTGCCGGTCTCGTTGTTTGTGGTAGGTCGATTCATCTCTGGTGGAGGTTTAATGAACTTTTGTATTAGTACATCACTTGGCGGGATTTCGAAATTAAAAACTTTCTCTTTATTCTTCCAAATATAGATGTTTTCCCAGACTGTAAGTTCAGTTTTTCCTTTAATGTTATAAAGTAAATTAAGTAATATTTTACTTAATTTTTTAATATTTTAGTTTTTCCTTTAATATTTTTAAGTAAATGAGATGAGATGAGAGATGAATCGACCTACCACAAACAACCCGAAACTAGTATTCCATTTTATTGAATTTTAGTGGTGTGTGTTACAATTTTGACTCAATTTTTTAAAAATGTTAATATTTGACACCACTGTTACAAAAGTTCACTATATTTTATACAATTACTATAAATTAACTGTTAGTTACCATTGGTGCAAAATAAAAGAAAACAATATTGTGATTTCTACTATGCTTTCATTCCACATTAATACCAATATATAATTTATACATATGTTGTGAAGTTGTATTTAATTTTAATATTTAGATTAAATTGACATAAAATTATTAATAATTATTATTTTGACACCTAATACACAACATAAGTGTTATTTTTTCATGTAAAAATCCCCTTCTATTTATACAACATCCTGACAATCTTATAACTAATGAAGGATAAATAGCACAATATAATATTTTTACATCTTTTTTTTTAATTAATGCAAAATTCTATGGTTTCCAACCATCTTCATGTGATTCCTGTTCTTCATGTTTCCATACTAATGTAGCCAAACTTCCAGCTGTTTGAATTTCACATGTACATTTGCATCCATGTTGCTCATTGAACACCTCTGATGCAAGTCAATAATTATTTTTTTGGTTCATCTGGTATTAAAAACATGTTTACCTCTACTTCAAACTGTAACATGTTTCTGAGTCTTTGTGAACTAATGAACTAAACAATTAAAATTTGCTAAACTGTTTCTAAGATTTTAGGTGGCTTTGATCCTGAAAGCTGCCAGTTGTAATTTTTGTCCTTTTATCCCTTGTGTCTTTTTCTGATTCAAAAAGTGTAATTAAGCTCTATAGTACTGTTTTAAACCTCTAAAACTTCTCACGATTTCATTTTGGAAAATAAAAATATTTTAAACAAATGCTGCTTAGTGCTTAATCCAATGAGAACTCAGAGTATTTCAATATAATACTGTTCCATTTAAATTCTGAAGTTATCCCTCCCCTGGTATCCCATAATGGGGCCTGCTGAAGTGTTGCCCATGAAAAGCCTTTCCTCAAAAAGTTAGAAAAACCCAGCATTTAGTACTCTAAACAATTCAAGAGATATTTATTTGCTGGTAGCAGCTTAGGTGGCCCAATCATCTTCAGAATTTTGATTCATAATGCTTACATGCACACAAGAAAATTGAACTCTTTCAGTTTATTTTTTCTAGCCATTATTCCTATTGTCACTTCTCTGGTTTAAGCAATGACAATATTACTTTGGTTTAGATGAAAAAATATTGTATACCACACATGAATAAATCAGTTTTATGGAAATTAACACCCTCAGATTTGCCTTGGGTACTAACATTTTCATTTGCAGATAAAATCCAATTTTACTCCCTTGCATCAAATGTAAATATTAAATGACACAAGAATTTTTATAATTTATTATTAAAAATGCCTTAAAAATAAAAACTGATAACTTCACATGTGTGTGAAATTTTGTTAGTTCATATTTAATGTTTTATATGGAATAAATTATAGGCAAAATGCAGGACAATGATAATCATAGATTATTTTGTTGTGTGACAATGCTAAATATGATTGATCATCCTATGTGAAGACATTAAGAAAATATTTTCCATACAAAGAGAGAATTGTAATGAGAATGAGTGTCGAATATGTGTGAATATTTGGATTTATACCATTTATAATAACTTGCAACATACCTGCTCATCAATAATATGTCCATTTTCTTCTTGGTTTTGAACAAAGCGATCAATTACATCCAACAGTGTAGATGAACCATACAACATAAACTTGTGCAGACCAAATCTCACTATTAGTGCAGCAAATGTAACATTATTAACTAAAGCAGAGCGCAGATCTGTCAGCTTTCCTGGGCTTAGATCACTACAAGTCTCATAGATGTAACAAGTGATTAGAAAATCTGTAAAAGGAGAGATGTATAACTTAAGCAAACTAACTGCTATTATTTAACAATATAACATTATACATTTATCTGAATGCAATTTTATGACAACTAATTTCAAATCTTTTGATATCTTTCTACAAATGTTTACATTCCCAAAAATAGAAGAGATGCAAAATTGATGGCTGTTATTACTGGACAAACTATAACAAAGTATCACAGCAATAATAACATTTCATCACCTAATTACAGTAGTACAATTATTTCATTAATGTCCTTTTACTTCTCTTCTCTTCTGTTCTTCTGCCATTATGCCATTAGATGTCACGTTCACCTCAGTCCATCCATTTCCTCCACTGACTGCTGTCTCTACACATTTTCTTCATTTCTATCATTATTTTCCCTCTTCTCGTTCCCAATCTCTTCACTGTACCCTCCCATTTAATTCTGGTTGTGCTCTTCCTATTCTTCCATTAATTCACATTTCTATAATCTTTTTGGGTTTCCTTTCCTCTGACATCAGACACACATACAAACCAATTCAATTATGTTTTTTATTTAGCTCAATTAATGCCTTCCTCCTCTCTTATTCTTTCATTTCTAATTCTATCCTGTTGCCTTCCTCCTCTCTTATTCTTTCATTTCTAATTCTATCCTGTTGCTTCCCAACTATTCTTATGTATTTCATTTTCGCTGCTGCCAATGCATTATTGTGTTTATCAAGCAATGGCAAGCTATCAGTTCCCTATTGAACTATTGGTACTACAACTGACTGATATATCTGCATTTTAGTTTTAACAATGATTTCTCTTCTCCAACACTTTATTACCTATCTCATAATACGCAACTACTGCTTTCTTTGTGCAATTCAATATTTCTTGTTCTGTTCTGGCAGCATTGCATTTTATCATTCCTAGGTATTCAATATTTTATACTTCTTCTAGTCCTTGTCCTTCACATTTAATTATTAAGTCTTCATTCTGCCTTTCCATTTTCATTACACCCATAACTTTACTTTTTTCTGTATTGGCCTACATTCCCTTCCTTTTCAGTTCTCCATACCATTAATCTACTGCCTGCTGTAAATGCTCTTGGATATGTGCTACTAGAGTAATATCATCTGCATATAGCATTACTTGCAGATAGACTGGCCGTATAGTCTCCAATTCCCAGTTTTGGTCCATCTCTTACATATCTAGTTATTTCATCCATAAATATGATGAAAAATAAGGGACTAAGACTATCTTATTCCTTTGATAGTTCACAATCTAATCAAACAACTGCAAGAGCCTTCATATAAACTTTTGATGCATTTATCAGTCTCGTTTGTATCATCTTAGTTTCCAACACTTCCCATATATATCTTCTTGTTAATGAATTGAATGCAGCATTTAGGTCTATAAAGGCCATATATAATCCTTACTCTTTTCTATACTCTTTCCTATGACCATTCTAACTCCGCATGCGTGCGTGTCTTCCCAGCCTAAAGGCTGCCCGCTCTTCTTCCACATTTTCTTCAACCACCCTCCTAAATCTTCTTTCAAGAATTCCTGTATATAATTTATATACCACAGATGAGAGACAAGCCCTGTGATTGTTACAGTCATTACTTGCCCTTTTTCTGTATGGGGATTGGTATATTTTTTCTTCATCCATCTGGGATCTTCTTTTCATTCCATACTTTATAATAGTTTTAGTCACTTCTTTTCTTGCCATCTTGATTCTGGTGCAATTCCACTAATCCAGCATCTTTTCCGGTCTGTAATCTTTCGGTAGCTATTACAACATCAATTACAATGTCTCCCTCGATCTCTACCTCTATTACTTTTTAGGTGTGGTCCATATACTATCCCATTTTTGTGAGATCTGTGGAACATCTATTCCTTTCACCCTTCCATTTATTTTTCATAATTGAAAATCCCTTTTAACATAAGCAATCAAACCTGGAATAGATATATAATAGGATACTAACATTAACATTTTAATTTACTTTGGCAAAGAAATTGACTCACTTTCATTTTGTTGAATTGTTCCCATTTCAATTAAATCTTCCTTAAATTTAGAAAATTCCTCATACAAACTGTCTATGTTGAAATCCAGATAAATGTCCGAGAGTTTCAAAGAATCTACAATCTGTTCAAATTATGAAAATGTAACACAAGTTAAATCTAATGAACTTAAATGTTTGAAAACATTGTTCTCAGGGTAACACATGATTTTTCTAACTATTAGCACAGCTGTAAAACTTCAAAAGAGTTTTCAAAACTTTATCCTGATCTTTAGGGAGCAATTCTTTCCAGTGATTTTACATCCCCCCTCAAAAAAAAATTATCATCAATTCTACTATTCAGTTTCCTGTTTATTTGCACCATACCTTACCTCAGTTATTTAACTTAGCAACATTTCTTTTTTCAATAATCAAAACTGTATCATTAAATATCTTACAAATATTATATAAGAATAACAGATAAATTTTCAGCACAACTTCCTTGTCAATGCTCCCATTCTGGAAAACTGTTTTAAATAGTTAGGGCACGCTGAAGTACTCTGAATTACATATTACATCCAAATTTTGTAATAATCTATCAGCAGCTTTAGCTAAAGACAGCCATCTAGTAGGAACTTGTCTTAATAATATTAATAAAAAAAATAATTAATTCTGTCCTCCTTTTGGCTGAAGAATAAAAATGATTAATTTTTAAGAGAACACTTTCAATGTATAAATATCACATGCATATTAACAGATGTGTATAATGTGTGCACTACAATTTCCTTTCACTGTGCATTTTTGTTTATCTTGCATATATTCATAAACACTTTTTCTTTTACCAAAATTCACTCCCCCCAATGTAACATACCTCCATTGTTGTCACATCACCTTCTGAATTGTACTCTGTGTAGTGTACAGTCACTGGCAAAATATTAGTAACACAAGAGCATGCAAAAGCAATGCTTTAGCATAAAATCAAATGTATCAACATTGCTCAGCATGTTTTTGCTTGATAATTTAACATATGACATATCTGTACAGAAAAGATTTAAGAATATTAAAAAGGAAATGATGAAAATGATTAGTCTTTCATTTTAAATTTGAATAGTTTGGGATTTTTACAGTGAAATATAGTATATAACAAATTGTTTTTGAGGAAGTCACTCAAATTTCACCATGCTGACGATGAAGGAAATTTGCCTTTGAAACATGTCCAAGTAAGTGGAATAAAACTAGTGAAATTTGAGTGACTTCCTCAAAAACACAATTTGTTATATGAGTCTTTTATTTGTTTGTAAAAATGGGATTTTAGGCCCTCATATGCTGTCAACATAGGATAAGCTTTTACAGTCTTAAATACAGGACACCTGGCAACCCTATGTGCTAATTAACTAAAATTTCCTGAGATTCTTTAAATGTATAAGGATAAATTATTACTATTTTAAACAATAAAATAATTTGTATCACAAAAAGTGGTTCTGTGTTCACCAGCCAATGCGGGATGGCAAAAGAGCACTTGGTACTGTTCACATCCAGAATAAGGTAAAGAGAAACGCAGTACAGTAAATGGGAGTTTGAATTCTGCCAGAACTGCTTTCCCTTAGGTTATGAAATCAGTCATTTAATACATTTTTTGTCACATAACATTTGCATGAGATTCCAGCAATATAACTGCTAGCTTATATTTAGATTCCAATCAGAAATTGATGATGAAAACCTGACCTGTTCTTTCTCAAGTTCTACTGTGCATCATGAAGCAGATGTTGAGCTAAGTCTGCCTGCTTATTTAATTGTGTGAAGTACGGTCAGTGCAGAAATGAAGTTTAAACTAGTTTCTTTATCATGTTAGTTCCACTCAAACTTGGACATAAATGCTACCAAAAAAGTAAGTAAATTACAAAGACAGTTTATACTTATCTAAAACGTATATTCTTTACAGTTTGGAATTTAAATCAATACTTGATTTTTGTTTCACTTAAATATATTGGAGAATAAGACTAAAGTGAAATCTTAAGAGACATCCATAGATTTTAATCAATTGGGATTTAAGAAATACTGGCTGGGCAGGAACATTTAAATGTCCAATGGCAAAAGAGTTAAAATACAAAACCTGTATTGTTTGCTCAGGATTACCAGTTGTGATATTATAATATGAACATACAAACTGTCTAAATCAGCAAATTTTAAGCTTTCCTTGACAATGGAACTCCCTTAAAAGACCTTACACTGTCATAAATTTAACTCAAAAGTTTAAAATCATATACATATATATGAGTTGTTCATTACTGATATAAAGATATAAATGCACATTTTTGCATTTTTTGCCCTTTTACTATACTGTATTCTTACAACACAACAATAATATTAAAATGCTTGAAACTCCAATAACAATATATGATGCAACATCATAATTTAGTAATTTTAATTTTGAATGATAGAGATGATAATATATTGTACATACAAGCCATGATATATCGAGCTTAATAGAAAAAATCTGTATTTTAAGTTTTGATTCTATGGTTTCCATGCTTGTTTTCTTTAGATAAACGACTGCAGAAAATAACTTCACATATACAAGTTGTTATAAAAGGCATCAATACTTAATGACCTTTAATAATCTCGGAGAGGTACTCGATATCCAGCCAATGCGGTTAATTGATGAAAGATGTGTGCTGTTTGCAGAAAATGGAAGTTTACATTGAAGTATCAAAAATTAAATGGGATTTCATAGCTGAGCAAGAAAGTGAAAATGGCAGCATAGTGTGCTGATATCATGGCTAAACCAACAGCAAGAAATGCACTATACGAACAATATAGTCATTGAAATTCATGTTTCCTGTAAACAGAGTCCATTAAGACTTTATGCAAATGATCAATATACCTTCCAATTGTACAATAAAATGTATTAGATAGCAGTACACAGAAGCAGGTTAGTCCTGGAGTTCTAGTGGTATTCATACTTGCCTGGCAGACCCAAGTCAGGTTCAGCCCTGACTAGAGTTGGATTTCTTTTTTTTTTTTTTGAAGTTAAAATTCTAAGTATGGCTTCTTTCAGAAGGAAAATAAAGCTGTGGGTCCCATATTACAGATTTACAGCATGTAAAAGACCTCTGAGAAAAATTTATCAGTTGTTTCATGCTCTGAATTGCATGGGATGCTGATCTAAGATGTTAAAGAGCATCCGCATATCAAATAAATAAATAAACAGAAGCAGGGATAATAGGTTAAGTTGAAACAAGGCAAATTTCTTAACCCAAACTTAAACAAAACCTAACCTAGCCTTATGCAAGTTTGTTAAATTAAAAGGATCTTCATTAAACTTAAACCTATCCTAGAAGTTATTTTTTAAGATTGTGATCATGTGCCAGCAACAATCTTAAAATATAATCCATATATTAGATTTAAGGTAATGAGCAATACTACATGACTTAATGGTAGTCTGCCACTGTTCGCCTCTATTTGGTGGTAATGATAAATTATACAATGGTTGGCAATTGTGAAAAATAAATGAGGAACCACTGAAAGTGATGCAAAGATTCAACCTGGTGGAGAATAATGGAAGACATTCATGTTAACATGCTGGTGTAAATTCGGCTATTAATCTAATGGCCAGTGCTTAAGACCACTGACTCCACTCATGTTTCTGTTACATCATGCTGTAATAGTCTCCAACCACTCTCCTGTTATCTTAGGTTAAGTTTAAAACTGGTTCACATATACTAATACTACATGGTTTAGACAGTCTACATTTTCATGTTTATGTAAAGTATTAGGATTGTTTTTGTGCTACTACATTATGGTCTTATCATTTTGCAACACACCTTAAATTAGCTTTACATAATAAAAGCAAATACTTACCAAGTATGGCATCTCCTAAGTATTCTAGGCGTTGGTAACATTCTGTGATCATATTTACTTGATAAGAAGGATGACTAAGTGCCTGCAGTAAAAAAGATTTATCCCGGAAGGTATAATGAATAATACTTTCAAGCTCCGTTACACACTTCAGGTGTACATCAATATCACCAGAACCAATTGCAGCTGATGGTACAGGCTCATCAAACATCCATTCAGCAGTGGCTATTTCTGGTAATAAGATTTTGAACCATGTGACAATCTGCAGGGCTCCTCTGATTCCATTTGCCTGCAGCATGAAATACATATTTCAGCAAATTTTTCCCCTTTGCAGTTAATACAAGGTTTACCTTTTTAAGTTTTTACAAACAACCACTAGACACTATTGAGATATGCCATTACTATTTTCTGAACAACTGACATCTGTTATTGTAAAAACAGTTGCAGCTTAGAATAGTTTGTTTACAGTGAGCATTTAAACAAAGCAATTTGATGAAATAATGAAAATTTCATGTGAAGATTTTCATTGGATGATTTTTTTTTACTATTTTAGTAAAGGCCTAACTCAATTTTTTTAAATTTTAATTCTGCAATACTTACATCCTGATATCTTGGTTATACATCAGGACATAATACTCCAGATTTCATTTATTTATTCCTCTTATATCTTTCAATACAATTTAAATTACAATTAAAGTTTACAGATTTTAAAATCTACACTACTAATACTATGACTAAAGAAAATTAAAACTTCAAAAAACAAAATCAGTACTGGAATCCAGCACTATGGCTATTTACTATGACTTATAACAACATCTACAATTGCAACTGGTACCCAGTAGCAATGATTACATTTAAACTTTATTAATTTACAATTATTATCCAATTTACTCTATGCGTCTTCATTTCTGCTAACGCTTGGTATCCGGGCTGCTCCCCACTGGAATTCCTGGCAACAGAACCTGGACATCAGTGGAGTTGCTGCCGGTCTCAAGCAACAGCTATACTGAACCATGGTGTGTTGACAGTGTAGTTTCCTTCGCTTCTCTCCTTCTCTTGACCTCTGTCTACTTCTTCTCTCAACTGCTTCGTTTCTGCCCGAAAACTGCCATTATTCCTTTCTTGTGTCAGTTCTGCTCTCTTCTTCTTATTCAAATTGGGTGTTATCTTCTTTATCATCTTTTTCTTCAACTAATTTTAGTTGTAAATATCATTCTTGCCTTTCCCTGATTCTCTCAGATTTTCTAGGGGAATATACCATTTCTGGCCTTTGGATTTTTTCTCTTGTTTGTTTTTTGCCGTTTTTATACTCTTCTGCCATTTTAACTAACTCAATAGCATACCATTAGAAACGACTGTTTACAATTGGTTTGCTGAATTTTGTCGTGGTTGTGCATCCATCAGCAATGAATTTTGTCAAGGCTGACCAAAATTGGTTGTCAATCCAAAACACAATGATGCTGTGCACAACATGATTGAAGAAGACCGGCATGTGTCTTACAGTGAGGTAGAGGTTTCCTTAAGCATAATGAAGACTGCAGTATATTCGATTTTGCAGTTGTGAAAAAGATCTGTTTCCACTGGATTTTGCATAATTTGACCAAATCTCAAATATAAAGGCATGTGATAATTGGAGTAATGAAATGCTCAAAAAATTCCACTGAGAAAACTGCAAAATATATACAACCTCGTAACAAGTGACAAAACTTGGATATATTTATATGAACTGGAAACTAGACATCAATCCACTGTTTGGATGTTCCAAGATAAACCAAATCCCACAAAAGTTGTTCGTTTATGAAGCTCTTTCGAGAAAATGATTGTTTGTTCCTTCGGTTATATTTGACATGTTGCAACCATTCCTTATTGAGGATTGAAGAACAGCTAATGCTGAATGAATATAACAATTTGTTTGCCAGAAGTTATCGACGAAATCAGGAAAAACAACTGAAAATGTAGCATCATTCTTCATTATGACAATGCCAGCTCTCATACAGAACATGAAACAATTGATTATTTGACATAAAAACATTGAATTAATGATTTATCATGTAACAACTTTTTTCTGTTCCCAAATTCAAATAAAAAATGAGTGGCCAGCATTTTCATTGCCTCCAGAAGCTGTTGAAATCTTTAAAAACCATGTTTTGAGATTCCTATTTCAAAATAGAAAAAAATGTTTCACGAATTGGTTTGAACACATGCAAAAGTGTATAAATGTTAAAGGCAAATAATTTTAAACAGCTTGTTCAAAAAAAAGTTTTTATAAAAACTTAAAAGATAACCCTTGCATTTAGAGCCTTTATTATACCTTCATTTATAACACTTCTAAACATTAACATACTTACATAAAGATATGCTCCAATAATGGCTTCCACACAATCTGCAATGCATTTGTCTGAAACCGTTTGGATTGAGAGAAAATTTTCCATAGAAGTATGACAGCCTGCATCACCATCCCATGCAAGTAATTTCTGCTCAATTGCACTGCATGTTGCAGAACTCATTTGTCCAGATATTTGCTCCTCATGTGGTATACTGAGTTCATAAAGTATATTAGGGCTCACATCAGCAAGTCTTATTACTTTTTGCAGCTTGCGTGACACACACATGGATGGTGGTATCCAGTCTGATGTAGGAGCAAAGTCATGAACCTATAATACAATATAACAGTTTATACCAAAATAAGCAAATAACAGTTAACTATTAACTGTTTAAAGAACCTGAATGAGATTTTTCCCAGTTTTTCTCAGTTCTCATAATGGCAAATGCCTGGAATGCTTTAAAAAAAAAAAAAAAAAAAAAAAAAAAAAAAAAAAAAAAAATATTTCATCTCGTGAATCATCAGTGTCCACTGCCTGTGGTGCCTCAGTAGTTAAAACAGGCATTAACACTATTTTAAAAAAAGTATATATATATATATATATATATATATATATATATATACACACACACACATACATATAAAAATTAGTTTTAAGCCTCACTGGTTGTAAGATAAATGTTTAGATTAAATTGATCTCTAAATATATAATAAATACCTAACAGATAAATGTTATAGCTATCATTTTCATCAACTATGTTACCTCCTATTTTATACTCTCAACTAGCAATGTTGTTATAAATATTATACCATTTCTATTTCATTATTTCTTTAACTCTATGGCATAATGTGGTGTATTTATCTTGCTATATTCAATAGCTGTGTTAAAATAAATGTAAGGAGATAACAAAATAAAATAAAAAAATATTGTAAGATTAATGGCAATGCAGAAGATTAGAACTGGTGGTCTTAGCATATAAACCTATCTAATCTTATAATTCTACACAAAAAATACACATAAGAATGAACATAAAAACACAAAACTATTGCCCTCAACAAACAAGGGATTTTATAAATATCTCTAAATTTGATGGAAGGAAATTATCTTCACAAAGCTAGAAAACAATACAGCTTTGATGCTCCTGTATAAGAGGCTGGTGTATTAACATCCATGTGACTTCCATCTGACAAAATAAAACAATTTGACATGATTGTCACTGGTCACTTAATATATTTGAGACCAAGATCTGAAAGGCCAGAAGTTAAAGTGGTCTTGGTATAACAGATGGGAGTCTAAATCAGAATCAGGTGACCTATTAGAATGCAAATACTACAATTGCAGGCTTGATTTTAAAAGAAAAGGTGCATTGGACAAGTACTTTTCTCTGGAGAAATATACAAAATGCCTAGCACCATTAACAAAATAACACAATAAGTAGTCATGCTGCTGAGAATTTGGATCAAGGGAAAAACATAAAAGATAAGCAAGTGTTATCTGAATACATTAAAACTACAGTGAAACATCCCTGTTGTAAAAATTTGTGGTCACCTGATAAATAGATTATACTTAAGTACATGTAAAGTAGTAGTGATTTTTTTCATGCAAATATAGAGTGACCCAATAGAATATGACTGTTTTCAAACCCTTCTTGTGGGACACTCATAGAATTAAATAAAAATACTTTTTCAAGGAACAAGTAGCACAATTGCGACGGTTTTTATGGGAGGGCAGAAGGAAGATGAAAAAGGATGGGTTTTAATTAATTAGAATACCCATAGTATTTTGTAGACTCAAAGAAGTTGTTCTTCTTCTCTCCTGCTGCAGTCTGGATGTGTCGCTATGCCACAGCTAGATTCGGTAGAGCACTGGAATTTCGTTACCTTTTCAGGTCAACGGGGGAAATAGTTCGGAACAAGGAAATGTATAAAAGCATCTTAAGACTGGAAATGATACTACTTATTTGCTTATTGGATGTTAAGGGTCGCCTTTTTTAAGTTCTGTTGAGTGGTTCTTAGATATCACATTTGCATTAACTGAACTAATTGTCTATCAAAACACACTCTATCACTCTGTCCTCAGATAGCTAATAACTCACCCTGTTCGATAACTAAACTCATACTTCACCAATAACTAAACTTATACTACCTCTGATAATTAAACTTATATTCTGCTCATAGCTAAACTCACTCTCTACTTATGGCTCAACTCTTACTGTCCTGATAACTCAACTCATACTCCACTGACGGCTCAACTCTTTGTCCCCCTCCAGGTCTCGGAATCCAAATCTTTTATCAAATATCCACTCATCTGGTCGTCAGACCATCTCCTACCATTTCGACTATATTCCTCTTAAATATTTCTCACTATTTGCTGAGGGACATGCATATACTTATTCTAAGATTCCTGATAGGGCCTTTCATAGGCCTTAAATTTAGGTAATACTTTATTTTTTCCTTCAGTTCAACCAAGCCGGGATATCTGGTTTACTTCACCCTCATGATTTCATTCTTTTGTCTGTTCTATTTTACGCTTGCCTACAGATTTTTAACAAAGTTGAGTTTTTCCAGAAATCTTAAAAGGGGCAACCCTTTTTTATGCAAAGGATCATGGAACAAAATAACAAAGGAGGCATAGTCATCTGTCCTTTGTCCAATACACAACACATTCACTATCCACATTTTCTGGCTTATTTGTTAAGTTTCTGTCTGCCAGTTCTTCTTTTCTCCCTACTCATGAAATACACAATACACAAATAACTCAACTACTAACATGAATACACATAAATTGTACACACTAATTGTAATACTATTTATAATATATGTAATGATTATGCTAACATTTTATAACAGTAATTGGGGACGGCATCTCATTAATAATGCTTCACAATGCAATATATTAATTTGAACTTATTTTAAAAAATCACATTTTTTAAAGTCGGTTCCATGATAACAAACACTTTCGTGTAATCGGCTCGGGAAGTTTACCATAATTTGCAATTAAGCGTGATCAATGTCCCTAATTTCATGAGCTGTGTTTTATTTTAACTGCATGATGGTCCATGGTCTGTTGCAGTACACTTTACTTTTCAAGAATCCCCCAAAAAATAATATGCAGTCACCAGATCAGGTTGGCCAGGCTTTATTAGCAAATTGATAAATTATGTGTCGAGGAGACAAAATATATTTCACGAGTGGTGTGCACTGTAGCACCATCCTGCTGGAACCAAAATTCATTATCATCCATCTGAAAGTACAGTATTGCCAGCATTTCTGGCACATTAAATTTTACCCTAAATCTTCTCTGAACTTAGGAGATTGACTTAGATTCAATAAACCTTGTATCTTCTCTGGACATAGGAGATCAACTTAGATTCAATAAACCTTGTAACAACAAATACATGTTTTTCAACCATCCAAACAAATATATAACCAATAAGACCATGGATATAAATATGTTTTCAAAATTTTAATACACCACAGTGCCATTAACAAGCATTGCAATTCATCTTGGGATATTTATATCATTTTAGAAGTGGCTAATAATGAGCATCATGCAAATAACATCCTGGATACAAATTTTCAAAATTTGGGCAAAATAAAGTGTAGGTGGTAACTAATGGCTCAACTGTTTTATGACCAAGTGTGTATGACAATGAAATGGAGGAACTAAATACTGCAAAGGTGAAAGTGAAAAAAATACCAGGAAATGCAGGAACAATTATATACAACCTATGATCAATAAATATTGTGAATGAATTCATTCACGAGGTCGATCAGTGAGTCATTGTTTGTGAAGTTATATGGTTGTATAGATGTACAGCTTGTGTATGCATTGTGGAAGTAAAATGTAGTGCTGCGATGCTGTTTAGTGTGAAATGGATTAACATACGAATGTAAAACTATGCTTCAAACTTAGGAAAATACCAAGGGAATGTCACAACATGCTGTGCCATCTATGGAAACAGGGCTTTATAGAAAAAGTTTGTGCATAAGCGGTACAAGTGCTTCCGTGATGGTTGGGACAGCATGAAAGACCTGCAATGACCACATAGGCATGTCATGTCGTGCACTGACAAAAACATCAGGAAAATTTGCCAATTATTGACTGAAGACAGTTGACTGACAGTTCAAATGATGGTGGAGGCCAAGGAATGTCATATGGGAATGCTTATGTAATTGTAATCAAGAAGTTAGGTAAGCATAAACTGTGTAGGCATTAGTGCCTTAAAACTTGACTCCTGATTAGAAACAACACAGGATGCAGGCATGCAGAGACTTTATAGACATGGTGGATAGTGACCCCACCTTTCCTGAATGGATTGTTTCGGGCAATTATTTTGAAGGACTTTAAGCTGTATACATTTACCATCTTTCCTGCAAATAAATAAATAATGAATCAATCATTCACCATATTTATTAACTACAGTATATATATATAAACATGTATACAGTTTTTTTCACACTAACTCCATTCACTTACATAAAATTTGGAACATATGTTTCGGGAGCGATCCCTCTCATCTTCAGCCTGTTGACAAACTGTTGTTAAACATGGTGGTTGGGTCTCTTGATGTTCTTGTGGCGGCATCTATTGGTTCTATTAGGAATTTGCTGAGTTCATCCAATGGAGGGATATCGAAATTCATCAAATTATCTTTATTTTTTGTAATGAAAATGTTTTCCCAAGTGGAAAGTTCTATTGCATTATGAAGTTGTTTAAGTAGTTTTATCTCTGGTTTAATTTCATGATTTTTATTCCAAAAGTGTGCTGCTATTGCTGATTTATCAATTTGTTTTACGCGAATATTTCTGAAGTGTTCTTTTTTCCGGATTCCCAAATTCCAAATTACAGTATGTATATTGCCTTCCTCAAGCAAAGATAACAAGATCCAGATAATAAGACAAAATCTCAATTTTCCCATGCAGTTTGCACCGGATGGAATTCTTGGTTCAAGTATAACTTATCTAGCTTCTCATTAGGTGATATTTTGATATTTTTGCAGACTATAGAGCATGGTTACCAAACTCATCTATATACCTCACCATTACTGATCCTGCAAATGTATTTTTTAACTATCCTGGTGTTCTTTGCTGATAATTCAACTTGTGCGCAAAGTTTCTTTAGTTTCTAATAGTTGAGGATGCTCAGGAATTGCTTAAAAGGAATAAAAGTCTGATATATGAAAAGGCAAGTTGATTCCATACAGTACAAACTATTTTGATAAGAAACATGCAAAACTTGAAAAGGAAGTTAAAAATGCAATATTTAAAAAAAAAAACATAACTGAACAGTAGGTAATATTTTATGATTTGCAATCAGCTTTGCAACATTTGGAATAAAAGACTTTCATTATTGGAGAAAGATGGGCATCATTACTTTTGATCTGTGGGCTATTTGCTTAGCTTTCACATGCAAAAAGAACTGTTTACATAAATGTGTTCCCAAATTAATATAGAATTTGTAATGCAAACTTTCTCATCTGTGAACCTTTTTTCCCCTAAATATACAATAGGAGTGAACATAGTTCAAGGTAAAAGAGTAATACCAAATTGGTAAAAAGTTTATAATTTCCAATTTGCTTGGAAAGTTTAGCACTCTGTTATTGCACATAGGATCCTAATTTTTGTCCACATCAATACCGAATCAAATAAAGAATCATTCCTTTGCAGTATTTCAACAGAGTAACTGATTTTTATGTAAATTAAATTTAAAATATCACTAAATAGAAGTCAAAGTAGTGTGCTTGAATGTGTCTTTTCAATCCTTTTGTTTAATGGTATTCAGTGCCAATATATGTCACTTATTACAATTAGGTAAGACTTTGGTAACATTGTCAGAATGATTAAACTTTCAAATTAGAATACTCCCGTCCCACTGTGATGACCGTGTTCAATTCCAGCAGTCATAAGTGGGATTTGAAGCAGACAAAGTAGCACATGGGCAGGTTTTCTCCATTTACTCTGGTTTTTTCCCCTGCCACTCGTTCCATTGTTGCTCCATCAACATCTCGCCCTAATTTCCACCAACATCAACCATGCAATATAGTCCCTGATTTATCGGTGTACACATTAAAAATGGTTATGCTGCTGCCCATGTCCTTGTGCAGTACTCCAATGCCCTGATTAGGCAACAGAATTGGCATTAGAACTCATACACACTTTCAACTTTATTTTATAATAAACCACTGGTTTAATCACAAAATATATTATAGGTATATTATTAGTTTTTGTGTACCCTATCATTCCCTTGAATTGGCCTGGTAATTTCACTGTGCATAAGTCAACTTCTGGGATTAAAACTTTTTGGTGTTTCTCTTTTATAACCGAATCATTCTGCAGCACAATTCGGCTGCATTTGTATGAAATAGGAACACTTGATATTTTTTTTCTTGTACAATACAATAAGGGAAAAAAAGAAACAAATATGTAAACAAAAACACCAAAGACATAAGTTCATATACATAAAATTTACAATATAAATAACTTGCATAAGAAGAAGAAGAAGAAGAAGAAGAAGAAGAAGAAGAAGAAGAAGAAGAAGAAGAAGAAACTGTCATCAGTGGCCAAGGTCGTTAAGGCACAGACTCATAAGCAGGAGGTCTGGGGTTCGAATCCCACCAGAACCGTCCTCCTTGACTGGAGTTTTTTCCAGGTTTTCCTCAGTCTTCATAACTGGCAAATGCCGGGCAGGCACCCTAAACTTAGGCCTGGAATGCTTCCTTCCTTAAAAAATATACTTGCTAATTTATCATTTCATCTCATGTATCATCAATGTCCACTGCCTGTGGTGCCTCAGTAGCAAAACGGGCATTACACTACTCAGAAGAGGAAGAAGAAGAAGAAGAAGAAGAAGAAGAAGAAGAAGAAGAAGAAGAAGAAGAAGAAGAGGAGGAGGAGGAGGAGGAGGAGGAGGAGGAGGAGGAGGAGGAGGAGGAGGAGGAGGAGGAGCTTCTTTGCCAAAGTGGAGGCACTACATTCTAACTCAACTGCATATTACATCTAGCACAAGCAGCAATAATGTTTCATTCTATTATTGATATTTAGTGGCTTGAGAATTACATTAAAATGGCCTTGATGAAATACTAGCTCAAAAACATTTGACTTAACACTTTGTTCCTAATTGAAACATTCTATATTTGTGATTTTCCTCTCATCATTTTGCTCCTCAAAAATAAGCATTGCAATGCATGCAGTATAAGAATGCTTTCTTCTTAACAGCAATGGTAATTGACTTATTTTAAGAAATGTAGTATGCACAGATGCAAAATCAAATAGTGCAAGCTTCTACAACTACCAAATACCAAGCTTGTCAACTAATTCACTTACTTTTATGATGTTATTCAGATTACGGTGTTTGCCACAATAATAGAGGTTGCGATTACCCACAATCTTTCCTTTCAAATGGGTGAGCTTTCCTTCATTATCCGATGGATAATAAAGATAGAGAAAAAGTGAAACTGAAAATTTCAAAAAAGAATCGCCCAATGTTTCTAGTCGTTCCATGTTTATGATATCATTGGCTGCAGAAGTAGTTAAAGCCTGCAATGTGCAAGAGAGAAGAAATTAGACAAAATGCTACTCAAAAGAAGAGAATATAGCTTTGGTTTACAATTCTGTTACCTGTAAATTTGTCACCTTGAAAGATTTCTTACTTTTAAAATGTTTAAAAAATTATAAAATAAATTGAAACATTAAGCCTAATTTATTTATTGGAGGGGAAATGTGCATCTCATTTAAATAAATTCTACTTACAAAGCTGTAGACAATGAAGTAGTAATATATCCTACACTAATGTATTCAACATATTCACACTAACATTGGAACATGTGTGTGAACATGTTGAATACATTAGTGTAGAATGCATCTCATTTGTTGGGCAATAAGTAAGTACACATTCATTTTCTACAGTGCATGTGAACATTTATGAATTATTTTATACAGCAATCTTTTTAAATTTAATTTCATCTATAGGAAAGAACAAAACAGAATTAAATTATAGATCTACAAATTATATTCAATTTTCAGTATTATACCTATATGTTTAGGAAATTAATTAATTTACTTAAAAAACTATCACAAACTTAGATAAATGTAAAAGAAGTGCCAGTATATTTCTAGATCTATCTATGGCTCACATATGATATTATTAACAAAACTGAAATGTTATGGGATAAGAGGAACATCTAATGAATTATTGGCATTATAATTGGATCACATTGTGCAGAAAGAATCCAACCACAAAAATATGTAGGCATTATATCAGTAATTAATGACATTCAATTAATTTTTATTCATATGAAGGCTTTATCTGCAGGATAACCTAAAACTGTAAGGGATTTGTTATACTCATTCCTGAATTTTTAATTTATTTTTAATTTTCAACTTTTTTTCGGTTAGGCACTATTGAGTTGCTTCCATTCTATAGAATGTTGTCCATTTAACAAATGCAATGTACTAAGATTTACTGGCAGAATAAAACTGTAAAATTTATGCAGGGTGAACCCAAACGCCGACAAACGTCAGAGATGTTTTCTAAGCGTATTGATACAAGAAACCCATGGTCTCCGGTGGCTGATTACCAGGTAGTTTTAATTTCATTGCTTTCATTTTGTTTAATTCAAAATTCAACTTCCTTTTTATCTGTTTACTCAGAATATGATTGTTTCAAATAAAACACCACTTTCACTACTGTAGCACAGCATTGTAGTAGTGCATGTTTTCTGGTCCACCACCAGGCCTGAACTTCTGCTCATTTTTGTCTCAGTTTTGTTTCTTGCAGTACATTACTTTTTAGTACATTGTTAGTGATATGGTATGGATAACTTTACTTATGCAGAATTAGGCAAAATGCACCATGTCATCATGCAATTTTTGGATAATTCTGATAATTTTCAGGTATATATGGTTTCAATATATGGAACACCAGCACATTTTGCAGTAAATGTTAGGGAATAATTTGATGAACAGTTCAGGCACAGATGGATTGATCATGGTGGTCCTGTTCCATCGCCAGTTTAATCATCAGATCTGACACTTTTTCCTTTGGAATTACATGAAGAGCCTGGTGTACTCGACTCCTGTCAAAACTAATATGAACCTGGTTGCTAGGTTTGTAGCAGCCATTGACGATGTGCGTCAATCTCCGGGTGTGCTACAGCATGTGCAATAGTCCACCAGGGGTCACTGTGAAGTTTGTTGTGATCATGGCAGTTGATATTTTGAACATTTACTTTCAACAGTGTAAGTTGGATTTCTTCATGTAATTTTTTGTAATGCTTGGTAATCTATACTTAAAAATAAATAATTGCAATTGTTAGATAATAGTTGATTAATTGGTGGTGGACCATAATGTAAACACGATCTACAGGATCGAATGTTGTGTTTTGTTTGAAAACAATCATATTCCGAGTAAGCAGATACAAAAGTGGTTGAGAGTTATTACAAAACGAAAACAATGAAATTGCCCAGTAATGAGCCAATGGAGAACATGGGTTCCTTATATCAAAACAAATGGGATAGGTAGGTGTAACTCAGAGCTCCCTTTTTGGTCTTTTGTTTATTTCTAATCTATATTATTAATTTAAAAGATAATATAAACATCTTATGCTGATTTTCTCTTTTATGCTAGAATCACACTATAAATAATTTAGAGAAAAAAATTTATGAACTTTAGTACTAAGTGCAAATTATATTAACATTCAGAAAAAATAATGTACATTGTCTTTATGATAAGCAATCATAAAAAATTAATGCCTGAATGAACCTACCTCAGTTTTATCAACTATGGTATTCCAAAAAAATTTCAGCGCTTTAAGTTTAACTTTGCTTAATCTGAATACCCCTTTCATTATGCTAAAATACATCAATATTTTTCTTGATTTGAAGCAATGCATCATTCTCACTGTCTACAAGATCTAATGCTATTGTTGCAATCCTGGACAATGTGAATACTGTTCAAATGGTCATATTAATTTTGTTGTGTGTTTGCATTTTAGAAGTAACATGTTAAGAATGCCAAATTTTAAGTGAGCTGTAGAATTTTGTGCTTTTAGATAGGTGCAAACATACAAAATAACTATAGAAAATAAAAATACTTATCAGTTTGAAGGAAAAGCAAATTACCCATGAGATTTTAATCACTTACTGTTTGTGTATTTATGAAAAACAACTTTTTCTTTTATCGAAGACCATGCATTTCCTTCCTCCAGGAGACTGGATTCTTACATGTGTGCAGTCCAGAGCACCAAATTTATGTAACTCTAAAGTAGAATGAACCATTAATTTTTCAGTTGCAATCTTCTGTGAAAGATTTGTTATCCTGTTCTTCAAATGAATTTTGGTTTTCACCTGCTACTCTCATTACTCTTTATTATTTGTAGATATTGAAGATATAATATAGCCTTATTACCTTTAAGCTCCATTTTGAAAACAAAACCACAATTTTATAAGTAGTTTTGAAGAGAGGGAATTTTTACAGTGAAATACAGTACAACATATAGTATAATATTACAAATTATTATTGAGGAAATCACTTAAATTACACTAATTTTGTTCCACTTACTTCGACATGTTTCAAAGGATGTTGCCTTCATCTTCAGCATGATTTGCCTATGTATTTCATGTTGCAAAGACTGCAATATGAAATACATAGGCAAAACTTTAAGAAATATTACTTCAAGATTTAAGGAACATATGAGAAACAAAATATAAACACATGGAAAAATCAGCAATAGCAAACCATTTCTGGCAAAAGAACCACAAATTCCAAAAGAAACCAAAACTTTTAAAAGCTCTCAAAAACTCATAGAATTAATAGTGTGAAAAAATATATTCATAGACAAAAATGTGGAAAATTTAGGTAATTTATCTCCCAAACAATAGTAACCTCATCACCAAGTTTGTAAAATCCACAGAGCAACATCTTAACAACAAGCTGGGAAGCAGACAGTGGAATCATGCTGAAGATGAAGGCAACAGCCTTTGAAATATGTCCAAGTAAGTGGCACAAAATTAGTGAAATTTGAGCGATTTCCTCAATAATAATTATAAAACACAGTTTTTTCACTTTCCCACTCATTGACAGGAGGTTAATTTGATACAGCAGTGGCAAAGTCAAAATGAAGCTTGGTGCTCTATAAATATGACTTAACTGGGATAAAGTTAATAACTTTTACCGTAATAACATACTGAAAACCAAAGTTGGTGCACATGGGCATAAATGTTACATCACATAATAGATGGAGCAGATCTATCATAAATTTTTGAGATCTATGTAGACTATTATAATTTATCCTATGGTAAGCATGAAGATCAAATCTATAATAAAATTTTTACAGTGATTTATACAGCCGAATATTGGGAGTTGTTGACAACAGGCAGGAGGAGAATGGACATGTTAGGGCTCTCCTTGGGAAAGAGAAAATGGGCATGAACTTAAGAGTCACATCGGTCAACTATTCAGTTATTTAACAGTATAAATACCCTACCAGGTGGAAAACAGAATGACTTACTTGTTTTAATATGGTATAGGTTAGTTTTGGCAATCTTGTTGGTGAGAGCAGGAGTCTAGTTAAATCCGGGACCGGAAATGAACCAGAGCCTGGAAATGCTTAAAACCATCACAGAAGACCTAAATAATTTAAAAGTGATGGATAAAAGGATGGATAATAAAATTAGTAAAAGAATAGAAGGAATAAAGAAAACCTTGATAAATTTGGAGGACAACTACAAGCAGAAATAACAGAATGAAAAAGAAGGGTGACTGATTTAGAAAGCGCTGAAGACAAGAAGAAGAAAATGAATATTATCATATTTGGAGTTGAAGAATCAAGAGATAAATATACATGGCAACTTTTGGAAGAAATTCTCGCAAAAAAGTTAGGCCTACTACTAGTGGGCTGGGAAATCGTGGATGTGTTTAGAATTGGAAGAATGAGGTCATAAGCCAAGACCAGTCATTGTGAAATTTGCTACTATGAAATTTAAATGGACAATTTTAGCAAAAGCAAAAATGTTAAAAGGATCCCATATATTTATTTAAAACAATTATGGAAAGGAAGATAGAGAAGTGAGAGATGTTCTTCTAAGGGAAATGAAAAAAGCCAGGACAGAGTGGAAACAGGCATATGTGAGAGGACTCGATTTATGGATAGATGGTAGAAAGCAGGAAATTAGTCAGTGGAAGGCAGGGCAGAAACCTGGCATGCAGGAGTTAAAATCAGCATTACATACACCAGTAAGAAGTAAACACGTAGTAGAAGTGGAAAGAAGAGATGCTAACAGTGTAAGAGAGATGGAAGGAGGAGCAACCCAGATGATTTCACCAACCAGGTGTAAGTCACCTGAAAATAGATAAACGTATTAAGACATTGGGAGCAGCTGCTGGGTTCGGTGTGCAGAGGGAAACCGGCATAAGTATTTTGTCTTCTCCAAGTGGAAGTATAATGGAAGTGAGAGAGGAGCAGGATATGAACAGAATGACCAGGAGCAGAGCTAAGTTGCATGAGTTTAGATTTGAGAGAAAGGGTTCAGTACAGGGGGAGTTGGTGGTTATATGCTGGAATGTTAAAGGTTTGTTAAGAAAAGTGTCAAATGGGGAAATACTGCAGTTTGATACTGGAATCATGGTTAGAGAGAGATATAACTGTTAAGCTCAATGGATTTAAGTTCTATAGTAAAGCCAGTGCTAAGAAGATAGTTAAAGGGCAGTTTTCAGGGGGAATTGGTTTGTTGTAAGACAAAAGCTTGCCAATGAAACTATTTAGGGGATAATTCAGTACTATGGTGTGAAAAAGTCAAAACATGTGGAAGTGAAAATGTGTATTTAGCAACAGTATATAATCCACCAAATACTTCAGAGTTCTATAACCCAAATTTGTTTCAAAACTTAGGAAAGGACATGGAGGTACTGCAAGACAAATATGGATACAGAAATTTTATTATAACAGGTGATTTTAATGCAAGAATAGGGGAGGGTTCGGTACATCTTGTTGACCTAGAAAAATATGCTAAAAGAGAAGGCAGGTTAGAAAGGGTTAGTAACGAAAATATATAATAAGGAAGGAAATAAATTATTAGACTTTAGTGATGAACACAGTCTTGCGATTTGTAATGGTACAGGGAAAGATTCTAGGGATGAGTTTACTTTGGCAAATAATAATGGTCAAGTATTTTGATTATATGTTATGTATACTACAATGAGAAGAATATCTGATAGATTTCAAGGTTATGGATTTAGTATGTATTAGTAGTCATTTCTCATTAAAAGGGAAATTTCAAAACCAGTTTAGCAAAGCGGTGCCATTAAGAATATGGACATGAAATAGAGAGACGTAAATGGAATGATGAGAGAGCAATAGGCTTCATAAGAGAGTTAGGAGTTAATTTTAGATCATATAAACTCAATGTAGAAGCTCTAATGAAGGTAAGGAAAATAGGGCAAATAATGGTTGGAGAGGTTGGTAGAGTGAGAGAAATGGGTAACAAGATACAGGAGGGTTGGTAAGATAATGCATGTAGAACTGGTAAAAAGAGAGTGCAGAAAATGGAGACAAACAGGGGAACAGGCAGAAAGAGAGAACTTTTTATGATTGAAATGCTGGGATATAAATCCCTTATGGAGGCAAAAAAGAAAAAATGGGGTGAGATTATTAGTAAAAAATTCAGGAGGCAATGAGGACAAATGGCAACAAAACAATGATGATGTTAGTTAAGAGATTATATAAAAGGAGAGTAAATGAGAATAATATCAATGCTGAGGAATGGTGTTTATACTTTAAAAACCTTTTAGGGATAGAGGAGATATTCCACCAGGGATGGCGAAAAAAATATATTAAGTGTGGATTATTTGGACAGACAGATTGTTATAAAAAAAAAAAAAAAAAAAAACTTTGCAGGATTGATGGGATTCCGGGGGAATTCTGGAGGGCATGGGGTCAGGATGACGAAAGAGGTATGTTATTGGCACAGATATTTAATTCAATATCTAAAGTTCCCAAAGGTTGGAGAACAGCAATTGTAGTATCTATATTTAAGGGAAAAGGTGATATAAACAAACCAGGTAATTATAGAGGAATTAAGTCTATTATCGGTCTTAGGTAAGCTATATACGGGCATTCTGGCAAAAAGGCTTCAAAATTGGGCAGAACAAGAAAATAAATTATTTGAGTTCCAAGCAGGCTTCAGGAAAAATAAGAGAACTGTGGATATCTTCTTTATTAATACAATGGTAGAGAAATATCTAGGCCAAAAAAGAGGGAGACTATTTATATGTTCCTTGTGGATTTTGAAAAGGCATTTGATACAATAAACTGCAAGGCATTATGGTCAATACTGAATGGGATGGGAGTTAGCGATAAGTTTATAAAAGCATTACAAAATTTATGCTATGAAAATGAGTACTGTATTAAAATTGCCCAGAATTGGGTGACTTCAAATAATTTGAACACAATAAGTCTAAGACAAGGATGTAAGTTAAATCCTATAATGTTTAACTTATTTATTAATGATATATTAGAAGAAGTTAGTAAAGTTAATACCCACATGCCCACTATTGAAATGTTGAGATTCTGGGACTAATATTTGCAGACAATTTTATAGTAGGGTCAATTACTAATATTGGTCTAGCAAAATTAATTAAGTAATCGTTTAATTCTGTAAGAAGTGGGGACTAAGAATAAACATTCAAAAATCAAAAAGCATGATATTAAGAATGGAAACAAGTTACGCAAGAATGAGAAATGGTACTGGGAAGGGACATAAGTTGAGGTGGTTAATAAATTTGACTATTTGGGTATTAGGCATAATAAAAATGGAGGATCCAGGGAACAAAAAAGAAAGGTTCTAGCAAAGGGTAGGCTAACTTTGAAAGTTATTACTGCCTGTAGGTATAAAGTACTAGAAATGCATATAAAGTGGTTGGAGAAAATATATGCAGTAGTAGTAGAGGTTAAAATGATGTTTGGGGTTGAAATTTAGGGTAGTAATGAGGTATTACTAAATGTAGACTTGATCCACAGGAATTTTTGCAAATAAATTATGGGCCTACCAAGAAGTTCACCAAACAGGGTTCACAAGCTGAATTAGAATAAGCAGTAAAGGAAAAATAATTACAAGAACTCTAAAATATTGGTTTAGGATTAAGAATTGAGAAGAGAATTGTATTTAGAAACACAGTCTAGTGACACAAGAGAAAGTGAGGAGAGGAAATACTTTGGTTAGTAGAATCAATGAGATTATGGAAAAAAGTGGCTTGGGTTTGATGTGGCATGATAGAGAAAGTAAAGAAAGAGGGTTTTTGTACAGAAATTAAACAAAGAATTGATGATATGAAAAGACAGGAGATATAAGGTAGTTTTAGTAGTAAAAAGTCCCAAGGGTTTATACAGTGTTAAAGGAAATATGGGTTAGAGAGAATTATGTGGATGGTGGTGACAGGTAGACGAGAGAGGGAACTGCATGAATTCACTACTGGTGTAGTGAATCTGAAAGGAATAAGAGGAGGTTTAAATACAGAGGAATGTCCAAGGCAGAAAATCTTGGAGTTTGGGAATTATATGGTTGAACAAAATAAGTAAGAAATGAGGAACCAAATTGGGCAGAAATATAATTAAGTTGGTTTTTATTTGAGTTAATTTTATAAGATGTAAGCTGCCTGATCAAAAACTATTAATTATGGAAGTATCTATCCCCATTTAGAATATGATATAGAAATCTGGGGAGCACCGCAAGTTTAAAAAACATGCAATTGGACACTTATACTACAAATTGAAATCATCACTTATGCAGAGATGTTTATAATTCAACATTACTTACTGTAACAACCTCTTCTGAGTCAAAATATTTAAAATACTCTTTATGATTTCGCTTAAGGAGATAACCGCCATGAGTGGCCGAGGTCGTTAAGGTGCGGACTTGTGATTGGGAGGTCTGGGGTTCGAATCCTGCCATGACCGTCCTCCCTGACTGAGGTTTTTACCAGGTTCTCCTGTCTTCACAACTGGCAAATGTTGGGGAGATATCCTAAACTTAGGCCTGGAACATTTCCTTTCTTAAAAAAATTCTTTCCCAATATATCATTTCATTTCATATATCATCACTGTTCACCGCCTGTGGTGCCTCAGGAGTAAAAATGGGCGTTAAATACCATTTAAAAAAAAACCTTAAGGAGATTAACTCAGAACATACTTTGTGAACACTTGTCCACAATCTCAGCTGTTTAGTGTTGGATCATTTGTACAAGTTGGGTGGATATCTGGGTTGACACTGGTGGTTTTGTTTCATGATAAACTTGAATGAAGAGGTGCCTGCTTTTAGAATGTTGAAATTCATTAAGCTTGGCTTATGATTTTTACATAAATCCTTTCCCACATGTTTAATTCTTTCGGTTGTTAAACAGTTTTTAATAACTTGATGCTTTTTCTATATCATATTTTTCATACCAAAAATGTGCCGCCACATCTGATTGTTCTATTTGTGTGTTATGGATGTTTCTCCAATTTTTTCCTTCAACCTAATAACTATAATTTCTCTTTGTTTTTTCTACATAGATTTTTTCACAATACTCAATGGGATTAAAAAAAAAAAAAAAACTGAACAACAACATGAGCAAAACTATGAATGTCAACATTCCAGAACCAGACAGTTCTTTTTTAAGTTTATTACAAAACCATCAGTCAACCCAGAAACCTACCTACTCAATTTCTACAAATGACCCAACAATCATTTAATAGCTGAGGATGTGGACTAGTGCTCCACGAAACATGTCATAGTGAAACCATAAAGAGAGTTCTAAATAATTCAACTTAGAAGTGATTATTAACGTCTTTCACTGTGTCAGATTCCAAATTGATTAATATTGAAGTTACTCAATGTAGTTTCTCTACTTGAATGCAAAGTAATAATACTATATAGAGAAAGAGACAAAATCAACAAGTAAATAAAGATAATACTCCTAAAGCATTCGAGGAAATAATGTACAACTCAAGTAATGACCCTTTGCAAAGCAATTGTCTTATTTAAGCATATAAAATCTGCATATGGTTATACCTTTAACAAGCTCTTGAAGAGCTACTTCTCATATTCACTCACAAGATGGCACCCCATTATGTATGCACCCCAATTTTTTCTGGTAAAATTCTGCTACCTCCCCCCCCAAAAAAAACTAATGCATGCTTCTCATTTTCAACAAATGTCTTGAGTAACATAACTTATCATTATGTTAGCTGCATTTACTGTTTCATTTGCTGGAATATTTTTTCTAGATAACAACCAGTTAACTTACTATGACTGGTTCTTTCTGAAACTCACAAGAATCTTATGTTTGGTTCTTTTTAAATTAAAGGAAACAGACTTTTTAAATAGCACATTGTTACATAAACTTAGGTATGGATTGAGAGTTTGGTGCATGAATACAAGTACTAAGGAAAAAACAAAAAAGCAAAAAAAAACAAACAAAACAAAACAAAAACTTTTGTGGAACAAATCAAAAAAGGCTTCTGACCCAAAAACCAGCAAATACACAGCTATTGAAAATGAGCTATTAAAACAAATTATGTAACGGTGGTGTTCAGAGTTTCACAAGTTGCAATACAAAGTGTGTGAAATGCATCATGGCAATCTATTTCACTCTCTTTAAAACAAATAAAGGCTGAATATGCCATTCTATATTGAAATTTAAATTTTTTGACAATGCTGAGAAAAATGCAAGAGGTCTGGTCCCATCTGGCCAAGACCATTGTAGGAATACTCATAATTACAGAAATTTTAATACAATAATTATTTTATACTAACCCTTTACCCAAATTCTAAATAATTCAACAAAGTACAAAATTTCTACCTTGATTGCATCATACCCCAGTCCCCGGTTCATCAGCAATAGCCTACTTGAATTCCAGGGGACTACGCTCTGACCCAACCAAGGGGACTAAAATAAAATATTTCATTTGATTTGATTTATTGTCAACCGTGGGAATTACAAGATTTCATGGTACTGTCAAACAGAACAAAAATAGAATAAATATACGCTTAGTTACAATAAATTAAATTATTTACCCTAATGTGTTCATAATTATTAAAAGGTATTTACAAATTCTTCAATTGAATAAAAACAATGTTGGAATAATAAGTCTTTCACTTTACATTTAAATGTAGCTTCTATGGTGGTAAGTTTAATGTTATCAGGTAGCTTGTTATATAATATAACTCCGGAATGTCTCGTGCTTTTGCTAAATAATGAAGTATTATGTGAAGTTATGCTCAGTTTATGCCTATTTCTTGTGTGATAGCTGTGCTTTTCACAGTTAGTCTGAAAATATACCAGGTGTTTTCTAACAAATGTCACAACTTCTAATATATATAAACAAGGAAGTGGTAATATCTGGAGCAATCGAAATAGATTACTACAGGAATCCTTTTGCTTCTTCCCCATTATTATTCTAATTGCTCGTTTTTGAATTTTGAAGATTATATTCTTTTTATCACAATTACCCCAAAATATCACACCAAATTTTAGTAAACTGTTGAAATATGCAAAGTATAGATTCCTCAAAGTGTTCAAGTTTGCAATATTTTTTATAGATCTAAACATGAAACAAAGCTGACTAACTTGGATGCCAGTTTTTCAACATGCGTGCTCCATTTCAGATGTTCATCAATCCACACACCTAGGAATTTAGTAGTAGATTTATAGTGTACCAGTTCATTTTCTATTTTTATTTTTGGCTTATGAGCATTGATATTTTAAACATGACTGAGTGAAATGGCTACAGATTTATTTTTATTTATTATTAACTTATTTTGTGCAAACCATTCCTGGATTCATTGTTCTAAAATCAATCTGTCTGTTTCAACATCTTTATCACCACCCCGTCTATGGACGTGTCATCAGCAAACAATACAATCTTATTTGGATGTAGATGGTTTACTAAGTCATTTATATATAATAAGAATAAAAAAGGCCCTAGAACTGAACCTTGAGTAACTCCACAAGTTACATATTTTGTATCAGATCTATACACCTCAGATGTTTGATTATAACTGTTTGTTTGTACTACTTCAACTAGTTGCTCACGTTGATTTAGATATGATCTAAACCAGCAGTTGGCTAAATCTCTTATATCAAAACATTCCAATTTTTTGATCATTATCTCATGATTAACTAGGTCGAAGGCTTTGGAAAGATCTAAAAATATGCCAATGTTACTCTATCTATACTATTATTTTATCAGCTAGCTACAGTCTCTACATACTACTAATTCTTTTATTTCTCAAACATTTACTATAATGAAATTTGAACTTTATAAAGTGCTAAGAAAAATTTAAATACAAACTACAATGGGGCCTCCACCTTCTTTAGGTGTAACCCCTCACTATTACAATTGTTGATATAATAATATATTTTATACTAATATCTTTACTTAAATTCTAAAAGTTAAACAAAGTACAAAATTTCCACATCGATTGCATCAGTTGTTGTCCCTGGTTCATCAGCAGCAACCTACTGGAATTCCAGGGGACCAGGCTCAGACTCAACCCAAAGCACTAAAATAAATATTTTGCTTACTCTACCTGTACCAATTATTTTATTAGCAAACTTTAATCCCTACAAACTACTAATTCCTTTATTTCTCAAATACCAATTATAATGCTACATTTATTAACTATCTAGAGCATTTTCCAATATCCTAAGTTCAATAATTCAATAAATTATTGAATTCCCAGACCAATGACATTTTTCATAATATACAGGTATTCTTTATCATCTAAAATTTATCTAAATTATACATCTTTCAACTGACCATTTCCATTTCATTTTTACCTTCCATAAAAAGGGTATCTGCTCAAGATCTTCGAAGACCTTTCTCAATACAATTCCTTTATTCCTCATTAACCATTTCTTACTAATTGAACTTTCCCTCCAAACATTTGTTGCTTACATTGGAAGATAATATAAATTTCATCTATCTTCTCTCCACAGATAGGACACATTCCTGGAATAACAGGTCCCCTTATTCTCCTTAATTTCCAAACACCTAATCAAAGCCAAAGCTATCCCTTCTCATTCATTTAAAAATTAAAGTATATTTCTTTTCTGAGTCATCATTTAATTCCTTATAATTAGCAAGCTTTTCTCCCTAATATGGGCAAATAAAACTTGTCTATCCATATCTTCCATTCTTGTTCCAACTTCCCACCTATAACCTTTTCTAAAATACCCAATTTTGAACCAAAAATCTCCTAATTCATTTCTAAACAACTGCTTTCTAATTTTGTTCGGCCATGTACTAGTCATAATACTTCTTCCTTGATATTTCAGGCATATGTTCACAATATTAGTATCCAACAATTGAATAGCATCCAACAGCTCTTGCACCCTAAATAAATATCATTTTATATGAAGAAATGAATTGTCTCTTATGAGGCAAACATCTATTTATTAAAGAACTAATATGAAAGAGATTAGTGGTATGTATTTACCAGTAGTAAATTCCAGTTCTGGTTCTGTTTAACTTTAGGATAGATTGCACAGCATATCTACTTTATTATGTACTTTGCATTCTTTGCATTATTAGCAGTTAGGTGGTTCTTGTCTCTATTTACATACTGCTGCTATCAACCGAAACTTCAAAGTTTCTGTATTTATTATTTGAATGTTAAAATTTGAAACCAGCTTGGAATGTGCTATAGAATGTCTTGTATCAGCATAGAAGCTCCGATCTTTTTCACAATTTTTTTTCCCTCTATTAGTAAAATGTGTACCATGAATTTTTATTTCTAAAATTTGGAAAAAGAAATTGCATCTTTAATGTGAGTAAATAAAGTAATTAAAAATGTCCTGTAAATACCTTGCACTTTATTTAGAATCATGCAATACTTGAAACTTGTAAAAGTCTATGGACATTATATTTATTGTTATTATTGATGATGCTTTGTATTTTAGTGTACTGAAAGAAGTTTTTTTTAATAATATAATTATGTTGTCTTAAATTAATTATGCTAATTAAGTTATGTTTATGATCTAAGTCAATGTACTGTTTATTGTATTTTGATTAATGATGTTAGATACTCGTGTTCCCAAATCTAACATTAACGAATTCAATATATAATTGTCTCTCTGGGCTCTCTGCTAATTTCTCACTATTACATACTTCACTGGTTCTAGCACATCTTATTCAATTGTTTGATTCTGCTATGTTACTATAATGTTCACAGCACACAGTAGAACTCTCTTCAAGCAACCTTCTTCATACTGCTAATTCAGCAACATGTAACTTCAGGTTCTTTAGAACAGGGAAGGAATTTAGGGGTAGAACTATACAGTTAAAGCAGGCAGATAATGCTTTATAAGTGCCAAACTGTGTATGAAATTTCAAGGGAGATTTGAACATTAGCTAATGGATGTCCAGTGAAATTATTTGAGTTAAGGTTGGAAGAGAACTGTGTAAGGCCATATAAGGCATATTTTGTACATTTGTGCATTACTCAGTGTTTTCACTGTGTGTAAATTTTGAGCTAATTGTTCTTTGTTAGTTATGTTTATACATGAATAGTCTAGATTAATGAATTTATATATATACACACACATACACATTATTTTGTGCATTACTCTGTGTTTTCACTGTGTAAATTTTGTGCTAATTGTTCTTTACTAGTATGCTTATACATAAATTGTCTATGACTAATGAATTTGAGAGAGAGAGAATGGATTCTTGCCGATAAATCGTAAGGCAGTTCACAAGAAAATATCCTGACAATTAAGACAATTGAGTTCTAGGTAGAGTAACTGTTAAAAAGCTATGAGAGACAGGATCTCTAATGACAAGAAATGTGTTCCAGACTGTCATATTCTAATGGAGGAAAAGTTAGATGATATACAGGTGTTTCATATACAGGTGTCAGTAATATACTGCCACTGAGGGGCATTTTTTCAACATTTCATATAACATAGGTACATACATATTATAATCAGTTTTAATGTCATTTTATTCTTTCAGTAAAATATATCAACACTAAATTAAAAGTACTAACTGAAAGCACAGTGACTCTTATCTTCCTTTTACAGCAGTGGCCACACTTCACTAGCAAGCAGCCCATAACTATTCAAATAACCTATTTGGAAGGTTTCGTCTTTTAAAGAGTTGCCATCTTTATTACTTTTAAATCTTAATGAACATCTTCAGACTAAAACATGCGGAAGCTAGATTACATTATTCCATATTTCATATAATAAACACAGTACAGTTCTCACATACCCTCAAGATGTCACAAAGTTCTGGTCCTTTGTCTTCTAGTGATCGCTGCAATATTTTAATGTAAACTAAATGGATGCGGTTTAGGTGGTAACATGACACCCCATTTAATGAATCCATCCTATTATTTTCAATGGTCTCTGGTAACTTTGAAATGAAGTCATCATAACCAACAACCTGCAAATGAAGATAACACCTAATAAAATTGCTATATATGGAGTGAACAATGAAATAGAACCAACATGTATTTTTCTATATGAATTCAATTTGGAATCGAACACGGTAAATAATCTCTTGTGAGTCAAAATATTTAAAACACTCTTTATGGTTTCACTAACATGAGATTTACTCAGAACATGTTTTGTGGAACAATTGTCCACATATTCAGCTGTTAAATGATTCATCTCATGTTAAAACTCCTTAAGTGAAACCATAAAAAGTGTTCTAAATATTATGACTCAGGAGAGATTATTAATGTGTTTTTCTACTGAGCATATGCACAAGTGTTTCCTGCCACTGACTGGAACACGGCCATGCTATCTTCTGGCTATCAGTGTGGAGGTGACAGCTGGGTTCAATTCATATTACAAGTGCTGTGTATTTAATTGTTTAGTGAATTATGGTTCTGTAAATGTTTTTACTGCATATACAAATTTAATTCAGTTCAAAAATGATTTCAAGAAAGATTCCCAGATGTACAAGTTCCAGGCATTTATAGCAACCCATAATCTTTATAGTAAACCTCAAAATAAACTGATATTTTTCATGAAATGCCCCTCCATGGCAAAAAAAAAAAAAAGGGTATATTGTGCACTGTAAGCAGAGAAAGTAAGCAGTAAGCAGTAAGCAGAGAAAGAATTATGGAGTAATTTTTTTCTAGGCAACTGTTGATGTTCTCACAAATGTGAATACAATTAATTTTCTTTGATACCAAGGGAAGTGTGCACAAAGAATTTGTCCCACCAAATCAAACAGTGAATTCCACGTACTACTGTAATGTTTTGCGACGGCCCGAACTTTGGCGACGAGGGAACTGGCTGTTGCATCACGATAATGCGCCCGTCACAATTCCTTGTTCACCAATTGCTTTTTGGCGCAAAACACCATGACGGTTGTTCCCCACCCACCGTACTAGCCTGATTTGGCACTCTGCGACTTCGCTCTATTCCCCAAACTGAAAATCAAGTTGAAAGGACGTCGGTTCAACACAACTGACAGGATTGAAGAAGAAATGCTGTCTGTGATAAACAACCTCAAAGAACATGACTTCCAAGATGCACTTGGAAAATGGCAGAATCGTTGGGATCAGTGTATACGTGTGGAAGGAAAATACTTCGAGGTTGACGGCGGTCATTAATCTCAAAGTAAGCTTTTGAACAGATGGCAGCACCAGTCCAAATATTCTGGATACCACCTAGTATTGTTAACATTTAAACATGTATCAGTATTCTAAAGTGTCTTTACATAGTAAGTACAGCATGCTCAATTAAGACACAAAGTTTGGAAAAAAAAATCTTGAGAACAATTTTTAGTAAAATACAGTTTGATGAAAAAATGTTCCACTGTTGTTGAAATCATCTTTTGCAGATATGTCTTCAAGTCTTTAACTCATTAATAGTTGGACAGCATTCTATTAACCATTAAATATGTGTTTAAAAGCTATTGACAGTGAAGTACTGATTTAAGTATGTGAATGTTAACAAAAACTTCACTTATAAGTCATTTTATATTTCAGGACATGTTTTGGAAACCATCATTTCCATTCCCATTCCCAGCTGCTGACTTATGATAAATGTAGGGCTGGCTGGTGAAATTGTAGCTGATTGTGAATAACTCTCCTATTGAAATTTATTGACTGGATTAGGAAAAATAACCAATATGAATATAAGATGGATGAAATGAGTGTTTGGCTTAATTGCGCAGAATGTTTTACATGGGAGAGAAAGATGAAAGATGGAAATCACATAGATATTATATAGATTTCTAGATTTAGCTAGGTCTTCTCCCAATGGAATTGCCCAACTGCAACTACAAAGATTAGATTAAACGCATAATAATAATAATAATAATAATAATAATAATAATAATAATAATAATAATTGCTCCGAATTTAGAGGTTATCCAGAAATGTTTGATAACTCAAGAGAAAATTAAAGAAAATGAACCCTGGATACATAAAATTCAGAAAATCCTTAAAGAAATTGGCAAAGGAACATTATGGATGAAGAGAGATGGAAACATAGATGGAATTTGGAATGAGATTAAAACTAGTGTGAAGAACATTTAAAAAGAGGAATTATGGACCAATTTTCATGATCAGAAATCTTTAAAACTATACAAATCATTAAAAAAATCAGTGGAAAAAAAATTGAAATCTGTGGTAAAGTAAGGAGAGAAGATTCAGAAGGTTTAGATCCAAAGTGATATGTTTAAGTGAGATAAGAAACAGACCTAGAAAAGAAAAATGTTCAATAGGTGATAAATATAATAGCATTTGATATTGTATCTTGGGATATAGCAGGTCAAATTTTGGAGTTAAGAGTTTCTTTTACCAAAGTGGGATAAATTTCCAATTAATGTAAAAGGTAGAAGAATTTTAAATCTAAGATCAGATACAAATATAAATAAGATAGGCAGCTATTTACGAAAAAAGAGAAAAATGGCTAAGAAATGAGAACAGATTTTGCGAGTGATAATGAAACTTTAAATTAAACAAGATATACATGCATTAATGAATACCTGAATTTTAAGAAATTACTTATTTAAACACATCCCCATTACATATAACCACGGTATTAAATGTAATGTCCAATTAAAGAAATGCCATTCCATAACTTGTTAGTTTCTTATGTAATACTGGATCTGTTGGTCAATTATTAATGAACATTATTATTAGTAACCTCATTAATTTGTATTTGCTTATTGTTAATGAAAGTAACTCATATTTTACTGAATTCCAAAGGAATGAAGCTATTTCGGTTACCACCGTGAAAAACCGTTTTATTTTATTGTTTTTAATGAATTCAGAAGGAATGTAAATAATAGCTGTTGTACAATGGAAAAAGTTATATATATTAACAATAAATAGAAAAAGATAACATACTTAGAAACAGTCTCTCTCTCTCACACACACATCCATTCTCTCTCTAGCAGTCACAATTTTTGTTTTTTCTCAACAAACTAGACGCATAGTCATCAATTAACAAATGATTCATCGAGTTTGTTAAGCAGCAAAATTGAACCATTGGAGGTTGGGGGTTGACCTAAAGCAAAAAGTTTAAAAAAAATTGAAAAATCGCTCTAGCGCTTTATCTAAAAAAAATTCAGTAAATAGCTTTTGAATAAATTGATAAAAATAATTTTACAAAATCATGGCAATTGGCCCACTCAGAGTAGAGGTATAACTTAAAAAATTTTGGGAGCTTAAAGAGAAATTTAAAAATTACTATAGCAGCTGCAATTGTAAATGTTTTTAAAGGAAACTTGGTATATGCCATTAGAATAAAGTAAGAAAAATAGTTTTTGTAAATCAGTGAAATCAGACTATTAGGAGGGGGGCGGGGTTTATCTGAAACCCAAAATTTAAAAATTGTTCTAGTGGCATTAAGAAACTCTGCTTAGGCAATTTAAATGGAATAAGAAAAATTGTTTCCGAAAATCAGAGATTGCAGGATTAGGAGGGAGTTTTGCCTGCACCCCAAAATTTAAAAATCCCTCCTTGGCAATAATATATGATTTTTCGTAACAAAACTCCATATATGCCACTTAAATAGAATAAAAAAAAATTAATTCCTGAAATTTTGGGAAATAGGGCCATTAGGAGAGAAGTTACCTGAAACCCCAAATTTAAAAATTGCTCTACAAATAATTGCTTTTTGACCAAAAACTCGGCATATACCAATTAAATCAAATAAGAAAAATAGTTCTTGAAAATTATTAGATTATTGGGAGTGGGGGCAAATGATAAATTTTTGGGGTTAAATCCAATTTAAATTTCGATCTAATGGCCGCAATTTTAATTTTTTTAAAGGACACTTGATAAATGCCATTGAAATAAAAAAAGAAAAACAATTTCTGATAAGTGAAATTGGATTATTAGCAGGGGGAGGGGAGGTTTCACAAAATTTAAAAATTGCTCTATGGATATTAATATTTGTTTTGCAACATAACTCCATATATACCACAAAAATAAAAGTTCCTAAATATCAGTGAAATAAGGCTATTAGCATTAGGGATGGGAGGTTTGCCTGCACCCCAACATTTAAAAATCACTCTTGGCATTAATATATGTTTCCTTGCAATGAAACTCCATGTATGTTATTTAAATAGGATAAGAAAAATAATTCCTGAAAATGAAGAAGATAAGAATAATTGTTTTTCACAACAAAACTTGGCATATATCATTTAACTCAAATAAGAAAAATAGTTTTTGAAAATTATCAGATTATTGGGAATGAGGTAAACCTGAAAAACATTTGGGGGTTAAGCCCAACTTTATAAACACTGTAACAGCCGCAAATTTAAATTTTTTAAATGAGACTGACATATGTCAGTGAAATAAAATAAGAAAAACAGTTTCTGAAAATCAATGAAATTGGATATTTTCGGGAGATACAGAAAATTTAAAAATCGCTCTACTGAACCTAAACAAAACTGAACCCAAATCAAAAGAAGATAGTTCCGGCATATATAGGTTCAACTGTAAGGAGTGTGATGAAGTATATATATATATATATATATATATATGCAAGACCAAAAGAAGCTTAGATATTAGATTGAAAGAGCACCTGAGAAACATCAGATACAAACAAATAGAAAAATCGGCAGTAGCAGAACATTTCTGGAATGAAAATCATGAAATATAAAAAGATATAATAATGCTAAGAGCAGTTCAGCACCCAAAGGAACTTGGCATATGGGAAAAGATTTATATAAAAAAATATGAACATAGACTTATGAATTTTGATATACCAGAAGCAGACAATATATTGTACAGGTTCATCAACAGACCACCAGAGTGCACACAGCCAAGTATACATCCTACCTGAAGGGATCCGTTAATCGTTAATTGGTTGGCAATGTGAGCAAGCGACTCACGAAACTAGTCCCAACTTACTTTTTAATAAAAAAGTTTTAATGTGAATGTCAAGAGAGTTTAATATATTGACACGATTTTAGAAGTTTTACTTTTAATTTAACAAGATGGAAAATGATTTTTTAAATTAGAAAATCCTTTCACCATGGAATTGCAAAACAAAATGGCTCATTTACAGAATAACACATTTTTTAAAATACACTGGTTTAAATAGTTTATTTTTATTTAAAATTATACCCATATATATTTATCTCTAAGGTTGTATTCCACCAATAGCAGCTATGTTTGGCTCCACCTATAATTGTGGGGGAAAAAAAAATTCCTAAACTGAAAATGCATGGAAAACTAAGCATGTTTCTATGTTTTGTTTGACAACTTTATTAGAAAGTTTTTCCAATGCATAGGTAATTATGGAAGCAGTACAAGTTCATGGTAGGGAAAGACTTCAACAATTTCCAGTCAGTGTACTACAATACATAGCCAAGCTAGGGAATTATTCTGTTTTCTTCTTTCAAACCTCTTTGAATGAGAAGAGAGCATACATCTACCTCTGATTCCATTCAGCAAGCGAGGAAAAGGAAATGCCCTTATATCAGCCAAGTGACTGTTTCTAAAATCTCCAATGGAAAGGAGTTGCAGTCAGGCCCATTGCAACTTTTAACTTCAAGGAGAAACAGAACAAGATAGTTGCCCATCATACAATTGGACAACTTTCAGTTAGATGTCTTAAGAAGATACATCTATGGATACTATGCCAGAAAGAAGCATCCTACCTCATAAAAGCTGCTTTGCTATTTCAGGGCAGCCTTAGCTATTTAAACAAAATCCTTTTTATCTCAGAATTGGGTTCAAAACAATAAATAAGAGAAAGCTTATACACTATAGACTGGACATTTTAATCCTAAGAGCATAATTTTTATGAGAAATAAAAATAAGAATTTAATGCAGATAGTGTGTTTGTAACACATGAGTAAATGCTATTCATACTATATCAAAAGGGTGAACTCATACAATCCAAAGCACAAAAGTTCACTATATTTTATACCATGAAAGGACCCTTAGGAAAAGAAGGCCATTTTATTTTTGATCATGCTGGATTATCCCAAGGATTTTTGGATTATGCCCTTATGCTTTTCATGTCAAAGAAAACTGGGGACATGGTCACAGACATGGGTGACAACCACTTCTACAAATGGTTTGGGGATCAGTAATCAGTTACTCCATAATAAGAATCCTGTATGATCATAATGGATAATGTTCCATATCTTGCAGTTCAAATAGAAAGGTACCAACTAACAGCAACACTATAGAACAAATGTTAAAACTAGCTGACTTGTCATAATATGGCATGTGATATCACTAGACAAAAGAGAAAATGTTTCTACTTATAAACAAAAAAAATCTGTTAATTGATATCATTGTATGATTCAGTTGAACTACACACTCTTAAAGCTTCACTTACTTTTCATAAATGTATGGAACTGGTTTCGAGAACATTTATGAAAAGTAAGTGAAGCTTTAAGAGTGTGTAGTTCAACTGAATCATACAATGATATCAATATCAATTCACTGTGCAAGTTCCAATTTACATTTAAGTAAAAAAATCTGTGTTCAAAATATTTCGTGGATATTATTATGAAAGAATGTGGCCATTATATCATCAGAATGTCCCATATCATTGTCACTTTAATACCATGACATTAATCTGAGTGCAAATAAAGGGCTATGTCACTAGGAGAAATAAAACATACATTAAGTGAAGTAGAAAGTATGACAAGAGAAGTAAACGAAGTGGCAACAGAAAATTGAAGGAACTGTGCAACATGCATGGAAGGAGTACTGGAGGAGACTCAATGAATGGATGGTTTTCTCACCATTGAGTGGTAGAAATAATTATCCATTTGATAACAGCTCCAGTATGGATTCCAGTGACTTGGAGGAGGAGGAGGAGGAGGAGGAGGAGGAGGAGGAGGAGGAGGAGGAGGAGGAGGAGGAGGAGGAGGAGGAGGACAATGATCATAATGACTGAGGAAAATTCTAAACACACTAATCAGGTATGCCTCTCTCAAATTATTACATTTATGCATTTCATCAACTATTATATTTAAATTTTATTCATTTCAGAATTATAAGGTTTTAAATAATATATTATGCTTTTAGGGGTTGTGATATTCAGCTATTTATCACATTTATTCACAGCAGGGTTTAAAAAAATGCACATAATCATATTAGACATGTGTTGTAAACACATCAAAATATGATGTGAATACATAAGATAAATATTATAATTTGTTATACTTATTAAAGTAAGCTAATACAGGTCACATATATAATGTTGTTATTGCTGACTCGAGATAAACACATATAAATGTCATATAACATATTATTTATGAGGAAATCACTCAAAGTCACTAGTTCTGTTCCACTTACTTGGACTTGTTTCAAAGGCAAATTTTCTTCATTGTCAGCATGGTTCCACTTTACCAGAAGATGAAGGAAATATGCCTTTGAAACATGTCCAAGTAAGTGGAACAAAACTAGTGACATTTGAGAGATTTCTTCATAAACAATTTGTTATATAATACTATATTTCACGTGAAAATCCCCAACTATTCAAAAACAGATAAATGTATTTTCAGTGGGAAGGGCAATTCTGCTTTCCAGCAACATCATAGCACTCCACATGCAGAAAATGTTAACTCCATTATCTTCTTTTAAAAATCAGACTATACTTTACATAAATTGCAGGTCTAGTGATGTCATTGGAACTACAGATTTGCATACCTGCCCTACTAGGTTAAGCTTGTAAAAGAAGCGTTTTTATGCATTAAAATTGCATCACAATTTGCTCTTGCTAAACCAGTATATTAATAGAGCTATTGCCACACTTGCTTTTTGTTTTACTGTTAGTGAACAGTTTCTATTTATCAGGTCAATAGTGTTATTTGCACACACAGATATTTCAAAATCTGTGTTGTTTTGCATGTCAATAATTTAGTAAATATATTAAATAGGTTCCTAAAATTGATCCATGCAGTACTCCACATGAAAGTTCCCCACTTAATAAGAAAGCATGATTAGGTGTGGTGATAGTATAATCACTAGATATCGGATTTCTATGCACTAAAAATATCTAAAATATGCATTTATGCAGTCAATTCTTTAAATAGGCTCTATAATTTCAAAATATGCACTAAACATGTACTAAAATTGTTAACTTTAAGCTATACTTTTTGGTACTTGCAATGTACATTCTTCCTTAGACATCACTCCTATCGTTGTAATTTGATTTGCGGCTTACAAGGATCATTTTCTCCAAATGCTCAAGACTAAGTTTATGATGTTTATCGGTTAAAACAAGTTTGTACACTGAGAATTAATGGTGTTTAACGACAGTTTTTGCTACAGAGGCCCACAGGCGATGGACACTGATGATACATGAGATGAAATGATATATTGGGAAAGGATTTATTTTTTTTAAGGAAGGAATCGTTCCAGGCCTAAGTTTAGGGTACCTCCCCAGCATTTGCCATTTATGAGGACCAAGGAAAACCTGGAAAAAACTGTGTCAGGGAGGATGGTCCTGGCAGGATTCGAACCCTAGACCTCCCGCTCTTGAGTCTGCACCTTAACAACCTCGGCCACCCGTGGCAGTGTACACTGAGAAGGATCTTCCCATATCTAGAGAGGTTATTCAGCAAAATTTTGAAAGTGCTTACTGACTCTGGGGAAATTTCTTCATGAAGCATACATTTATGTCAAGAATTCTCTCTAAAACACTGCAGAATTTCCTCCTTAATTTTCCTGCATACTTTACAGGAGCACCCACATTGAGTATTGATAAAGATTCATATAAAGACAAAGCAGATTTTTTAAATATTTTTGTGGCCTCAGCTATAACTTTGGAATGTGCCTTATTATAGCCAGTCCCTTTGCAAATACTCACTATTAAAATATTCTGAGAATGTTGAATTGACAAAGCATCAGTTGGATTTGGTGTATGAACAAATTCTTTAACAGCATTTGAATTATCTGAATAGAAGAGAGCATCTTCAATCCACACATCCCAATGGGTAAGTATTAGCTCTGGAGGTAATGGGAGGTCTGGAAAACATTCTTGGTAAGAACTAACTCTAGATGGGGCTTTAACAAATATCTTCTTGGTGCTGGACATTAAACTGTTCACGTCAAGAAAATTTTCCTTTATGGCTTCGGCTAATATGTGAAGTGCATGCACAATACACATATGAGTTCAGGGAAAAATACTTTTAATGGTGAAACAGCTTTTACCATGCAAGTTGCAGCATCTGAAAAACAACCCGAAATTTGTATTCACAGCCTCATTCTGGCCAAATTAATAAAATGTGTCATTCACAAGCAATAGTAGAATGATTTGCTTTTTCTAAAGCAATCAGGTACAGTTTTCCTGGCTCATCTTGACATAGTTTCCTCACTAGAAAATTTGCCACATAATGGTCACAGGCATCTTTATTTTAATTTACTAACCCATACATGAGAGAGTCCATTAAATGGTCCCAAAATTCTAAAATTGCTACACAGTAACAGCTGCCTAAATAATTTTTTCTCAGGGTAGATTCATCAGGAATGGTATTAATATAACAATATTTTTCCAAGAAACTGCTAAACTTGTGGTTACTTGTGAATTCCAGGGTATGTTTGTGGCTATAAGAGCTTCACATAAATCACTGCAAAATTCATTCTTTTGTAAGTTGAAGGAACTTGTGTCGGTATGTTTGTATTTTGTTCTATTTATTTACAATGTGCTGAGTTAACTGAAATTTTTTGTCAACTACAACTTATTTATTGCACAGACACATTAAATAACTTTATTGTCTATAGTGAAATTCATCTCTCACATTCTTTAATCCACTTTTTAAAAGCAAACTTCCAGATAACTTTTCTTTCAGCATTATAACTTGACCTTACGAAACCTGAACAGCATCAGATAAGCCAGGCTAGGCTTGAGCTGCATGCTGAAGCAATATAAATAAGGAAAATCAAATGAGGAATTTCCCAGTAACATCACATGATTTTGTTGTAACTTCACTGGAGAGCCTCCTTATGGGTGTCTCCATATAAGGAATTTATTATTTTGTCACTAATGTATTTAAATATTACTTTTAAAATTTAAAAATATGTGTATTATATGCTGGATACATGGAAAAATGATTAAATTTGCAGCAACACATCAGAAATATGCAATTATATGCACTATGAAACTTTATATACAAGCACAAAAGAACATGAAACATATTGCTAAACTTAATTCTATATCAACAGAAAAAAAAAAAAACTAAATATGCATTTGCATACAAACCCTATGTCTAATAACACTAAACTATTGAATATATAAATTATAAAAAAGAAGATTGTTACACCCTACAAACATAAATAAAAAGCATATATTCTAAAATGTAACAAAATTTATACATACCTCAACTAGAGTAACCTCTGTCAGATGCCTATCGATGTCAATAGGTTCCTTTTCATCACCCCAGGGACTAATGTTGGTAATCTGCGTGATATTACGCATTGATACAGAATTTGAAACAGATATTCCCATTGTTGCCCGTATTTCTTCTTCTGCCTCTGTCTCTAATGTAAAATCATATTGCAGTGGAACCCAATGCATATCTGGTAATAAACATTACAAAAAATCAATAAAATTAATTCACTGATGTAGCAGTAATTATGCAATATAGTGTCTTAACATCCAGGTGGCAGAGGCTACTTCCATTCAAATGAACATGTAACTGCTAGGTATTTTGCTCCTATGCGCTGTCAAATGATCTTATCACACATCATTCTAAAAATGTTTGTGTGCATGCATCTGGACACACATTCATATTTAATTCGCATTTTCTCTACGAAGGCATGACGGCGGTGGATACTTGTGATATATGAAATGATAATTTGGAAAAGGAAGTTATTTTTGGGGGGACCTAAGTACAAAAGGTAAGTTTAGAATATCTTCTCACAAATAGCATATTTTGGGGACTGTGGAAAATTAGGGAGGGGGAAAAATAAATAAAAACTCAAGTCAGGGATGATGATCTTGGCAGGAGTCAAACCCAGTTCTCTCAATCACAAATTCACATTGCACTGACTTCTATCACCTGTGTTGTCTGAAAATCTGTGACAGCCAACATAAAACATTAAAAGAGTAAAATAAGAAAATATGAGTGATTAGCTGGCATGAACCAGAGGCGGCTCGTCAATAAGGGCGAGTTGACATTTTCTGGGGGGGGGGGCAATTAAAATGCCATGATTATTTACCACTTCTCTTCTCCTGGTCAACTTTTAAAACAAAAATTAAACGAAATCTGTAATGTATAGCTAATTAGTTCTTAATTATATCTTACTCAATAAGTGCACTTCCTCACTACTATATTAGCCGTAGTATGTGGCCCCTCAGTTAGCAAAGGAAATTTTACCCTTTAAACTTATACCTTCATGGGCTAGCAAAGATTTACAAGAACTTATACTTGTCTTCCTTCAGATCAATTAGCCTTTTTCCTGCTTATTTCTGCATCCTCTTGGGCCAGCAGGAAGATGACCCATGGTAATCTCTTTTCTTAGGAAGCAGATATTGACAGGTTACTGACACCATGCATAACTGACTATTAGGGGGCTGTTTTCATACTTTTTTGAAAATGGGTGGCTTCCTCACCATTTATCAGTGGAAAGCTGACTTTCACAGTGTTAACTGTTATGTTACAAAAAGTGCATCTGTTTTGTGGTAATAATAAAGTGAACATTTTATTGAAGACTCCATTTTCACATCTAAGTTTAGGCTGAGGATCTGTGGTTCATATCCCAGCTGTGACTCAAATTTATATGTCTCATTAATCCTTTTCAACTTATTCTCTTATACCTAGCTAGCATAAAGAACATTTTCCTTATATTTCCTGGTACCATTCCACTCTTGCTACAATTTTGTTCTTCTGCAGCTTGTGAAGCTGTGAGGGCACCCTAATGATAAAGCATCACATGACGATATTTGTGCAGAATTTCTGACACTTGCAACAAATAAATATTTAGAAACTTCTATATCTCCCTGTAAGTTGATCACAGATCTTTCCTCACTATGGCTTCCAAAGCTCAAATTGTTTTATCTTCAACTACAGTTGCCATATGCCCTGCATGCTTTCTGATTTTTCAGGTTGTTCTTTCTCTTCTAAACTCTGCAAACCAGCTACAGACCTTTGTACATGAAGAGGCAGAATGTGGTAAAGCTCTATATAATTTTTATAGGCTCAGGTTGCACTTACAATCATAAAAAAAAGGACACTGAGTCACCTTCACCTTAGAGCACCAGAAACAAGCACACACGACAATTGACATTTTATGGCAACAGCAACAATGGGTGCAACATTCTATGATTACTAATCAATGATTAAATATTTTTTCCAGTGGTACCAATAGGAAACTATATCTCATAGTTTCTTCACTTCTCAAAAATTAAATAGCAACCTTCATATAGTAATTATACCTACAGACATTTCCTCCATTTGGACCTCCAAAGCATATGAGCAGTATATTCTAAAAGTTCAAAGTTGTTATGAATATGGCCAAATTAATATAATAGTTGTTAAATACCATCCTTTAGATGGCATGGTTTCAAATGCATAAGTGTAGTCAGTCACATGCAAACAAACCAGTGTTAAAATTTTCTACAAAATATATAAAAACTGAAATACATGCTATGATAATGTACTTCATTTTGAAGATTGAAGCTCAACAGAAATATAAAATAAGTTATATTCCACATTAAAGGATTCTTTCCTTTCATTTTTTACGTAAAAAAATTTGCTGCTGAATTTAACCATGGTCGTATAGTATTCAAGATTATGAGCACTGGGAGCATCCCAAAATTGCTACAACTGGTGATAAAAATACACAATTCTCTACTAAATGATTGCCGGTTGAAAGTATACAAGTTGGTTGACATTGCAAAGACCTTGATAGGCTCTATTCATCATATTTCACACAAAGTTTTGATATGAGCAACTTTCCACTCATTTGGTGCCACATTTGTTAACAATGGATAAAAAAATGCATTTGAATGAACATTTCCCAACAGTGTTTAAACTTGTTTAAACACAATTCCAGTGAGTTTTTCTTGACTTTTCTTAACAGTAAATGAAAACATGAATTCATCACTACACACAAAGGAGCAGTCCAAACAATGGATGATAAAGGTGAAAAGTGCACCAAAGGAAGCAAAAACGATTCCATCTGCAGGAAAAGTCATGGCTATGGTTTTCTGGGATTCTCATGGTGTAGTGCTCATAGACTATCTCCAGAAGGGCAGACCGCCACGAGTGACCTCCCTGACAGAGGTTTTTTCCAGGTTTTCCTCAATCCTCATAATGGCCTGGAATGATTCCTTCCTTAAAAAATAAATCCTTTCCCAATATATCATTTCATTTCATGTATCATCAGTGCCCATTGCCTGTGGTGTCTCTGTAGCAAAAACACACATTAAACTCGGAGCATTATACTTCACGATTGGACCAGCTGAAGGATGCTATTCAGATTAAATGTCCATACCTTGCAAAAAGAATATTTTTCTATCTTCATCATAACAATGCTCCTCCACACACTTCTGGGATTGTTGCCTGCAAAATTGCTTTCTAAATGCTTCCTTATCAACCATATTCACCGGATATGACTCCCAGCAATTACTTTTTATTCCCAAACCTGAAGAAATGGCTGGGTGGACAAAGATTCACATCAAATGATGAAGTTCAAAGTGAGACAAATGCTTTTTCAGTTGGTCAAACCTTAATTTTACTGAGAGCATTAAAAAGTTGGAAAATTGTTGGACTAAATATATTGATTTACAAGGTGAATATGTTGTAAATAAAAAAAAACAATTTTTCTTAAATCTTGTGTTTTCTTGGTCAGGCCAAGAACTTAAGTTATACTGGACTGCTTACTTTTTTTTTTTTTTTTTTTGTTTTGTTTTGCTTAAACTTAATTTCCAAAAATCAACTTACAGAAACTGTAATAATTAAAATTTGCAAGTATGAGAATGCAAATTATAAGTCATAGTTTACACGGATTGGTTATCTATGCTCAGTGAAATCTGATTCTGAATTGAAATTCAGAACTTGTGGAACTTTCATTACACACTGGCAGCATGGATCAGTTATGCTTATTGCTGCAAATATGTTCATTACCAACAATTTTGAGACTTCATCTCAACATATCTCAACATACTGCTACTGTTAAACTCTTCCTGGATATGGACGTAGACAGATGACCAGAGTAAAATGGGCCCAAGCGATATGGACATGTATACATGTCTGGAAAGCGCTGCAAATGGAATGATTTTCAATCCGTAATTATTTTAATATTTCTTTAAATAATAAACTGAAATAAATTCAAAATAGTTCAACCTTTCCTTAAGATTTGCATTGAAGCATGGGTAATGACAGAAGGGCACACCTCTGCATTCACCACATATCATGTTGGTTTCCTTGCGTGTGTCCCTTTTGCGATATAAATCGTACATTTCCAAAATGACACAACTTTTTTCCTGTAGACGGTATCCTTTTGGGAAAATGTTTTTCATCAATCTGATGGTAGCACGGGTTTTAGAATTTCAACCCCCTTTGTGTATAGCCCCTGAATTTGGTAGCTTGCAATTAGGCTGTGAGCAATTGATGAGCAAAAATCCATTTATGTTATTGCTTTTAGTAGATTTAGAGCTCTCCAAATTACCAAGCAATTGTATATGGTGAAGTCCAACATGTGAAAAAATAGTTTTTTGTGCCATTTTACAGTTTTTTGTAAAGAGGGATATGCCTGTATTACCTAATCACTAAATCAACACTACCCAAATGCATATTGCATTTATGTAAAATATCAGACTTATAAATAATTTTGGAATTGCAATTAGAAAAGCAGTAACTACCCTTTCATTTTGCCACACAATGTAAGTCAAAGGAGGAAGCTGACACATCTCCACTTCCTCTCTCTTTAGAGACTTTACTTTCACAATCCAATATGATTTGAATGTATTTGCCCTTTGAGATGAGATCTTCAAGCACTTCTTGCTCATATATATTTGTTTCAGTAACTATGGGAGCTGCTAAATCTACAGTAAAAAACTTGGTAAAAAATCAATTGGTTCACTATTACTTGTGAGCTATGTACCATAGGTTATATTCAGAAAAATGTGTTTTTTTTGTGCCGCAATGGTTTTTCGGAATCCATAACCCTGTCTCACAAGTTGAAACCATTATTTAAACTGGGAATAACATGTTCGTAGCTTTGTAATTCATTGCCAAGTGAGATTTGCCTCATGAGAATTTAGCTGAAATGAAAATATTCCCAATAAACAAACCTAAACATATGGTGCTAAGAACAGATTCCATTATCAAGTTGCTAATTTATCTATTTCAGTAGATGAAAATTGTGTAACTAACCTGAACGTACAAGCTAAGCTTATTGTGTCATGCAAACGCAATCATATGATTCATTTAAAATGATTGAGTGGAATGTGTAACACTTACATGACTAATATTTTAAAAAAATGAAAACTAAGTTTCTGGCAGTCGATCTGAAACTGATGATGGGAGTGATTAGCTCCAGAAACTTTAAATATTTTAAAAAAGGAAAACCAAGTTTGTGGAGCTAATCACTCCCATCATCAGTTTCAGATCAACTGCCAGAAATTTAGTTTTCACCTTTTAAAATATTAGTGATGTAAGTGTTACAAATTTTACTCAATTATTTTAAATTCTTAGTATTAAACTTCAGTGTTACAAAGGTCCACCATATTTAACTATGATGCAACCCCTTTGTCTATAGTCACACTGTTGTTGTATATGAAAACCCGGAACGATAAAGAAGCGCGGCTGCTTTGACACAGTATTAAACATTTCCATGTTTATTACTAATATGTATGCTGGTTAAGCTAAAAACTTGCAATGCTTATAAACACTAGTGTTGAATGGTAGTAGCATTCAAGAGAAAAAAGCAGAGAACTCTTTTAGCTCCGCAAATTTCAATCCTACACATAAAATACACTCCAAAATTGTACTCCCCGCCAAATAAATATAGTAATACTTATTGTAGTTGGCTCATACTGCATTTAATGTCCTTTAAATCAGTTTTTATTTCATTAAAATATAATAAAAAGTAAGAAAAAATATAAAGGTTTGTTCTGTGGTGTAGAAATTTGAATTTCCCGCTATTTAAATATCTAGATCTGTTTATTGCATATTTGGGATCAACCAATGCAGTATTTAAATGGCCATCGGGCAATGGGTTAATGTATCAGACACAGATGAATGAGTAGAGTTTAAATGTTATTATTTTACTGTCACACAAGGGTAAATTTAAAAGCTTCCAGAATGACAATTAAAACCATTTATTTTATAACAAATTATTCAAGGAATTCGCTCAAACAATGTGTTATAATATACCATATTTCAAAGTGAAAATCCCCACTATTTAAATCTATACAAATTTTATTTAAATTATATAATATTCTTTACATAATACCCTCAAAGCTCAACACACTTTGTCCACCAGTAACTTACTTCCCCAGGTCAGAAAAATAACTGTTTCCAGGCTCAATCACCTCTTTATTTAAGAAAAACTTCAATAACAATTGCCTTCATTATCACTTCCATCTGTTTCTGCTTAATGCAGCTATTTTTCAATCAAAGTTAATAAATATACTAAGTGGAGCAAAGTTCCAAAACTTACCATCTGGAAGATCCATTTCTCCTATATAAAGATCTTTAACAATATGTCTTCTGAATTCTTCAGCCAACATAAGATAATAAATTCTATGAATAATGGTTGGTAGACAGGTTGCTTTAAGCCAGAGCACAGAAGGAAAATCATACCGCGTGCACAGTTCTGGCACAAGATTCTCTTCAAAATCTTCCTGCAATTCTTGGCGCTTACGCTTGCTTGTCAAGTTCCTTGCTGGATTAGTCCTTCATGAAAACAAGAAATATTGACATGTTTCCCATGTGTTTATATCTTAACATGCACAACGGTAACAAAGCATTGCACAATTACTGGATAATTATTTCGGTACTAAACTCTGGAGATATAACTATCTGCAAACTATGAAACTAGCAGGAAAAATGCTCTGATCACTTAGAAAGAAAAGAAGTCTGGATGTTGTTGGGGCACAGCAGATAACTGCAAATCAGGAAGCATTCTTGTTATAAATTAGATGGAGAGTTGCTTGCATGAGCACCGAGAGGAGGGATGTGCGGAGCAAATGCTGAAAACGGAAAGTATTAGGCCAAACTGAAAATTAAAATGCTCGAGCATATTTATTAAAAATGACTGTGGGGGGGGAACAAGAAATAAGAGCAGAATTAATAAAAAAGATGAAGGAAGCCAGGAACAATAGTAATAGAGCAATTTTGCATAGTATGAACTTATGGATAGATGATAATCTGTCAACACAACAAGGTCAAGAAGCGAAGATCGCAAAGAAGAGACGAGAAGCAGGGACAGAAACTTGTTGATGCTGCATCCAGGTCAAGAAACGAGGAATGGTGGGGAGAGAGGAGGGAAGAAGAGGGGAACAACCTGCAGCCAGCAAAGAAGGGAGGAGTGTTTAGCAGTGAGAGTGATGGGGACTTCACGAAGTGTGAATCTGTTGAGTGGGGAAAATTATATAGTGGAGAGAAGCAGAGAGGGGGAATCAAAGGTGTGTGGTCAAGAGGTTTGAGTGTGGTGGCATCGCTTGGGGGAAGTTTGATGGAAAGAGAGGATGATAAAAATATAAGGTCACAAGAACAAAAATGAACCTATGGTGTTATATTTGGAAGAAATAAAGGGTCACTAGAGCAAAATTGAAAATAGAGTGTTATATTTGGAAGAAATAGAAAATAAGTATTTAGAAAGGGTTTAATGGTGATTTTAAAGAGTTATTTGGTAAGATTGATCCATGGTCCAGAAAAAGTAAAGACAGAGGACAGATATGTAAGAACAATGGAAGGGATAGATAGTAGGAAGTAGGATATACAGCAGACACAACCAGAGAGTTAAATGCATAGATCCCTAAATAACAAGCATTCCAATAATGTTGTATAATGTAATTGCAATGTTTGCTGAAATATAATACATTCATTCATTCATATATGCAGATGGGAAACTATTAACATAAAATGAATAAAATCCTCAAATATAAAGTAACGCTTTTAACGATCACTATAAAGTCTGTAAGCAGAATTTTTTGGGACACGGTTTGTCTTATTCAGTCTGCCACAGAAATGCACAGAAAATGAAGTTGAAGGATTACCATAGTCTTATCAAAAATATTGATATAACTTATGCAATATATGACATATTATAAATGGCTCCAGAATGTTTGGAAGATGTCAAACTCTTGACTATTCAACTGTATAAAATTGAAGCATGATTTCATAAAAGTGCTTATGTAAACTCCCAGAATATTTGTATATGGGCATCAGAATAACATGATGTGATTTTTAATGTCATTGCACTCAGCATAATTGGCACAATTTTTTGCCAGGCACTTTGAACAATTTTGACTACTGCAGATCTTTAATAAACTAGTGATTCAAATTGATGACAAACCACAAAATTACTACTTTCAATGGAAAGATGCTATATTCTCCTTACATGAAAACACAGTTGAAATCCAAAGTTTTTTTGGAGACTGGCTGCCAATATTTCGTACACTTTAACCTCAAATTTTGCTGTTGAATGCTTTAAAATGAAAAATGCCTACCAATAAGCATGTTCTAAACATAAACTGGAAACATTTAATGTGAATTAAAGATCACTGTGTGATTCAGTCAAACTAACACTCTTTTGCTTCACTTACTTGTTTAAATATGTAGGACAAGTTTCACAAAGCCTTCCTTCACATCTTCAGACCATTATCGACTGAAGGATAAACCATTATGCTGTGAGGATGTGTAATCTGCTCTGGTGGAGGTTTGATGAACTTAAAGTTTATGTTTTCATCACCTGAAGTGCCAAAGTTCATTAAACTGTCTTTGTAATTGTAAATGTAGACTTTCTCTAATGTTGCTAATTCTGTCGATCCTTGCACTGATTTTAATAATTTTGTTCTAATCAATATGTCATGCTTTTCTGTCCAGAAATGCGATGCCACTTCTCATTTCTCCAACTGCTTGTATTTTATGTTTCTAAAATGTCTTTTAACCTTGTGCCTATGTTTCTCTTTGTTTTTCCAACGTAGATTTTTTCACTCTGCACAACTTATTTTATAAATACCCACTTTTTTCTATTTTGGAATACTGTCATTAAGATTATCAATCAGGAGATTTTTAACATTAAATTTATTTAAGGTGCTAACCCAATATTAAAATCTTTAAGAATATTCTGAAAATTTTTGTAGCCCCATGAATGATATATGATTTTTTTTTAAATTAGCTTATCTTTTTATTGAAAGTGTTGTGGGTTCTTTGATAACGTTTTGCATCTTGAATTTCTGCATCTTTCTGTGTATATTACTAGTTCATTGTTATAACCATTTTTAACCTCTGTTCTTTCGATTTGTTTGTATTCTTTAAAGTATTCTTCTTCGCTAATTTTAAGGTTAATTAGCCAATGTACTAAGTTATTGATAGCTGCATGTCTGTGCGTTGTGGGGTTAAAACTGTTAGCTTTGATGTGATTGTCTGCACGTATGTTTTATCTGTATATTCCAAATTCCAGGTTTTGTTGATGTTTCATTATTTTTATGTCCAAGAAAGGTAACACGTTATTTTTTTTCAGTTTCATGTGTGAATGCAATGTTTTTATCTTGTGAATTCAGAAGTTTTGTGGCATCATTAATGAGTGTTTTTGTTAACTATGCCAAATATATCGTTGACATATCTGTACCATATACCATATTTTATATATGTATGGGAAAGCTGAGTTGATGTGTGTTTCAAATCTGCTCATGAAGAAGTTAACTAGAAATGGAGACAAGGGACTGCCCACAGTAAGTCCTGATTGTTGTTTATAAAATTTGCCCTTGAAAGAAAAATAGGATTGATTTATGCAAATTTCTGTGAGATTAATATATTCTTTTATGTGTTTATCATTAATTCCACTTGTTCTTAGCCAATCTTGCAGATAAATTAGGAGTTTATCTTTAGCTATGCTTGGATACAGTGATTCTACATTGAAAAGATATTATGCCAGAAAGTTGCAATTTTATATCCTTAATTTTTTCTATTAACTGAAATTTATTATTTATACTCCTGCTTTGAAATTTAGGTAGTGTCTTAAATCTGTCAGCTAGCCATTTTGCTAAATAACATGAAGGTGTATTAATATTGTTAATGATGGGTCTCATACCATTTCCAGTCTCATGAATTTTTGGCGAACCATATATTTTCGCTATTGTAGGGTTGTTCAGTTTTATTTTGTATTTTGTTCCTTTTGGGATAACAGTGCAATTTTAGAGCCTCATTGACTGAATTAATACACCCCTTCAATGGATCTGATATTTCTTTTTATTTAGCAAATCTTGCATTCTATTATAATAATCTTCTTTATCTAATATTACTATTTGGTTCCCCTTTGTTGACTTTTGTATAAACTACAGCTTTTATATTTAATGATTTTATTGTCTCCTATTTGTCTTATTTACTTAAGTTTTCTTTTTAATTATTTCTTTTAACACCTTTTCTGATTTTATTCTAATTCTCTTTCTGCATTGTTTAGTCCTTCTATAGCTATTTCTAAATCTACCAAATAATCTTCTATTTTATTGGAGTATTGGATGCAAGTTTTAAGGCCTTAATTTAAAAATGCTAACTCTTCTTTCATGAAAGTTTCTTTTGATATTTATATAGATTTCTCACAAAATTCTGTTTAGGTTTTTGATTTAGATTTCTAAGCTTTCTTTTTTGATTGCTGACTTTTTTGTTTACACAATATTGTATATGTTCTAAAGCTGTTCTGATTAAGTTATATTATGTTTCCTAACCTCTTTGAAATCTGTAAGTATTTTTCATAAAGTTGTAGATCTATATTTGCCAAACTTGTGTAATGCTTTGCATTTTCTAATTGAATTACTTTTTTTTCCTGTGGCTAATTGCTCGCAACTGTAATGGTTATACTTGACGATTTTTCGTGTGAAATTTGGGCATATTTTATGTTTTAGGTACAGGTTTAAAAAACAAATATCTACTGAAGTTAATCTGCTTTCTCCTTTTATTCTTTTATATTCCTTAATTTCTTTCTTCAAATTATGAAAATTGCAGTTAGTTATAAAGATTATTGTATCTTTGGTCTGTAACATTCATCTTAGAATAGTTGCTAATGAATTTATCCAAATCAACTATTCCTAGTGACTAGAGGGCCTATTTATTAACTAAAATTGTTCATTAGAATGCACAAAACATGTAGTTATCAACAGGTTATCATATCGGCTAGTTAACCTTAAAATTAGCTAAGAAGAATACCTTAAGAAAACAAACAAATAGAAAGAACAGCAGTTAAAAATAGTTATAACAAAGAATTGGTATACAAAAAAATACAGAAATTCAAGAATCAAAAACTTATTAAAGAAACCACAACACTTTCAGCAAATAAAGATAAGCTATTTAAAAAAATTCATATATCATCCATGGCTAAAACATTTCAAAATATTCTTTTAAGATTTTAATATCATGTTAGCACCTGAAAACAGATTTAATGTTAAAAATCTCCTGATTGATGTTAATGACCATATTCCACAAGAGAAAAATACAGGTATTTATAAAATAAGTTGTGAAAAAATCTACATTAAAAACAAAGAGAAACATAGGCACACGGTTAAAAGAACAATTCAGAAACATAAAATATGAGCAGTTGGGGAAATAAAAAGTGGCATCACATTTCTGGACAGAAAACCAAGATATATTGAATAGAACAAAATTATTAAAATCAGTGCAAGGATCTACAGAACATAGGAGAAAATCTACATTTACAAGTACACAGACAGTTTAATGAACTTTGACACTTCCGGCGATGAAAACATAAACTTCAAGTTCATCAAACTCCACCAGAGCAGATTATACATCCCCATAGTACAACGGTTTATCCTCCAGTTCAAAATGGGCTGACGATGCGAACGAAGGGTTCATTAACCCAGTCCTACATATTTAAACAAGTGGAGCAAAAGAGTGTTTGTTCTACTCAATCACACAATGATCTTAATATATGATTAGCTTCATTATGCAATGTTCCAATTAACAATTTTAGTTTATTTAACGTGAAGTTGCTGCTATTAACTAAGACATTCTGCAAGCCACTTTTACAAACATCCAGCACATATCTCACAAATATATTCACATATATGTTCATAAATATCCAGATATGTCCTATAATAATGTTTTAAACACATTCACACTAACTCCAGCTATTTACATAACATTAGGACATGTTTCTGAAACACTCAGTCCCTTTTTCTTTTTTTAATTAGTGTATTATGCCTGTTTATACTACTAGGCACAACAGGCGGTACACGCACTCCTATTATCAGTTCTAGACTATTCGATGGTGGCTGAATTCTAAGGTGCTTCTGTGGCAGTCTCTGATGGTTCCAGTAGGAGCTTACTCAATCCATCCAGGTGTGGAACATTAAAATTCATTAATTTTTCCTATTTTTAGGATGAAACCTTTCACAAGTGGATAGCTCCATTGGGTTATGAAGTTCTTTCAGCAACTTAACCTCCGGAGATGTAATGGTGTCATTTAATGTAAAAGCCTTCATTCCCAAGTATATCAATACAGAATCTTATGCACTTGTTAAAGAAATGGTTAACCTCCTTAAATTTACAAATAGAAGAAATAGAAGACTTACTAATAAAAAACTTACTAACATATACATTCAATTACCCCAAAATATTATCCACATGTCTCGGGCCTAACAATGTGAAATTCCTTGTTTCTGTTTCTAGCAGATTTATACATATCACCAAAGTCTTCCCTTTAATTTTCATCACATGGTATAGGTATGAGGATTACTGGAAAACATTCAATAGATCCTTTGAAACTTCTTAATTTACAACATATGGTTGGCTCCCATTCCTTAGATTTAAAAATTATAAGAAATGAAATAAGACTGAACTTTGGAATCTGTAGAAAAGAAACACAAACAGAAAATTACATAAAAAAATAACAGTTATAAACCCACTTGACATAAATATGCTGTGTTTTAGAGCTTGGCACACAGAATAATTAATATCCCACTCACAGAAACAGAGTACAAAATGGAATATCAACAGATAATTAATACAGCAATAGGAAAGACACAGTAATAAAAATTATCAATAAATTTAAAAAAAAAATCTATCAGAGAGATTTCTACATTAAAGAACATCAAGGAAAGATACAATTTCAATAGTTTCACATACCATCCAACTTACAACAAATTCAAAAGGACATTCAAAGAACATGGCATAATGTTAGCCCCAAAGAACAAATATAATATCAAAAATTTATTAGGTTGCACAGTAAAAGACACCATACTAATAGCACACAAATCAAGAATGTGCATATAGTGATCAGAGATACATCGGGAAAAATGAAGAGAAATTTGGAGAAAACACTTTATGAATATTAGTTTTAAGCAGGTTGATAAATCACCAGTAGCAGTTCACTTTTGGACCAAAAATCATGAAATTAAACCAGAGGCTAAGCTGCCAAAAGAACTTCACAACCCTATGAGCTATACACATAGAAAAAGATTTTCATCCTGAAAAATAGGAAAAACTTACTGAATCTTGATGTTCCACCCAATGATGAACTCGGCAACATTCTACTACAACCATCAGAGACCACCACAGAAGCACCCTGGGATCCAGCCGCCAAATCACATAGTTGGTCAACAGTTGATGATGAGATTAAGTGCTTCAGAAACATGTTCTAGTGTTATGTAAGTAAGTGGAATTAGTGTGAAAATGTTTAATACATTAGTGTAGGATATATTATTACTCCATTGTCTACCGCTTTGTAAATACAATTTATTTAATGCAGATGTCTATTCATATTCCAATTCTAATGCATGGTCTTCAAGATATTCTCATTTTAAAGATTCTAGTATAAAAAGAATCACACTATAATAACTATGTGTCACACTTACTATTACAACCTTTATACACAATAGCTTCTCCTGCCACAAAATCAAGAACCATTATAATTCTCATGCAAAACCGTATTAACTTTTTTTATGCCCAAATGTATGTGTCGTTGATTACTTAAATACAAGATACTCAGGCCCACATGAAGCATCAGTAAGACTTACAGCTGAAGCATATCTCAGCATTTTAAATATTTGAATAGTTACCTACTTAAAGTCATCCTAGAGCTGTCTAAAGTAAAACTTTACATACACTCAAATCTAATAATATTACACAATTTTCTCTTAATAAAGCTATTAACAACAATTAAATGTTATCAAAATTAATTTAGAATTATGTCTAAACACTAAAAAGCTATTACAACTAATTAAATTTAACCTTAAAGCTGCCATATTAGTAACTTGCTCAAACATTAGTTATTATTACTAACCTTGGTCGCAGGAAATTAATTTTGTTTGAAATGACTTTTACTTCAATAAGTGGCTGCTCTTTATTCAAAATAGTAAGGTTGTATTTGCGAAGATAGTATTCAGCATATGTTGGATAATCATGGGCTGGGAAAGGACTCTCTGTATTCATATCATGGCATACACGAGTAACTACATAGGTCTGCAAAAGAAAGAAAAAATATGTCAGTATATATCATTTTTTTCTACTACACATCTTATATTAAGTTTGTTCAACTGAAAACCATGGAATTAAAATAACTATTTATGCCAACACATGTTGCAAACCAGGTGTAATTAAATTCAACTGTATCCTATATATTTCTTCCAGCTATCAAACATGAAATAAATAAGGAGAGTTGTTATTACAATTTTTCATTACCAGGCTATTTTGCCATGGTCATCATTTTAAGTTAAATGTAAAACCAAAGCTTTCACTGGCTATGTGGGTCAGCATCATCAGTAGACTAAAAGTGTCTGGAGAGGCAGAGGGACAGTATTGTTAGAAGTGGAGGGGATAGAGTGATAGAAGAGATGTGGAGAAGTTATTTATTGACCAGTAATGGAATACATGTCTTGCTTATTTGAAAACCTTCATCTTTAAATAAGGTCATTGTATGATTGAGTCAAACTATACACTTTCTTGGCTCCACTTACTTGTTTGTATAGGGCACGTTTCATGAACCATTGTTTGCATCCTCAACTACCCGTTAATGGGTGTATAGCTGAGGTTGGGAATAATAGTTTGTGAAACATGTACTAAATAACCTAAACTTAGGTATTCATTTTTTTACACTAAACTCCACTTACTTACACAAAAGTAAGACGCGTTTCGGGAGAATCTCTCCCATCTTCAGTTGCTCACTGAGCCGCCGTTATTCGAAACGATGGCTAGACAACCAGATGTTCCTGTGGTTGGAAATTCGGAGGAAAGAACATTTTAGGAATATTTCGTTTAAACAGGCGGATAATTCAGCAAATTTTTCATATTAAAAATAGAAAAAACCTAATGAATTTTGAGTTTCCTCCTATGGATGAACTCAGCAACTTCCTACTTCAACCAACAGAGGTCACCACTGGAACATCCGGTTGTCCAGCCATCATTTCAAGTAACGACGGTTCAGTGAGCAACTGAAGATGGATGAGATTCTCCCAAAACGCATCTTACTTTTACATAAGTAAGTGGAGTTTAGTGTAAAAAATTAATACCTAAGTTTAGGTTATATTACCACTCCAATGTCAACAGCTTCATAAGTACAATATTTATGTATTACATATATAAACAAGTGAGCCAATGAGAGTGTGTAGTTGAACTCAATCATACAATGATCTTAATTATATGATTAGCCTCAACGTACAAGTTCCAATTAGCATTTCTACCTCCATCTTTGTTTATATTATCTGAATGCTGCTCTATTTCTAAGACCACTCTTTTAGCAGACTATATTATCTGAATGTTGCTGCAATTACTTCTGTTTTTACTAATTTTATTCCATGGCAATTTTGAACAGCAATCGCAGATATTTCTGGTTGATTAAAGCACACGTGTTACTTCTGTTCTCCAAGCCGAGTTTTAACATTTCTTCTGGCCATACCGAAGTATACTTTTCCACATTTACATGATACTTAATATATTTCAGTGGAGCTGAGATGATCCCTTAGATCTTTCATGGAATGCAACTTTTTTAGCTGTTTTTCCTGTGGTTGTAAAAATTGTTTTTATGCCCTTCTTTTTCAAAACCTGAGCAATATGTAGCATACATCATTTGTAAGTAGCAAAAATTATTTAATTTCATCTTTATGGGCTTGTACAGATGTGGGTTTCAGAGATTCCAGGTCTGGATCAATTTCTTTCCTTCAGTAGCTCTTGCTTGCAAGCCTCTCTGGAGATGATAAAATTCAGCTTATAGTTCCTCAGATATGATGTTTTTAGCTCAGTGGATCGAAGTTTTAATTGAAGTTCTTTTTTTAATTAGCTGATGGTTGGATCACGCATTCAGATATCCATCGGTATGTGTAGGTTCTCTGTAAATCTCATGTACTAGAGCGCTAGGTGTCTTGTATCATAACATATAGAATGGAAGTATGCTATGATTTTCTGTTTTCATAGTAAATTTTAGGTTATGGTGAATAAACCATACACCAGGAAACCAGGAATATGCAGTTTTTCTTTCCTTAGGCCACATTACATAAATGTCATCCACAAATCATAATCGATGTCTCAGTAATGTTCTGCTGTCTGTGAGGTTTTTTCCTAGAAGTTTTCTCAGAAAAAATTTGTCACAGCTGAACTTAACGCACTTCCCATGTTCCCTCCTTTTTTCTGTTTATAGAAGTTCTCCTGACCTGGAAATAATTGGTGGTAAGAATAAGGTTGAATTTGATAACTTTTCCAGGTGTGAAATAGGGTTAAAAAAGTTTCAGGAAGCCCTTGAACTTTGGCAAAGAGAGATTCTACATCAAAGCTTATGAGAATGCCGGGGACTGACGATTAGTTTCTAGACAATTTACATGAAGTGCTTCAAGTTCCAGATATGTTCATTATGGCCAAACAAATGAGACAGTAACATTGTAAGATGCAGCAAGTTTTATTGCATATACTCTAAGCAGAAGGCTGTCAGTCTCAGTAGTAGTCTCTTAATATCTTCTGGTTTCCACCCCCCCCCCCCACTCTCTATATGGGTAATAATAATGAGAGTTGTTTGCAATCTCTGGGAACTTTTCAAACATTAAAATTAGCTTTATGCCAAGGTTGTCATTCAATGTAAGGGACAAACAATTCAATATTAAAAATGTATTTGACACAATAATAAAGAAAGTGAACCATTTTGGAACAGCTTTCTCTAATGCAAACAACTATAGGAGCTTGCAAGAAACAAAATTTTATTGTCAAGATGTGGAATCAACCATAAACTGAATAAAAAGGGAAATGCTTGCATGGAATATTAATTCCAATAAGAAATCTCACAGTCTGCAATTAGCTAAACTTCATATCCCGAGACATCTCTGAGAGTAGCCTGGCCAAACTGTGTCATCACTAGAGTCATCTTCAGTCCCCTAGAGTTTAAGTTAGGTGCATATAGTTTGCTGGTGCCAGTTTGAGCCATGTGATCAAAGAGGGGATTGAGAGATGATGTAAGCAAGGCTGGCACACTATTTCTTTAATAAACAAGATGTCCAACTGTTCTAATAGGAAAAACACTGGTTATGATTTCAGGAATACTTTATGCACATTCATGATAACCATGTGTATCAAAGTGAGATGGAAAGCAACCAGGCTAATGTCAGTATCACAGCCCAAAGGCATATATTGTGTGCAGCTGGCTGTACTCAAGGTCAGGCATGGGTTGGATGTGTATGCGCTATATTTGGTACTGTGCTAATTGCACATTTTAGGACTAAAGATCCTAAAATGGTTATAGTCATTGTATGCTATGGTCTCTCGAACAGCAACTAATGACTCAAGTTTCCACAGCTGGTGTTGCTATAATTTAGATTAGCTTTCAATTTAGTAACAAATTAGCGAAAGCTCTTGCCAATGTTTGGCCCATTGCGTCATGCTTACTCAGGCTTATTTTGATATGAGAAAAACATTTCTCTTGCAGTACTTTATATACTCTGTTGCATTATTTCTTCTGGTGCTATTTGTGCATTGGTCAATAGAGCATTTTTCCAAGAGAGGCTTCCAAATGACATTTAATGAGAAATGAGCATTTTTGTTAATAATACTTTGGTTTCTAATATATTTTAATGGCCTCTTGAATGCTTCTATTAATAAAATGTTCTACTTGTGGTAATAGTACGTCTTGTTAAAATAAGGTTTACCCTGTAATTAATAACTAGGCATTTTAGAGTATCACACAAACAGTAAAAAGCTATATAAGAATCACTTAGCAGCATGAAGTTGGAATTTTGCACTTTAAATGAGGTATTTCTATCATAAATATGGCAACTTAGGTGAGAAAAATTATTATAAATGAATAAGAAAGTAGCAGTCATCAACTGACTGTTACCTATTGTGAACGGGCAATTTAGTAGGTACTTGAAGCTCCAGCATTCTAGTATTAACCTTTTTCATATTTTACCATCATCTTTTCACAATCTGTGCCTTAGTAAAAATTCTTCCTACCATAAATTTTTAAAATCAACAGATCTTATAGTCCCTCCTCTATTAGAAACACATTTTAAATACAAAACTTTTGACAACTACAGCCTGATTTATGGCTGCCATTTTTCAACTGTTAACAAATGGTGAACTTTTAATACAAGGGAAAGGTGATGTTAACTTAACACAATTAGCATATTGTTAAAATTAATAATGGTTAATGAAAGGAAATTTTTGTTATTTTGAATGTTAATTTTACAGAAACTGCTTAACATTTAAAGAAAGCATTAACATTTTCATTCATAAAAGTAAGCTCCTCTTTTACCTGCTCAGGTAACATTGTGCGATACCATGGTGTAACCAATGCACACTGGAAAAGATCTTTTGTTACATGCAGCTCCTGCAGTTCCTTTTCACTTGGCTTTTGAATCTTTGGCAGCATCTGATGAGCTCGTACAACACTCCAATCAATTTCATGTGTCCCAAAAGTGCCAGTATTACCTAGAAAAAATATCAAGATGCTTTTATTTAAGGTTATACCACCTTAAATGTGTAAGGATTAAATGCCTCTGACAAAAATAAGTATATAAGGCATATTTATTTTCTTATGAAGTTTAAAAAAAAAAAAAAAAAAAAAAAAAAAACTGTGGAGAAAAAGGCTAAGAGAATGATTGGTAGAAATAACCAATTAAATATTGCATAATATCAATTAAAATTTTTGAAATTTTATCCTTCACATATTTAAATTGAAAGATTAAAATATCACTTTTAAAGCTCTAATGCAAGGAAAAAAGCTATTTCCCATATAGTGAACTCATGTTTTGACCGCAATCAAATATTGGTGCAGCAAATACTGGGCTAAGGTCACACCAGTTGCCTGTCATAACATACAGTACCAGCGCTGATGGCTGCACATGGACAATCAGTCACAGTTTTGTTTTTAGAAGAGATAATAGTTTATATATATTAATTCAATTCAGAATCAAACGCCCATTAATGATCTCTTCAGAATAGGATATTTAGAACACTCTTTATGGTTTCACTTACACGAGATTTACTCAGGACATATGTTTCATGGAACTTTTTCCACATCATCAGCTGTTAAATGATTATATCAAAGCCCAGGGTTTCAATCCAAGATCACATAAGGAAGCAGCATTCAATAGCATGATATATAGACTAATAAATATACCACTGAATAAAGAAGAAAACAAGAATGAATATCTACACATAAAAGAAGCAGTTAAATCCAATGGGTTCAACAAACAGATGATTAACCAAAAAATGCAAAGATTCCAGAAAGAAAATAGAATTAAACAAATAACTGTGACTGATTCATCAGGAAAAAAAAAAAATATCTTACCACCAATTAGCCACTAAGAAATTTCAAAAAATTTCATGCAATACATCATCATCTTAGCACCTCAAATCCAATACAATGTAAAAAATTTATTGAAATTAAACAAAACAGATTTCAGGCCAAAGAGAAAAAATCTGTTATTTGCCAGATTAATTGCAAGGATTCTGAAAAAAATCTATGCAGGGAAGAGAAATATAAGGCATTAGGTTGAAGGAACATTGGAGAAACATCTGTTACAAACAAATAGATATATCAGCTGTGACAGCACATTTTTGGAATGAAAACCATGAAGTAGTAAAAGGCATCAAGTTATTAAAAACTGTTCAACAAGCGAAAGAACTTAAAATATGGGAAAGGATTTTTATATATATAAAAAAACATGAACATAACCTTATGAATTTTGACATTGGAAGCAGATAGCACTTAATTTATCACTAGACCATCCGAGTCAACCTGGATACCTTCCTACCCAGCATCTACAAATGATCCAATTGTTATTTAACTGCAGATGATGTGGAAAAAGTTCTATGAAACTTATGTCTTGAGTAAATCTCATGAAAGTGTAACCATAAAGAGTGTTCTAAATATCCTACTCAGAACAGAACATTAAGAGAAAATATTACTTCTATCTTTGTATTACTGTAACACAGTCTGTACATAAGAGATCAGTATTACTCAAGTCTTTGTGTTGTTATGTTTTATTATAGACTACTGGTAAGCTATCGTTATTAAATATAGTATGTTAGTGACATGAATTATTTTATTGAATATTATAACTGGGAAAAAATATGTATATAGTATTACCCTCCATACTGCTGAGGAGCTTGAAGACAATATCAGGCAGAAATTGGAAGAATTACAGAAGCAGAGCTATTACAAGTGAATGCAAATGTCATTATAAATTAAAGAAAGTATAACTGGCTGTAGACAGACACTACTTCAAAGAACTCTTGCAACACATTACTTATTATGAAATATAACTAATAATGTGTGCATGCTATTATTTATTAAAGTTGTGCGAATAGAAATCAAGATGAACTTGGCCATTGGATCAAGCACACAACTGGCACAACCTTGACCCTGTTTGTATTCAGCAGTTGCAGCATAGTAATATGAACTGCTTTAATCAAACTATTTATCATGGATTAATTCATATAAAATCTTAATCCTTTATTCATACCATTATAGTTGAACAGTTAATTTAATTTTGAAAGAGAAATAGACTGGTCATTCTGAAAAGGACCAACAGATGAGCTCGTTAAATATGAATGACTCATAAGGCTGCTATTACCTTAAGAATACATGCAATATTGCATTAATTAGAGATGTTTACTTGAAAAAAAAAACAAATGAACAACTCCCAATACTGATAATTTATTTGTAATCATGGCAATTGAATTACATAAACAATATAGACCAAGTTCATCCAAAGCTCATTTCTATTATCAATCAAATATACAGAAATAAAAAGAAATACAATTTTATAACTGGCACCTCAATATTCTATTTAAATGAATTTCCACAATATTATATTGTAATAACAAATACATTTTACATCCTATCTTTATTGTTTTATCTATACTTTAATGCAACATCCCCCCCCCCTTACAGGTTAGAATAAACATTTAATGAAAGTGTAAAAGAGCACAGCACAACTGGAGTTATTGTGCCAGTCTTTTGCCAACTGTTTTATACCACAGTTGAGTAATAGTATAATCTGGAGCTAATACATGTTCAAAGGTACACTACTTACTACCTAAGAACACAGTCAAGACATATAATAATACTTCGTAAGCTTTCATGGCTGGTGTTATAATGAAAATAGTTAATATTTTCCAGCTGTTTTCTGATGAGGCCAGCTGAAATAGTTGGTGAAAGCTATTATGGCAACGTGTTATAATGAAAATAGTTAATATTTTCCAGCTGTTTTCTGATGAGGCCAGCTGAAATAGTTGGTGAAAGCTATTATTAAACCATGGACCATGGCAAAACAACCTGGAAGATTTTAACTGTTTTAATTCAAGGCACATAGTTACTCAATAAGCAACTTAAATGCTGATATTCAAACTTCTTGGTTTACACAGTTACTGAATAACCAATTTAAAATGCTGATATTCAAACTTACTTGGTTTAACAGGCACCATATAGAAAGCATTTTCCAAATTAGCTTTGTCCACAAGTAGAAATGATTTCATTAGTTTTAGCAACTGTGAGAAAATCATGGTGTTGAAATTTTCCAGCAACTGCACTTCTTCAATTGTTACTTGAAGCACACTGGCATTGTTCAGAAATGTCACTTGTATCTCTCCAACATTCATATATATTGGAAACTGGCATAACTATAAAGCAAATAATATTAAACTGTTACATGTCATTCAAAACTCTGGCAAAAATTGAGTGCTCCTGTTCATTTGCATACAATTATATTCATTTTTGATTCCTCAACATACATATCACAACACAATGTATATTTTTTTCCCTTGAAAATACCTTACAAATTTCCTCTGCAGTCATCAAAAAATATTTTGCATGTTATTAAATGCATAAAAACTGTCTTGTCTGTTCAAATCCAATATGACTAATAAATAAAGCAAAGTGACTACGACACATTTCACTATTTGTGAAGATCCTACAAGGCAAGAAGTGCAGAACTGAAAAATTGACCACTATTCTGGTGCTGCCCTTCTTCCTTATTTACTTCCATCTGATTTAGGAAATAAAGAAGCACCTTACATGGTCTAAACTGAAGTCAATTGGTCAGCTTGAATACTCAGAACCATTGATAATAATATGCTAGAACTAATTATCAAATCTCTTAAATTTTTTTTCATTTGAGGGAGGGTGATAAATCAACAAGATTGAACCCTTTTACATGATGCTAATAAGCTCCAAGACTGCCACAGAAGAAATGCCCCACACTTCATTTTAAAGGATAACTGACCCTCTGCATCATCTGTCCCAACTATTTGTCAGTATTTAAGAACAGGGTGTGCTCAAAGTCCACCACAAGTTTGAATGCACTAAAGAAAACCATGGTGAAACAGCGATTTGCCAATGAATGCTAAGCATATCTACTTTGATATGGGGACATCCAGGATGAGACTGTTCAGCTTTAGGATGAATATGTTAAATGTAATACCATCTATTAATTCTATGATATTCATTTAACACATCATATTAATTATTGTTAATTTTGTTTATTTCTTAGATATTTTCTCCTATATCTAAAAACTTATGATGACTTGTTAATGTATTTGCATCATTCCTTTTACAGAATAAACTACTTGATGTTCTATGAAAAAAATGTAAAAATTAGAAAATAAACTACACCATATGGAGTGATCAGAGTTAATCTAACTTGTCCTGAATAAGTTAAGCTTTTATCTTTTCTCTTTAAGGTTCAACAAAAATTATGGTGTGGAAGTCAAAAGTTTAAGATCACCTAAAATAAAGAAAAACCAATTAAATGTTTTAGCTGGTGAATCGATTACAAACTCTTTATTTCTGTACTTACCAATGTTATTGGCAGAACATATTTCTGGAACCTCAGTTATTGGTTGACTGAAAGGCAATTCACATTGCATCTTGGATGCTTCCACTTTTAGGTTAACAAATTTTGTAATTAATCTGTCATCTTTTGAAATTTCAAAATACATCATTTTATCTTTACATTTCTTGTAGATATTTTCCCTAAAGCTAAGTTTCAATAATCAGTAACTTTTTTTCTTATCTATTTCAAGCTTCAATAATCAAAAATGGTTGGCCACAGCTGATTTATCTGTTTGTTCATGTCTAATATTCCTACAATGTTCTTTAAGTTTTGATATTTATGCACCTTTTTGTTTTCCCAATAAATATTTTGTTACAATCTGAATCTGGTAGATACCTGATTTCTTTTCTGGGGGAATTTTGTCTATATTATTGAATGTTATGAAATTCTTTACACTATACCTATTCTCTACAACCCAAAGTTAAGTTAAATTAATAGAATTTTTTTTAAAAGTCCAAGGGTTGATACATGCATTTTTAAAATCAAATTTACCTTCTCCAATGATAATGTATCAACTATATTTATCTGTTTGAACTCTCTGTATCTTTTTATACATAGCTCTGTACTCAAGCCATTGTATTCCACAATTTCAATTGTATGTGTATAATCTTTATTATATTCTGCTTTGTTTAAGGAGATATATGTCAGTCTGCATGTTAATCAATGAGAGAAGTTCATCAAGCCAAACTCAGCAATTAGCAGCTGGAAAGGTGCTTATGGAGCAATAGATATTTGGAGAAATGATGATACCACAACTACTACGGATTCCAAGATAGTGTCAACACCATGCGCATCGCTGTGTCATCGAAAGTGATTGTATTGGCAAGTGCAATAATTACACAGATAGAGGCAAATCGCAAAAAGCAATACCCAAGCAACGATTTAGTGAAAATGGGCAGGGCTGCAAGCTAGTTAATTTTTGTGCAAACAATGAACAATTAATTTTTAATGGTTATTTGGAAAATGATGAATATGGGGAAATTCATTTGTGAATGGACCTAATGTTATTGATTATGGTTATATTCTGGGGAAATGTTAGTAAGTTGAAGAAGTTTACAATGTTCAAATCTTTTAATAATGATAAGTCACTTTCCATTGGAAATTGATGCGAGATTCATTAATGAGGGGTGCAGTCAAGAGACAAATGTTGGTGAGCTCAGGAGAAAGTGGCAACATATAAATGTAAAGATGAGTTAAGGGAGGTTTCTGATAGGATCTAAATCCAGGTATGAGTGAGACATGTTGATGTGGAATAAGAATAATGGTTTAAAGAAATAAGGTAAATTAAAAGCATTATGAACTCTTGGATTCATATTAAGTCGAGAAAACCAGACAAGGTACATAGTGGCTGGTCTAATGAGGACTGTTATGAAGATGAGAAGATTATTAAGATTGAGATGTTAAATTTGAAGGAAGTAAATAAAACTGGTCTAATGAGGACTGTTATGAAGATGAGATTATTAAGATTGAGATGTTAAATTTGAAGGAAGTAAATAGAACTATGTTACAGGTCAAGAGGGAAAATTGCAGTAGAGACAGGGCTAATGAAATTAAAATTAGAATTGAAGAGAGTAGGTCCCAGAGAATGTGGGAAACAGCAAGAAAATATTCAAAATCTCAATGGGCGGGTGTAAATATTAAAGCAGCAGAGTGGTTTAATTTCTTTGGAAATTTTCAAAATCCAAGGGCAGGGGAGAATACCTCCTTTGGAGGGCAGGGTAATTACATTTAAGATTGACCATTTTCAAATGCAGAAGTATTTAAACAATTTAAGAGTGTAAGCATTATCAATGAGAAGTATATTATTTGGTTAAAATTATTGCTTGATGTAATTAGGTATATTACATTAAGAAATTGTAATTGGCAACACCTATATGGGTGGCCAGGGCCAGAAATGGGTGGATGCCTTTTTGTACCGTTGCTTAGTACATCAATAAATCAAATCCAATCAAATCAAACTATGTTAAGCTATTGATTACTGTATATTGGTGAAATATAGAATTGAAACTGTTGGTTTTAATGCACTTGTCAGTATGTGTATTTTTTCTGAAAATATCAAATTCTAACTTATCTTTGTTCCTGATGATTTTCAAGTTCAGAAATGGGAGTTATTGTTTTCTTTCTCTACTATAAACATTATTGTTGATTCTTGTAAATTAGCAATTTCAGTACCTCCTCAATAAGTTTCATTAAACAATTGCAAAGACATATCCACATATCAGCACTATTTTATGAATATGAGAATGCACTGGTTATATAAATATATATTTCTAAATTATTCATATACAAATTCACTAAAAATACATACTCAATAAGTCTCGTTAAACAATTGAAAAGACATATCCACATATGTGCACTATTTCATGAATATAAATGAGAATGCACTGGTTATATAAATATACATTTCTAAATTATTCATATACAAATTCACTAAAAATGTGAAGCACAATTCCCGAGGCTAAATCTGATATTTTCTGTAAAATTTTCATGGCACATAATCAGCACATTATAATAGTGGCAAAGCACATGTGCAATCCCACCAATCATAAATGTAACCCCTAGTTTAGGTTTAAGTTATGAGGTAGGTCCATAAGTTTCCAGCCTGGCCAATAAGGATTATTGCCTTCAAAAACCCTTTTCTGGTGTTATACTTTATCTGTTAAGTAAATAATTGTAACTGTAACTTCTGCTCCACTTTGTTCAGCTATTCAGATATAGTTACATAAAGAGGGTTATGTGTCGAAGATTATGACATGTTCAAAATAGAGTATCGAGCAGTTATTAAGTTCTTCACAAAAGAAGGACTTACTCCAAATGAAATTAAACAGCGATTAGACAGTGTATATGGGGAAGCACCCCCCTCATATTCTACCATAAAAGAATGGACTAAACTTTTTCAAATGGGTACAGAAAGGATTGAAGATGAAGAGCGTGCAGGTCTGCACTTGGAGGTGCACACTCCTGAAAACATCGCTCTTGTGGAAAGAGGAATTATAGAAGACTGGCTGCTCAAAGCTGCAACCATAAATAATTGAATTCAAAGAAATAACTCTCACACTATAGATGAATTGAAAGGCAATATTAGAAGAAAAATTCATACTTTTGTATATGAATGATAACTCAATCAAATGGCAGGACCTGAATGCAGATGGATACTGCTTTGAACACCTGTTAATACAGGTTAGTACTATAACTTATAAATAATATTATGCCCATGCTTTTATTGGTCAGTTTTATGGGCATTTAGTACAATTAAGACAGATAAGGCTGGGATTCAGTTAGTTAAACAGCAGCCATACACACAATTGACAAGACTTATTCTAATATTGATCAATAATTTTACTTGTGTAAATAAGAAAACTTGACCATGTGTTAATATCTTACATTCCAGATTGTTGCATTGATATTCAAAATTAGACTTATGTGAACAATGATAAAAGACTACTTTACCTTTGGCAATTTTTTGGAACACAGAATTGCAAATGTCTCAGGTGCTTTAAGCAAATCATAAAACACCTGTCTGCGATTGTCCTCTGGGTAAGGATACTTGGGAGTCATCTTTATCACATGTAAGTAAAGATTTGTACCAGCCACTGGTCTACAACCAGAGAGATATTCTGAATACTGTAAGAAAAAAAGTAAATTAGCATGAGTTTAAGACTATACACACTTTTAAAAAAAAATAATTTCCAGAACTATTTTGGTCATAGGTTGCAAGATTTTTAAAAGCTAGGAAAACAAGCGTATTTTGACTGCTAAGTTTTCAAAATATCCTTACAGTATATATGAAATACAAGTTCTTGCATATAATATTTATACTCTCAATATGAGCAAATACAGTGAAACTTCAGCAGCTCACTTATAGGGGGCAGAAAACATAAACATGGATACCAGAAAAAAAAAAAACATTTATAGAAATGCACTGAAAACTGCAGATATTGTGTCATTATTGCACACAGACATGTACAATCAATATTTCTCTTTCTGCTTGTATGAACCTGCATTATCACATGGAGATCATATTAAAATAAGTCAGTTATCTGACATTCATCTTTGCCTTCATGAATTTGGGGAGTAGCTTTTTTATGATGGCTGGATTCTCTCTGTAGATCTGATGAACTTGGAGATGAGATCATTATTATCTGGAAGATCGAAATTAACTTAATTTTCTCTTATTTTTTGTGAGTAAATTTTCTCATACAGATAATTCTATAGGTTTCTGGATAACTTTAACAAGAAATTTTGGTTCATTTTAAAATTCATAATTTTCAGACCAAAAATGAGGTTTCTTTTCATGGAATATATTAGAAATGTCAAACACAAACACATTGATAAATCAGCTATTGCACACCATTTTGGTACAAAAACCATGAACTGAAAAATGAACCTAAACCTCTTAAAGCTATTCAGAAACTTGAGGAATGAACTGTATGAGAAAATTTATTTATATTCAAATATAGAGACAATATAAGTTAATTTAGATCTTCCAAACAACAAAGACCTCATCTTCAAATATATCAGATTTAAAGAGAGACATCTGTATACCATGTGGGGAAAACTAAGAGTGAATCCAGGCTAATGAAGACTACAGCCTTTGAACATGCTCAAAGTAGTTTTTCACATTCAGCAATTGATTGCCACAATTATTAACATGCTGTGGTGAGTCAACTTAAAGCTCTTACAGCTTCACTAACTTACTATTTCACTAGAACATAATTTGCACACCTTTGTCTGCATCATTAGCTATTTTTTGACTGTCTGAAGGGATACTGTACTATTTAGGTTTTGATTCTCTTATGAAATTTTGGATTTTCTTCCCCCAGAATATAACTAAGCAACTGAAAGAAATCTCAACATTCTCAGTAAGTAAAGACAATTTTTCAAAAATTTACATCTCATCCTTGTGCTGCACATAATTTCAGCATATAAAGAAGTTTATATCACATTAGGATCCAAGAATAAATTTAGCATACAAATCTTATAAACAATTAACAGATAGTGTTATCACCAGAAAAGAAGTCAAGAATTTATCATATAAAATGCACAGATTCATGAAAATATCATTGCATGATCAAAAAAATTGCGTATGGTACACAGATAATGTTTATGGGATTATGGGGTCCATACTTTATGAAAATACTACAATCAAATTATTCTTTGAAGAATTATAGGACACTGAATGTAAATATGCATATTTTTCATCAAGAGTCTACTATAGCTCATAGAGCTGATCTCTTTAGTTTTAAGGACACTGTTTAGGATAGAGTTGTTAGTAAGGGATTATGGCCAGTGCAATCTCCAGATCTTACTATAGGTGATTTCTATTCACGGAGAAACTTGAAAATAAAGTGCATCAGAATAATCTGCATATCAGAAGTACTGAAAGGTTATATAAGGGAAATTGCAGCAATTTTTTTACAAGAAGAACTAATGCATGTGAATGAAAATTTGCTTGAAAGGTACGAGAGATTGTGGTGAAGAACAACATCATTCCCAATTTTCAACATCATCTTTTACAAAGAGTTGGTTACTGGAATTAAATTTGCATGAAACTGAAATAAGGGGTTACGAATATCAGATTCAGTGGGCAGATGGCCTATTTCCAGTCAACATGTGGGCTGCACTCTCAAGGATGAACATTTATTTTGATAACTGTAGTTCTCTCTAACATTACTTTGAATGAATCTGAAATAAATGTTGACTACACCATATAGGAAGCAGAAGCTACAATAAACATTATTCCTTGCTTTGATACTATCACATTTTCATTAAAATTTGTAAATTACATGAAATGTCCTATGCCTGCTAAAAAATTATATGCAGTTTGCTACCATTTACATGTGAAAACATAACAAACACAAATCTGGATTACAAACATTTTCCTTACCATGCGTGGATATACACGTTTTTTCTTTTTTGTTCCTGGTCGAGGTTGAGGTCTATTTGCACTATCCAACTCAGTTTCTTGTTCATTTGCATCATTCTCCTCAACATCCTCCTCCCAGAGTGGAAAGAGTTTTGAATCTTCAACTTCCTCTGCTAATACAGGTAAGAGGTTATTATTAAGAAGCCCATTCTGATGTAGTAACTTGCATGCTTCCAAGGCAGCAGAACGTTTTGCCATTTTCAGGTATGGATACGGAAGTCCCTGAAATAAATTGTTTGATTGATTCTCAACAAAGCATCTGTAATTTTTCATATTTTAAACATGATTTTCATATTAATCCATATGTATGCAAAGGGCGCCCATAAATATTTTTGAGGGAGTGGATACCTATTTTTAAAAGTCAATAACTAAAATTTCCAGGTTTGAAAAATCAATTAAAACATATGTTCTGGGAAACACCTTTACATAATTAATGCTGAATAATGTTTAGTTATAGAGTTTGTATTAAAATGTGGCATTTTAATTCTAATGCAATTTGATTTTACAAGTTATTCAACATTAAAAAAACAAGTATAGGTCTAATATTAATTCAATTTGGAATCGAACACAGTGAAACACGCACTAATAGCCTCTGTGAGTCGGAATATTAGAACACTCTTTCTGGTTTCACTTAAATGAGGTTTTGCTCAAGACATATGTTTTGTGGAAATGTTTTCCACATCATCAGCTGTTCACGACTAATGGATCATTCGTAGAAGTTGGGTAGGTAGGAATCTGAGTGGACTCTTGTGGTCTTGTGATGAACTTAAATAAAGTGTGTCTGTTTCTGGGATATCAAAATTCATAAGATTACGCTCATGTTTTTTTATATAAATCCTTTCCCATATATTTAGTTCTTTTGGTTGTTGAACAGTTTTCAATAACTTGATGCCTTTTGCATTTTCATGGTTTTCATTCCAGAAATGTGATGCCACAGCTGATTTATCTGCTTGTTTGTTACTGATGTTTCTCCAATGTTCATTCAACCTAATGCCTATATTTTTCTTTGTCTTTCCTATGTATATCATTTCATAATCCTTACAATTAATTTGGTAAATACCAGATTTTTCCTCTTTGGACCTTGAATCGGTTTTGTTTAATTTCAATAGTTTTTTTACATTCTATCTATTTTGAGGTGCTAAGATAATATTTTACTGCTTAAAATTTTTTTGAAATTTCTTATTAGCTGATGGACGTTAAGTGAACTTTTTAAAAGTTTTGTCCTTTGTTGAATCACTCAAAGTTGTTATTTGTTTAATTGTGTTTGGAATCTTTTAATTTTTTGGTTAATCATCTATGTAGAAAGGAAACATACACAGACAATTATATCGAAGCCCATGGTTTCAATCCAAGATCACACAAGGAAACGGCATTCAGCAGCATGATATACAGATTAATAAATATACCACTGAACAAAGAAGAATACAAGAATGAATATCCACACATAATAGAAGTAGCTAAATCTAATGGGTTCAACAAACATATAATTAACCAAAAAATCAAAAGATTCCAAAAACAAAAAAGAATTAAACAAATAATAATTTTGAGTGATTCAACAAAGGACAAAACTTTTAAAAAGTTCACTTACCATCAGTCAGCTAATAAGAAATTTCAAAAAATTTTAAGCAGCACAACATTAATCTTATTTTGATTTAAAGTAAAACACTAAAAATCATGTCGTCACATTAAAACTCTTTTTAAGTTTCACAAACAAACTTATAAAAGTAATTTTGGTACAAGTTTCCTGAGGTACATTCCTCACATTGTCAACCAAAACGACGACTGAGGAGTCAATTTCATCAAAGTATGTATGTTACTAAGCTTGCTCTGGTGGTCTGTTAATGAACTTAAACAATATGTTGTCTGCTTCTGGTATATCAAAATTCATAAGTTTGTATTCATATTTTTTTATGTAAATTTTTTCCCACATATTAAGTTCTTTCAGATGTTGAATTGTTTTCAGTAATATTATGTCCTCCTCTATTTCATGATTTTCATTCCAAAAATGTGCAGCCACTGCTGATTTTTCTACTTGTTTGTGTCTAATATTTCTCCAGTGTTCCTTTAATCTTATCCCCAGATTTCTCTTTGTTTTTCCTATGTATATTTTGTTACAATCGTTGCAATTAATTCTATATGTACCTGAATTTTCTTCTTTCTTCCTTTTTTGTTTAATTTTATTTAGATTTAATAGTTTACCAACACTATATCTGTTTAATGGTGTCAGAGTAATGTTATACTTTTTGAACATTTTTTGGAATTTATGGTTAACATAAGGGTGATATATGAATTTTTGATAAGTATTTTCTTTAAGTGAAGAACTGAGTGTAGTGATTAGTTTAATTTCCTTTTTATTTTTTTATCTACCATTTGTTTGTTAAATCCATTAATTTCTGCTGTGTGTATTATATGTGCATATTCTTTCCTGTATTCTTCTTTACTGAGTGGTGTATTAACTAACCTATATGTCATACTATTGAATGCTGCTTCCTTGTGGGGTCTGGGGTTGAAACCTTTTGCTTTTATGTAATTGTCGGTATGTGTGTCCTTTCTGTATATACCAAATTCTATATTTTTATTCCTCTTTATTATCCTTAGGTCCAGAAAAGGTAAAGTATTATTAACCTCGGTTTCCATAGTGAATTTTATGGTTTTTTCTTGCAAGTTCAACAGTTTCAATGTATCTTCTACGATGGCAAACACATCATCTACATATCTGTACCGTACATTAACAGACCACCAGAGCAAGCATAGTAACATACATACTTTGCTGAAATTGACTCCTCAGTCATCGTTTTGGTTGACAATGTGAGGAATGTACCTCACGAAACATGTATCAAAATTACTTTATAAGTGTGTTTGTGAAACTTAAAGAGAGTTTTAATGTGACGACATGATTTTTAGTGTTTTACTTTAAATCAAAATAACATTAACAAAAGTTTTACTGTGTGGATTCCGACATTCCATAAACATAGTACAATATTATCTTAGCACCTCAAAATAGATAGTGTAAAAAAATTATTGAAATAGAACAAAACCAATTCAAGGTCCAAAGAGGAAAAATCTGGTATTTACCAAATTAATTGTAAGGATTGTGAAAAGATATACATAGGAAAGACAAAGAAAAACATAGGCATTAGGTTGAAAGAACATTGGAGAAACATCAGTTACAAACAAGAGATAAATCAGCTGTGGCATCACATTTCTGGAATGAAAATCATGAAAATGCAAAAGGCATCAAGTTATTGAAAACTGTTCAACAACCAAAATATATGGGAAAGGATTTATATAAAAAAACATGAGCGTAACCTTATGAATTTTGATATCCCAGAAAGACAACACTTTATTCAATTTCATCACAAGACCACAAGAGTCCACCCAGATTCCTACCTACCCAACTTCTATGAATGATCCATTAGTCATGAACAGCTGATGATGTGGAAAACATTTCCACAAAACATATGTCCTGAGCAAAACCTCATTTAAGTGAAACCAGAAAGTGTGTTCTAATATCCGACGCACAGAGACTATAAGTATAAGTCTATTGCTTATTATGCATTGAGGTATACTACTTACCAATATATTGATAATGTCTTTAAAAAAATCATCTGCAGTAGATGATTTGATGCCTGGATGGTAGACAATCTCTCACAGGAGTTGCAGTTTCTTTGGTTAATTGCTGAACTCTCAGACAGCCTTTACCAGAAATTCTGCCTTCCTTTTGATTATTTTGTTTTTATGAACATTTAGCAAAGTCCATTTAAGCAATTTTCTGAATAGTGCTTGTCTATGAATTCACCTTTTTCATTGTGCTGAAAGATCGCTCCACACAGTAAGTAGTAATAGGAAGAGTTAGGGCAATACTTTAACGCATGCTTTATGGAAGATAATAATCCAGCCTCGTTACCTAAGTCCATACATTTCACTTCCAGAAGCTGTTTTTGTAGATCTCTTTGTTTCCACATGTTCCTCCATATAATGCATTCTGCCATGAAATTATCTACTCCATTAAATTTTTTTCTGTTTTACCAGCGATATTTTCTAATTCTGAATCCTTTGATGACAACATTTGTGCAAGATGTAACAATAATGAATCAGAAGTTACAGCATTTTCTTCAGAAAATCTCAACTTTAAAATTTACTAATAATGAATCTATATAGGGATGAGACAGTGTGACTCTAAAGTATTCTTTGGGTCTGCAACAGAGACATTAGTGCTATAGATTTGTTTTGTGGTTATTATTAGGATTTTTACTTCCTTTCCCAGTTACATACTGTTTTCTGAAAAATCTTCTGAAACACAGTTCCATTATCTAATGTATGTATTGATTTGTTCAACAGTCTGTAAAACTTTAGATATGGTTTTAATATACTGAGAACTTTGTCATAAAAAAACACACAAAATAAAACTAGTTTAAGTGGTGTACTATGCAAAGAGAAATTTTGTTGCACGACTGTAGAATATCTAATTTTTTGGGAAATGTCCTGAAGTTCATCTACAATACTCGCATAACTGTCACTGAAAATACAAATGCTTTTATATTTTTCAGTCCATTTAGTTTCACAGAAGAGAGGAATGTTTGTAATATGTCTATGTTTAGAATTATGTTTGAAATACTTCCTTATATACTTAATACAGTTTTGAACATGTGACAGTTTACTGAGATCATTAATTACTAAATTTAGCCTAAGGGCTGAGCAATTACATACAATGCTTTAGGAAATTTTTTCTTTTATTTTTGCTTGCGCCCCACCATAAATTTCAGTCATTGTTGAGCAGCCATTATAACACTGTTCTACAAGTTTAGTCATGTCTAATCCATACTAATGTTAAGCTTTTAATATAGAGTTTGCAACATGTTCAGCATCAAACTCGTAAAATGAAATAAATCCCAAATTTTTTCTTTGATAATGTTCCTTCTCTCATCTTCATCAAAGAATACATCTCATACAAATTGATAATTGTTTTGTTCCATAACATCACAATTTTTTATGCAAGAATTGAAAATGCTCATGCCTGAAAAACTTCTGAAATTATTTCTCTGGAAAAAATACTACCACATATATCTGATTTCATTTTGTATTTTATAGATGTGCACTTTGCATTTGGACAAGTTTCTAAATGTTGTGCTAGTTCATTATCCCCAGCTTCTGCTCTAAATTTTAAAAATGAATTGAATTTTCTCTCTTTGGAAGTTTTCCTTCTAAGAGCAATTTCTTCAGTAATACAAAATATATTTGATGAGGTTATAGATATAAGTTTTAACTTATTTATCTGTTAAGTGTACTTATGAAGCTGTTGACAATGGAGTGGTATATGTATAAACAAAGTAATACAGTTTTTTTCACACTAACTGCATTCACTTACATAAAATTTGGAACATATGTTTCGGGAGCGATCCCTCCCATCTTCAGCCTGTTGACAAACAGTTGTTAAATGTGGCGGTTGGGTCTCTTGATGTTCTTGTGGCATCATCTCTTGGTTCCATTAGGAATTTGCTGAGTTCATCCAATGGAGGGAAATCGAAATTCATCAAATTTCCTTATTTTTTTGTAATGAAAATGTTTTCCCAAGTGGAAAGTTCTAATACATTATGAAGTTGTTTTAAGTAGTTTTATCTCTGGTTTAATTTCATAATTTTTATTCCAAAAGTGCGCTGCTATTGCTGATTTATCAATTTGTTTGAAGCGAATATTTCTGAAGTGTTCTTTTTTCCGGATTCCCAAATTCCTCTTCGTTTTTCCAATGTATTTTTTGTCGCACTCTATTTACGAAATAGAATGTGCAGAGTGCGACAAAAAATACATTGGAAAAACGAAGAGGAATTTGGGAATCCGGAAAAAAGAACACTTCAGAAATATTCGCTTAAAACAAATTGATAAATCAGCGCACTTTTGGAATAAAAATCATGAAATTAAACCAGAGATAAAACTACTTTAAAACAACTTCATAATGCAATAGAACTTTCCACTTGGGAAAACATTTTCATTACAAAAAATACGGATAATTTGATGAATTTCCATTTCCCTCCATTGGATGAACTCAGCAAATTCCTAATAGAACCAACAGATGCCGCCACAAGAACATCAAGAGACCCAACTGCCACTTTTTAACAACAGTTTGTCAACAGGCTGAAGATGGGAGGGATTGCTCCTGAAACATATGTTCCAAATTTTATGTAAGTAAATGGAGTTAGTGTGAAAAAAACTGTATTACTTTGTTTATTATTTATCTGTATTAACATGTTGTAGTTATCATTTAATTGTTCATGCACAGATTTATTTTTAAAACATTTGATTTTTGAAAATAAATCTCATAGAAATCTTTATACTTACAAAATGGTTACCAAACAAACTTAGTTCATTTTTATGAATCACCAGGAGTTCAAGTGCTAGATGACAAAAGAATATAAAACCAAAAAGTTCCTTGTTGAAGTTGAGAATATGATAGCCATGGTGCATACTATATAAACCACCCATGCAAGAATCTTGTTTTTTTATCGGAAAAATCAGCTTTTAAGTCATGGTCTTCATTTGGTTGTGAAGTTTCATTTAAAATTGTATAAAATATAGTGAATTTTTGTAACAGTGGTGTCAAATATTAACATTTTTAAAAGTTTGTATTTTACAGAATCACTTAAGTCACAACTACTTACATATTTTTCAATATCCAAGTTATTGATTTCATGACATGCATATGTAGATAATGCTTTTGTCTCATTAATTTCACAGTAATCACAATTACTACAATTAAAATTGGGTATTAAACTTTCATTTTTGTCAGCATCAATGCACTCACTAAGCTTTGATTTCTTATTTGAATGAAAATCAATTCCTTCAACATTACTAGATGAGCTCAAACTGGTAACAGTGAAATACTTACTCAGATCTATTGAAAAAAATGAATGTATTGTTATCCTATGCACCAAAAGTTACATATCAACAATGAGAGATGACTAGCCCAATTATAAAAAACATTCGAGCTACAATGTGCAGTTAATGTTGCCAATGCCATTATGATCACAATCGCCATTGTTTGCAAACCTGCAATTTTTAATAAAAATAAGCTGTTTATCTGTACAGATAAACTTTTATCTTTTATACTCAGTTTGCTTCGTTGTTCATATATTACACAACCTAATTTTTAACAGTGATATAAAAAGAAAATATAGGTTAATAAGTTATATTCTTTAAATGTTTTATTTTAAAATATCAGTATTTTTGGCTATTAAATGAAAATATTACTTTTAAACACCTTGAGGGGGGCCTACTGCCTCTCTGTGCCCCTCTTGTGGATGCCCTTGGTGCTTGCTTGATTTCAAATTAAGAGTCAAATAATAAAAATTCAAAACCTTTGCCAGACTTCAACCATATATATTTGATATCAATATTGTAAGAAAAGCATTTGTTGCACCTTGATGATAGGGATGCACCACAAACACAAGTTTTAAAGTTTAAACTTACCTAAAATAATAGAGTGTGGGTGGAGACATTATTAAGCATGATGTGAACAGTTTGTAGTTGCAGTTGCACACACCCACAAACCCAACAATTTGGAGTCTGCAATTGCACATACCAGCTTGAGTCTTATGACAATATAGAAATTTCCACACATACATTTCTTCTTTTTTCCCCACCCAGATAGCTCTGTGCATATTCTTTACCAGTTCCTCATTAATTTTTTAGAGTTGCCAACCATTGTTTAATTTTTTCCATATACCAATTGGTGCAATGACATAAGACATAAATATAAACGTATTAAGCTTAAAAAACGTATTAAGCTTAAAAATTTCAGAATATTCTTAAAGATTTTAATATCAGGTTGGCACCGATTAATAGATTTAATGTTCAAAATTTGCTGATAGATAATGTTAATGACAGTATTCCACAAGAAGAAAAATCAGGTATTTACAAAATAAACTGTGCAGAATGTGAAAAAATCTACATAGGGAAAACAAAGAGAAACATTGGCACACGGTTAAAGGAACATTTCAGGAACATAAAGTACAAGCAAATAGAGAAATCAGCTGTAGCATTTTTGGACACAAAATCACGACATAATAAATAAAACAAAATTATTAAAATTAGTACAAGGACCTACGGAATTAGCAACCTGGGAGAAAATCTACATCTACAAATACAAAAACAGCATAATGAACTTCGACATTGTCGGGGATGAAAACATAAACTACAAGTTTATCACACCGCCACCAGAGCAGAATTTACATTCCCACAGCTCAACGAATGATCCGACAGTTGAACCTTAGCATGGCTGAAGATGGGAACAAATGTTCTCGAAACCGGTTCCATACATTTATAAAAAGTAAGTGAAGCTTTAAGAGTGTGTAGTTCAACTAATCATACAATGATATCCATTAATATGATTGGCTTCACTGTGTTTAAGTTCCAATTTTACATTTAAGTATTAAGCTTGTTAATACACTTGTTAGCTTAAACCTAACTTAAGGGTTAATTTTAAAATTGTAATAGCATGCCTGTGATTAAAATCTTAAAACTTAATCCCTAGGTTAATAAGTATCAAAATGATCCTTGTAATAACAAATGTTTTATGTTTGATTAGATTAAGATAGTTCATATTATGCTTTTGTCTAAGTTTGGTTTAAGAAACAAAGCTTAACCCCTTATCTCTGCTTCTGTGCATTGTTGTCCAATGCACTTAATCTCACAATCAGAAAGTGTATACTGACTTCGTGTAATGTCCCATGGACATTATGTACAGGTAACATTTGAATCTCAATGGCTATGATTGTAGTTTTGTTCATTTTGTCAATTTCTTGATTCTAGTACATATGACCTTGACATCAGCACATTATGCTACTGTTTTCAGCTATAAAAGTCAACACTCCCTTTGGGGTAAGTGGATGGCATTCTAGCTTTTAAAGCATCATCTCCTAATATTCACTCAGTCAACTCAGTCAGTTGGCTTTTAGCTTAGCTGATGATGAGAACGAAATGTTCTCAAACCGGTTCTATATATTATGACAAGTACGTGAAGCATTAAGAGTGTGTAGTTCAACTAAATCATACAATAATATCAATTATATGACAAACTTTGCTGTTGCTGAACACTTTATTACATCAGATATCCAATGCATGCTTTAGGAAGACACAAGGTCCTTGCCACTACTAAGAATTATTATAGCAGATTTCACAGGGGGCAGTAGAAATAACATCTAAATTACATTAATAAAAAAGAACTCAAACTAAATCAAGCATATTTCCAGCACTTGACAAATGTGCCCACACTCCAGCTGATTATAACTTTGGCACTCTTCTTCAGTCTTCCCCTTCCTACATCAGAACCATTACTTTGTAGGACTGACAATGAAGCCTCATGCCTAGAAACAGTTATCCAAGAGTCAACCAGACAAATAGCTGCATTTAGTTTATTCCTTTGATGGTGTCTGCCACAATGTATTATAATGTTATACCAATATAAATATTTTGTGACCAATAGACAATGGCCTCAAACTCAGAAAAAGAATTTAACAAAAGTGTGCTAACTGTGTTGCCTAAGTTAGTTACCCTTTCTATATTATTACAGAACAGCTCATATATATTACTAGTATGCAGAAGAAGCCCCTAAAAATCTGACTTTGAAAGCTTTTACATGTCTAAACTGTGCAGCAGAATATTATTAGTAATTTAATAAACTAAGTTATTATGAAAGCATTTGTAATTTCCGTTTACAAGTAAATAGATAGTATATTAAGGGATGTTTATGTATATTACTCTTTTCTATTATCTGTATCAGAGAGAATATAAAATTATCCTTTCTAACTCAAGTATCCCCCCTCTTCGAACCAACATGTGAAATGATTCATGGAAAATACTGTAGAACAATGTTCTTCTATGGATTCCTACACTAACAATATGATCCGTGTGATAACCACAACCAAATATAAACAATTCACACAGTGACTTTAACTAGAAGCCTGTACAAAAAGAAAAGTAATCAAATATTTGAGTAATCTCATGATCAAATCTCTTTTACAAGATAATCAAACCTTCAAGGTCTAAAGAGTATGTAAGTTCAGATTGTTAATTCATATTTTGATCAGCAATATGCAATATCTTAATGGTTAGAGCATCAAAATACTAAACTTAAGACCAGTGGGTAAAGTTCCAGATGTCAGCTTGAATTTAATTCCCATTTTCAAATCCTTGCTAACACCAATGAGTGTGAAAACCACATTCAAATACAAAAAAAGGAGAAGTTTGCAATTAGAGGCAGATAGAAAAAATATAAGGTCATCATCTATGACTTACCATTCAATCCTCTTTCAATCTAAGTTACATTCTCAGGCTGAGCAGATCTGCAAATTTGCTCCAATTGAGTCTATCACAACCTGGAAATCTCCAAAGTTTATGATTATAGAGATTTTATCACATGCAATGATCTCAAATTTTTCCTATCTTACTCTGATTTCAAACCTTAGTCTAACACAAGGTTTGAGTGAAAATAAATCACATATATTAAATTCATAGTAACTTTTTTGTTAACTATTAAGTCCGGTATACAAATACTTGAAGGTTCAGTCACCTCTTATAGTTAAAATCTTTGTAATGAGATAACTTTCTCTGTATGACAGATTGGGGAAGATTTGCAGTCATGGTTACTCAGGGCATAATAGTTCAGATGATAAGAGCAAACGCATGATAAATCAGAGATCTGTTTCAAATCCTGTTCTTAATCTCAAATGTTCCTGTCTGACCCTATTTCCAAACGTTAGACTAACACTTGGCTTGTGTGAAAAAAAAGCACATGTTATATAAAGAAGGGGAATCATTCATCATGAACTGGTCACTTCAAATATTTCTCCATTTGAGAAATGCTTGGAGACAAATTGCAGTGCACTTATGGGGAGGGGAGAAAGAAAAGTGTTTTTAATAGGGCAAAGGAAGAAACAAATCACATTAAAGACAGTAGCTTACTTCAATGGGTTTCTTCAATGGTGAATTTGTTGGAAGTTGAAGAATGACTTTAATCTTTCCATTCTCTTCTTTGCAAAACCACGTGGGCACTAATACTGTGAATTTGTCTTGTGGTAGAAGGCTGCAGTACCTGAAGAATAAATTATTCATATTTAGGAGTATATTTCTGTTAACATACTGAAAGAAAAGCTTACTTACAAATCCTATGTCTCATGACGTCACAACTACTGAACATAGAGTAGAGAAATTTTTAATAAAGTCATACATTACTAAAGAATAAGAACATTTAATTATAATGCACACAACTAACACTCAACAGCTTCCTAAAGATAACCAAAACCATTTACTCGTCAATGCATAGTAGTTCAGAATTTAACAAAATTCAATTCCCAATGACAGCAATAAATATGCTGAGATCTGTAAAAAAACATACTCCACCTTTGTTTATTCAATTTTTACAAACTACACTTTTTTCATGATACCTCTTGCTAAAATATCACCAACAAAAAATCAAATTCAGACCCATATCAGGTCCTTCCGAACAATTCTTCTCAGAGCATAAATGCCATTCCTTTGCAAAGATCAGCTGCCTTACCAATAACAGCACAAGTCTTGACATACAAAATTATTTAGAATAATTAAACGGCAAACAGCGTACACAAATAGCATTTAAGTTGAGAATTAATTATTCTAAAAAATGCATTTGAAACTTTATGTAAAATATATAAAGCCTAAAAGGAATTAATACAATTAAATTGGAAGACTTACAACTTAATATTGATGAGAAAATTTAAAGAGATCAAATATAATTTGTGATTAATAATTATTAATTGAATGTAATATCAATCAGGAAATGGTCAAATTTATGTCATTACGTAAAATCTGTAAATATGGATGAAATACTGACATAATGACTCATTTATTGTGAAAAAAATACATCAGTTAGAGTGAAAAATTTGTTATAGTAAAAAGTACTGTAAAACTGAATTAACAAAACTCTAAGTACATCTCATATATTCCTCAATTTAAAAAGGAATATTCCCAGACTGTTTAAGATGAGTAAGTAATTTAAGCAGGGAGATAAATTTAATGTGAATAATTATGCCGATTACCATAACAACTGAGATTGGGAAAAATTTATGAAAGAATTCTAGCTAGATTCCTAGATATTTTTAACCATAAAATGATTCTCTGTTAACTTTTAATATGTTTTAGAAAAGGCTTCTCAACCATAATTGCTGTTAGTGATTACATTTATCAAGTTATAGTTATTAGAGAAAAATAAAAAGGTGAGCACATTGTTTTATATTTATTAGAAGTTTTTGAAAGTGTAAGAGACATTGTTGTGCAAGTTCCATTCTTATGGGAGTAGAAGAATTTACCAGGAAATATGAAAATCTTATCTAATGCTTGGAAAACAAATGATTCAAATTTACACTACAATATGTACAAACAAAACAAATCACTAATATTTAATGATTATTATCTCTTATAAGCGAGGTTACAATTTGAACAGTAAAATATGGTGTCCACAAGGTTCAGTCTTGGGCCCATTAACGTTTTTAGATGTATATAAATGATACTATTCAGCCTCAAAATTCTATTACATCTTAATGCACATAAAAATGTTAATCTCTGAGGAGTATGAGATTTTAAAGTATTTTAATATCATTAACCTGATATCATAACAAAAATTTGGATAAAACAAAATTTATGAAATTTAATCCATTTAAAGAAATATTTTGGATAACTTGTGCATAATTGAAAATAAAATTGTGAGCAGGCATATATATACAACTTTTTAGGAATATGGATGGATAGATAGTGCATTATCATGGGCAAAACATGCAGATGAACGTGTTGCAAAATTAGTAAATCAACTTGCCTTTTAAAAAAATTTAAGGTGTACTTAGTAAAAAAAAGTTAAAAATTATTTAATATGGTGTAAATTACCCATATTTTTATGGTATTAAAGTCTGATTAAGTGCAGTAAACTTTATCTAGACAAAGCAGGCAAGAGAATGAACATTTTCAAAAATTTCTCAGTGAAGACTGAGTAGAAAGTTTGTTCATGTGAAATCCTGTCCTGTCTACCAGAATGTACTAATTTTACAAAAAAAACTTCATTTAAAATTAAATTTTACCTTTTACAAATTTTTCCCTTAAAAAATATTAAATCTACCGTCATACAGGGCCAAATCAAATCATATGAAATGCTGTGTTCAGCATTATTTTTATCTCAGGTCTACTCACATCATGCAAGTTCAGTTTTATCATACATTTTATATGTATTTTTTAAATCATTTTACATTACTAAAAATAATCCTTAATGGTTTTCTATTTTTCATATTTCGTGTCTCCTAATAGCATCTGTGTTTTTTGTGAAATAAAATTGTCAAAATATATATAACCAAAATACTGCAAAAAAGTGGTTAACTTTAGGCTGTGGGCTGTACATATTATCCAGAATGTTTCAAGTTGCCTCACTTGCACTTTGTTAATATTTGTCATTAAAAATGGTTGGTACACATCTACAGTATGTATGTATGTATGTATATATATGAAGAGTAAAATAACACAATGAGTCAAGTGAATAAAACATAGCAACTACACAGTAGACTCTACAGTGTAGTGATAGCTGTAAGTCAAATCCAAGTGAATAAACAAATGCTAAAACTAGGTAATATTATAACTACTTTAAGAGAAGTGGTAACCAGAAAAACTGGAGATATAACTGCAGTCTAGTAGTAATTTTCTTACATTATTGCAACCTGTTTCGAGCGATTCTGCGCTTCAGCCATATTATCCGTTGCTGGGATGGGAGCGAAAGTTTGCATTTTAAAAAGAAATGTTAATCTTAAGAAATAAATATAGGTACTTGTTTCGCATTATTCTGCACTACCCCCATGCTTAAGCATAGACTTGAGTGGTGTGATCAGCCAAGGATATGTACCATAACCTGAGTATCATTAAGCAAAGAAGAAGCACTGTCATATATAGACAGTAATCTGGTATAGCGCTCCTTCTCCATATTCTTGAATAATGAACGCACCAGGCAAACCACTCTGCACTAATGCTCGTAAACTTTTCTTCAGCATCACATGTTGCCTGAACATTAACACTGGCATAACCCTTACAATTAACATATTCGTTCCCAAAGATTGGTGGTTTTTCATTTTCTGTTTGGGTGCAATCTAATGTACCTACAACAGTTGGTAAATTAAAGTTAGTTTGCTGCATCAACTTTGCATTATTCATTTCATGCATTGTACTGGGGAAATGAATCCAGTTATGAGCCTTTTTGAAAATATGACTAAAAACATAATTTAATAATTTTACACACTGTAGAGCGATCTGCTCCAAAATCTTATGATACTCCACTCTGAAATCCAGGATCAGCAACATACTGTAAAAATATTTCCATGCAATTTCTTGGGGTTAGTGCTTTTCCCCAAGTTTCAATATTATTTGAGAGAAATTCTGATGTTAAAAATCAATACTTTCAGTCTCAAAATGCATCAGCTCCTTCATAACTCTTCTTTCACCATATATTTTTCTGCTCCTCACATGTATGAATATTGCCATGTTATCAACTAATGGCAGGTATAACTGGAGTGGAGTATGCCCTCCCTTAGTCTCCAAAATAACAGAATTGTAGCTATACCTAAATAGTTGTATCTTCGCTTTATTCATATCAAAGGAAGTTACTACTTAAAAATACCAAAGTGGCAGCATCACCTACTTTTAATTCACTTTGTCCAATGAAATGTAACTAAAATAACAATAACTAGATAGAAGAAAAAGGATAAAACACTTGGATTTACTGTGACTTTCAAAGGGTTTTTTTCATTTTTTTCCCCTTATCTAGTTATTATTATTTTAGTTATATATTTACGCTAACCAATTTAAAGGTATGAGATTTAAATTTGTTGGAATATTTAGAAAAACTTAATTAGAAACTAAGGTATCCTACATGAGCAGATTTTATATGAATTTCCTCTGTAACAATTTTTATATTTGAGCAAAATTACAATCTAAATAAAATTATAGCATAAAAGTCTGTACCTGTTGACAAGAGCAATTGCTGAACTCAATGAAACTATGGAAGTCCCCACGCCATAGGTTTCAGTTTGGTCAAACAGTTCAGTTACCACATTTTCTTCTGAGGGTCCTTCTCTCTGCATTCCAATAAGAATCTACAATATACAATTTTAACAATTATTTAATATTTTGGTCATCTTTAGTGTATTAAAACATAAAATTACCACAAAAACATAGATACATATGAAGTGACAAGTCAAGCATTACAATGTAGTGTACAAAATGGTTTGCATCCAACAGATGGTTAAAATTCAAAAGTTAACATTACCAAAAGCAACAAAAGAAAATGCAAGCATTGTTTACATTGGTTTTATAATTTAAGATTAAGATAAAATTGAATAATTTGCCAATTAATATGTAGTAGTAATTTTCTCTAGATTTCAGAACATGTGTCAAGAGCCAAGCCCATTTTCAGTTATTATCTTCTGTTTTTCACATGTCCTGCTGTTACAGTCGACCACTCATCTCTATTTTCATTTGGTTATTTAAGATATATAAATATGAGTTTTCCTGACTTTGAATAGCAGTTAATTTTTTTTAAAAATGTTTCTCTTGCTTTTCTACTTTTGCTCCAAGGTAAAACCAATACAAAAGGTGTAACTAATTATAAATGAAAATTATACTTTTTTCCCGGGTACTGTTTGCCCTCACTAAATGTCAGTACCAAATTGATCTACTGCTGTATTTGAAAAAATTGCTTAAGGACAGTACAGTAGACCATTTACTACACATTCAAATTCCCTGCACTTCTTTGCACAAAAAAAGGCCAGAACTTTACTTTAGAACCTACTTGGGACCTTCAATATGATTGTATAAAGTATGGTGAGGCTATAATTTTATTGCTGGGATTCTCTTATCTTGTGCACCAGCCTGTTTCTATTTGTCATTGATTTTTCTTTTTCTTTCTTTAATCTTTGCTCTTTTTACTGAGATGGACATTGAACCATATATTTACAATAGTATGCATTCTCTCTCTCTCTCTCTGTTCTTTGGCAGAGTGAGCCTTGACCTGCTGCAGCAACCTCCGTTTTCTCTACCTCCATCTTAAGACTTCATTGATGCAGGGCGACATGTGATCAGCATGCTAGCACCCTACCAGTTGCCTATCACTCCGCTTTCGTGATCGAAGAGCACCATCTCTCTACCAGGCAGCTTCTCAAATGTCTTTCACAAAGCTGGATGGACCTGATTCCAGACCTCCCTAACTTAGAAAAATGCTTAAGTAGATACCAGGAATCAAACCCAAGCTCCCAATAAGCACTATAAGCAACCACTAGACCAAGGTGGTCACATGTGCATTCAGATTACATTAACTAAATTCCATGTATAGTAGGGGCAGCTCCTTTAGGAGGTTGGTGGTTTGCACTATCCCCAGACATTTGAATGTTTAATTTCATATAAATACTGCTTGATGCATTTTGTGTGTAAAAAAGTCTGTAGAAGATTTCTATCTTACACCTGATGTTTGTATTTACAGTTTTTATCTCATTGTAAACCAAAATCTTGAAAGCCTGTCGAGTATTTTGACCAGGAGAGAGAAAGTGGTAGGCAGGGCCTCTTTCCCATAAACACCATGTATCATGTGTGCTTCCAGAAAAGCTTGCTTCAAGTTTTACACAAACTAATTGTTGTTGCATTACAAAGATAAACATGATAGGAGAAGAGAAAAATACATTGAAACCTGTGATAAGACAGGAAAGGAAGGACTAGCATGGTTAAGAACAGGAATAACATGCTTAAGTGGGATATTATGACAAAGTTATGGTAAAGTAAAGCCAGATAAAGTAAACAAAAACTTTTAGAGGTAACATTCCTTTTACAAAAGTGGGGAAACTTACAAAATTAAATAAGAGGCAGAAGAATTTTAAATTTATGATCAGGTAAAAATATAAATGAACTTGGAAAATACATCCGGAAGGTGGACAATATAAATAAGAACACTAATGTTGATAATGGCACAATCTAGGAATGAATATACATCTCATGACATTCTCAAGCTGGGAGTAAATTGTAATGGAGTACAGAAGAAATCAAACTCCATAAATTGAGGGTTACAAAGTGGAGAATTTAAATATATTAATAATTTTACATATATTTTGCAATCTAAACTAATGTGTAAAAAAATGTGTAAATATTATTAGTGAAATAACATTCATTTATAGATACAAATATAAATTTAAAAAAATTAAAAGACTATTAAATAATTACAGTGAAATAGCATATTAGTCGCAACACAGTCACATATCTTCAGCTTAGAGGTAAAAGTGACTAAATCTGGTTTCATTAATTTTGAGAAAAAATTAATTTTAATGCCTAAACTGTTGTTCTTATATTTTCACACTATTTATTTAGGATATGATCTTATGCTTTTCACACTAATTTTTTAAAGCTAAAATTGTTGGATATTTTTTCATTCGCCAGAGTTTTAGATTTTAACAATTCTAGCTAACAAAATAAAAAAATATTTATTTAATGTAGAACTTGACCACTTTACCACTATATGGAAAGAACATAACCAGCTTAAATATTAAGAAAAGTGTAATTGGATTGTTCAAATTTGCATAGTTAAGCAAGATACACTACAATCATAGTTAGATTTCAATAGCGTTCTTACTATTGTAACATTATTTAACACCAGAAAACAGAAAATTTTAAACACTTCAGCTTTCTATACATTTTTCAGTCACATTACTGCACAGTTCATAGTGTCATATGTTGTATTATGAATAATTTTCTTTACTAGATATTGAAGGTCTTTGAAATCATTGAATCTAAATTCCTTTGTATTATAAATCCATTTCTTCTAGGCCTTCCTAGCTGAAATATATTTAGCCAATTCTGCATTAGATACACTAGAACATTTTTCTTATTTAATTCTATTGCATTATGCATACCATCAATTTCCATGATAATGTCCCTTTAACATAAAATTATGCTCTATTACTTTAAAATGGAAGATTTGTGTCGCAAATAAAAATAAAGCAGCAATAAACGGATTCCTATTTTATCACTACATAATACAAGAACAATGATACCTCTTCAATATTTTCTGGCAATGTTTGGAGCAGTTGAGCAAAGCAATACCTACTTCAGAGCTGCCTCTCTTGACTATATATACTTCTCTGCATGTATAGCAATAACCCTTATTTGGGAGTGATGCCTCATACAGAGTAAGATTGAATGCTGAGAGCTTACATTTGCCCTACTTTTGAGCAAGCATTTGAAAGAATTCTGCATCGTAGTCTGGACAGCATCTTATTAATTACTTATTACCATAGCACTGTCATATGCTTCAACTCTTTTCCCCAACAACGAAAGGTTGTTTTTCAATAGCTCTCCAAGACCATAAGCTCAATCAAAGGAAAGAAATCTTTTAACAGTTTTACATTACTTAATATACTGTAAAATATTAATAAACTGAACATACTTAAGGACACATGAGAAATGTAAAAATAAACCATATGAAGAAATCAGCAACACATACCATTTCTGGGAAGAAAAAGCACTATTTCCAAAATTAACCATAACCCTTAAAAGCAGAAACTCCTGAAATTAATAGCATGGGAGAATATATTCCAAAACAAAGAAAATTTAATTAATCTTGTATTGCACACAACAATAACCTCACCATATTTGTGAAATCTATAGAGGGACATCTAATGGAACCATGATGATGATGATGATGATGATGATGATGATGATGATGATGAGAGAAACAGCTTTGAAACATGTCCTAGTAAGTGGAACAAAATTAGTGAATCTGAGTAATTTTCTCTTTAAAAAATTGCATAATTAACAAACTGAGTCGGGTAGATTATGACTGCTGTTTAAACAGTCTGCAGAGAAACATAATTGACAGCATTAATATCGCTGATCAATTCCTAAATATAAATCTCATATGCACAGTCTAACAGTTCTTTCAGCAGGCTCCAGTATAATTCCCAGTTTGGATAGTTTCCAAACAGATTTTTATAGGGTTAACCTTAAATTCTTATGGAGATACCAGGGACTTAAGCCATAAAGTATCCTGAATTCATTTAGTCTAATTATATTCAATATCTCATCATTTGGTACATCATTTTATTCTCAAGGTTACACTGTCATGATCATGGGATGGAAAAAAAAAAAATTAGACGATGTTACAGTTTGCTAATTCTTCAGCATGATTCCTAAGGATAAGAATCTGTGTTACTTGAGTGTCTCAATAAGTCAAATTCTCAAGAATCTCATGATCCCTCTCAAGCTTAAGTAAATCCTGTCTCCATGCTCTTGTGCAAATAACAAACTGCTGTAAACATTGCTCGCTCAAATTGCGGGCCTCAAAATGTTTTATACAACTGCAATTCCAGTTAATGTGTTTAGGAAACGTCTTTTTACAAGTCCTTGCCTCCAGAATACCAGGAACTTCACAGACATTTCATTTGTGTTAATATTAACATAATTGTTTATTTACAAAATGAACAAACAGAACAAAGCCCAGTTCAAAAACAAATGAAATATTTCCAATTAGACAATGCTGGATTGCCTTGACATATCTCATGGCTCTTCAAATGCTGCATCATGTCCAATGCATTTTTGCTTTCAGAACTAATACATACACTGTGCACTTCTTTTCTAGGACCTTTATGAAAAACTCCCAGGACTACGACCTTCTCTTCGTGGCCATCAATGTGCACTAAATTATACAATGAAATTCAACACATTACAAGCACAAGGATGCAGATATTTCCCATTCAACATAACGCAAAGGCTTAGAATCAAACCTCCTATCTCCTTTCTTCCCACTTGCACATATTTATGCTATTCCCTGTGCACATAAGGATAAAATGCCATCTGGTTGGTTGAAATATCAGAGCATGCTATTACTCTCAATGTACCACATTATATCAGAAGCATGCTTAGTCTTCTTGAGAGATTTCTTCTATAAGGCGTAAGAAAGTTCTTGAGCTTCTTGGGGCATACATTCTTATTTCTCATCCCTAAAGATTCCTCAAAGCTACACCATGAGCATCACAAAATTTTAAATATTCTATAACTTTGTTTGGTATGGGTCTATTTTTTGTGACTAGTTCATTGTTCTACATTGAAATATTGTGTGCAGAATCATCTGTACAGCAGTGTTTACAGTCCTAAATATTTTTAATTTATATGCATTTTTGAGTTCACTTTCCTTTTGTATTTTCAATCCATTCATTTAAATGTTCCAGATCCTAACAACCCATCATCCACAGTTCATCACAAAACAAAAAGTTTGCTTTTCTTCACATAGTTATTCACACATCTTTATCAACCCATTATTATAGAAAATTCTTTCATCTACTGCAGTAACATCATTTGGTTGATGTGCACATGACCATTTATTTTCAAGCTTTTCTTATATCTTTGATAAACAAGGAAAATTTTTTAAAAATAATTCCATTTTTCCATTTTAAAATTACTTGTATGCAAAATATACTGGCATGTGACTACAATGCTCTGAACTTGTGAACCAGTGCAGTGTAGACCCAAGTACTATATTTAAACCTGCATACTGCTTTGTGCTGCAGAAGGCAGTGCTGTGAACAGTGGACGAAATTGGCAGGTGTGAGAGAAGAGGAATTGCAAGTGGGCACCTCTCAAAAGACCCCACAGAATTATGACATATGGGCCAGGTTGGGTTAAAGTATTTTCTAAATTCATTACTTCACATGGTGCAATACAGGATGTATACAGCACCAGTCATTTCCTTTGGTTTTATGTGGGTAGTATGACATGAAAAGAGAGCAAAGGCTATCTCTCTATATCTGGTCATGTCCTATGTGGAGGCCAGTACCTATAGCATAAAATTCCCTCCATAAATCAATGGTGAGGGCAGTCAAATTAGAATCGTCACAGAGGTTACACCTGAGGCTCTATCCGAGGATGGGCTCCCCAGGATATCATCCTAACCGGACATCGCACTTGACTTTACATCTCCTCAAGGTAACATGTAACTAAACACTTGTACTCTCCGTATACTTTGTAGTGGTTTGCTTGCACACTTGTATGATCTCTACTCTATTTAATTATATTAAACATACACTATTTTATTTTTATAAGTTGTGTCTTGATACTTGGAGTCATTCGCTCAACCTTTAACCAGCTATGCTTCCAAAATAATATCCTTCCCCAGTCCAAAGTAGGGCATTACAATGTCAACACTTGATCTGCATGAAGAAAGTATTATGATCACCAAAACTGATAAGAAACAGCTGATGATGAAACAGAGTGCTTCCAAAACATGTCCTAGTATAGTGTAAGTTAAGTGGAGTTACTTAAATGTAAATTGGAACTTGCACAGTGAAGCCAATCATATTAATTGATTGAAAGCTTTAAGAGTGTGTAGTTCAACTGAATCATACAATGATATCAATTAAGTGGAGTTAGTTTGAACATGATGACATAAGGCTAAGATCCAGATAATGTGCAAAATATTCTTTGGTTATATTTAGCATTTTCAGTCAATTTTGTTGGAAGTTCTATCTGTTCAAGATAAAATAAATTGGTCAATTTTTTTCCCATCCTGGACAGTTTCTGTGTTATTCAGGTACAAAGTTAAAACAAACTAACTCATCTTGAAAACAAAAACAATTAGACATTCTTTCAGTATCTTACACATTTATTTCTCTACTCAAAGAGAGCGATTTTACAGAAGTCTCTAAAAGCAAACATTCTCTTTGCCAGTGTATGCATCACCTGGTTTAAATTCCTTTAATAATATTTTTGTATGCATCACTTGGTTTAAATTTCTCTAATAATATTTTAAGTTTTTCTGCCTCTCAGAAATAAGAAATGTTTTCCACACACTATTATGTGCCTGTCTCAAACTATCTAGCCATCCATTAGAGGCTTAGAATTCCAGCTTTTTTAATTTTCTCATCAGTTTAAGTTTGGACCTGCAGAATAGGTCCAGAAATGGCATATTATTCAAATGGGCATAAACAAGCAATTCCCTAAGCAGATAATTTATTTTTTCATAGACTGCTCTTTTCTTTTCATGCACCATTATTGCCTGCAACCAACCACTCATGAACTCATTGACTACTATCAACCACTCAAGAACCAATCTATTTTTTAAAGCGCATTACACACATAATTAAACTTTAACATTTCCCTTACACCCCAGTTCTCTTTTTTCTTTAGTTTGACAACTTTTAACTTATCACTTAACAGCAACAGATTTTTGCACGACATTCTTCATCATGAAAGTCATAATTCTGTGTTCTGCTTAGCTACTCACAAGATATACTAGTATTTGGTGCAAAACATGGAAATTCACTGGCTGCACCATTATATAAATAGTAACCTATAAACTACAGTTAAGTAAAGCACTGCATCAAAAAAACATTTTCATAAAAAATTCCATGCTCACTGATTTTTTTTGTGTGTGTGTGTGTGCGTGCGCACCTTTTTCTTTTTTTAAAAAAAGTTTTTAAAATGCTTGCAATTATTTTCTACATAACATTCATTATATTCATGCAGATTTTCAAACATGTTTGCAAATAGAAATTGCTGTAGGTGATGAAAGAAAGCCACTATCCTTTGATTCTACAATTGTCATTGGAAATTTTCCTTAATGAAGTGAGTTTACGGTCTTGGGATTGGTGGCTTCATTTTTTAAAACCACTGACTATGTGTGTGTTTCTTGCTTGACAGAACTTATAGAACCTTCAAAAACTGCAAGAAAATATCTTTATACCAATATTGGTTCATATTTCATCATCATTATTTACAAAATGTGGTTCTAAAATACTCTTTACAGTTTAAGTCGTTATGCACATTGTAAAAGCCATATTAAACATTAAATAAATCAGTAAATAAATTGTACCTCCCTTTCACTCATACCAATGTAAACCCAACCTAATAAAATGTGCCCTGCAGTGTAAACCATTCACTTTGAAGAAAGTTGAAAAGCTCCTGCAGGAGGATATTTTTCCTTCACATTTATGTAATAATAGCTGTGGCTGGTATTACATAAACATAAACTAATGATAGCATGGAAAATTTAGCTGATATTACTCTACTTCAAAGAATCAACAAGGTAAATATCGCTATGTGAAATTAAATGCAAGTTTACTGGTACCAAAGTTCGGCTCCTGATGTAGTTCATCCCACCAACTGATATCAACACAAACAAACCACCTGTGGTGCTTCAGTAGTAATAACACGTGTTAATCAGCATTATACAAAATAAATAAATAAATAAGGTCATGTGATATTATTTAGATCCTAGATGTTAACTTGTTCACACTATATAGTCTTAGTTTCAACTAATAACCAACAAATGTGATGTAATGAAGTCCTTTACAAGAAAGATAAAAAAAACCTGAAGCAATTACAAATTGTTATATTTTCTCTTAAAAGTTTGTTAAAGCACACTATCAAAATATTCAGGGAACTTCCTCCTGCTCAAGTGGCAACTAATAAGGGAACTGTTTCAGCTGAACTAGTACCAACTTGAAACTTTGTAGTATTTTTAATTAAGAGATCCCAAATTTAACAGTAACAATCATTTTAACTTTATAAATAATTATTGAAAAATAAGTAGATGGCCCAGGTTGGCATGACAACTAGTAGTGACATTTTATACCTTGCTTGTACTATGGTACATACAAAATAATGAGGTACACATGCCAGAGTCAGATGAGGCTATGCTTGGGCAAGTGAGGTGCTGTTTTCCAGTTCAATGTTGCCTAGTGCAATAGCTGCATTTCCACACATTAAATCCAATAATTGATCATTATTTTAAAATATATCACCAAATAAAGATGGAGTTTTTGAAGCTCGTCTAAGAAACAATTTTACACTGTCTATAGCCCAAGTTGTAAGCATTGAATAACATTGCACTGTCAGCTTTCTTAGACAATAGCAATAATGCATTATAATTATTTTCTCTCCTAGGTTTATGCCTCCAGAAATACAGTTTAGTTTATTCTTTCTTATAAGAGTTCTAAGTTTGACCTGTGTGCTTACAGCTATAACTAATTTTGCTGTGCTACATTAGACCTGTATTTTTCAAAACCTAGCATAACTGGCTTATAGACCATTAGAGTACTGCATTCAGATGTTCTGACTAAGATTTTCAATGTTGATGCATTTTTATGGTATTAGCTTTGGAAGAAGTATGTGCTAATACTACATTTAGTTAAAGAGGTTCTAACAGTTAAGGTTGTAAAATAACTGAACATTTAGTGTTGTGTATTCTCAATCAGGGTAAAACAACCTCTTCTGAGGCAAGGCAACCTTTTTCAGTCCCCAGATAAACAATGCAAGAAAAAGTGTCTCTAATCTGGACGACTTTCTAAAAGACATACTTTGTTGCAATTTTTCATTATATAACAGAGAAATCCTTACATTAAATAACGTGTTCTTTTGATAAGATAATAAAAAATAGATTATAAAGATTCCACATCTCCTATGGCACTTATATTAAAGAATTTGGCAGTTTGATATAAAACAAAAAATGATAAAAGGAAAAATTTATTTTAAAAAAATTAAGGTTTTATACAATAATTTCCAAATGCAAAATACTTGCTCAGACAAGGAATTAATGCTATAAGTAAATCAAAATATTATTGAGCTAACCATCTCATTTTTAATAGTGCAACTTGTAACTGCCTCCGTCTCTGTGGCTTTTGCAGTTCTCAAGCATATTTTCTCTCTTTTTATCACATAATGATGCACTATGACAACAGCACACCAAAGATGATTTACTAGACATCAGATTTTTAGACATTAAAAATTGTAGTTTCAAGTGCCTAATATAAACTCAAAATTTAATAAGTTACGCCCTATTTCAGTAAAGCTAATCATTTTAGGAACATATGACCAAGGCTTCAAACCTATTTATTTTTCTGAAATTAACAAATTACACACTAAAATACACAAAACATGGCACAAAAAATATATTTAAGAAATCGAGGCAGACGACCATATTTATAAAACACAGTTGCACAAATTGAGTATATTGAAAAATATTAAACATATTTTTTTAAATTCAGTTCCATGCTCATTCTCTTTCATAATTCTCTGTACTTCACCAGAATTTTTTTCTAAATTCTCCACCTTAATATTTGCCTTTTGTCTTTCAGAATCATTTTGAAAGCAGAAAACTTCTACTGCAACAGGTATCAGAAGAGTACATTAACTATAGTAGAAACATCAATACCTACTGAAACATTTTCATTTTCTCCCAGTATCACCTTTGATACTTTTTCCTACAATGAAAATCCTACATTCTTAATAATCTCTTCTGAGTGCAACCATAAACACACAATTTTTGGTTTCACTTACTGGAGAATTTACTTAGTACCTGTTTCATGCACCCTTGTCCACATCCTCAGCTGTTAAATGACTGTTGGATCATTCAAAGAAGTTAGGTTGGTAGGTGTTTGGATTGACTTCCGTGGTCTTGCAATAAACCTCAATAAACACTGTCTGCTTCTGGGATGTAGAAATTCATTAAGTTTTGCACATGGAATTTCATATATTGTTTTTCCCATATGTTCAACTCCTTTGGTTGTTGAAATGTTTTTAATACTTGATGCTCTTTCCTATTTCATGGTTACAATTCCAAAAATATGCGCAGCTGCCAATTTTTCAATTTGCTTGTAATGGGTCTTTCTTCAATGTTCCTTCAACCTAATGCCTATATTTCTGTTTGTTTTTCGTACATAGATTTTTTCACAATCCCGATAATCTTGTAATTTCTGGACTTTTTTTCTCTTTGGGCCATGAATCGTTTTGTTTAATTTCAATAACTTTTTACACTGTATTAGTTTTGAGGTGCTAAGATGATATTGTATTGATTAAACATTTTGTGAAATCTCTTTATTGGATAATGGGTGGTACGCTCACTTTTTAAACATTTTTTTTTCTGTTAAATCACTCAGAGTTGTGATCGCGTTAATTCCTTTTTGTTTTTAGAAATTTTAAATTCTTTTTTTTTCTTCTTTCTTCTTTTTTTGTTTAATTTTATTTAGATTTAATAGTTTACCAACACTATATCTGTTTATTGGTGCCAGAGTAATGTTATACTTTATAATAATTTTTTTGAATTTATGGTTAACATAAGAGTGATATATGAATTTTTGATAAGTATTTTCTTTAAGTGAAGAACTGAGTGTAGTGATTAGTTTAATTTCCAGATAAGTAGATGATGTGTTTGCCATTGTAGAAGATAGATTCATAGAAGATGCATTGAAACTGTTGAACTTGCATGAAAAAACCATAAAATTCACTATGGAAACCGAGGTTAATAATACTTTACCTTTTTGGACCTAAGGATAATAAAAAGAAATAAAAATATAGAATTTGGTATATACAGAAAGGACACACATACCGACAATTACATAAAAGCAAAAGGTTTCAACCCCAGACCCCACAAGGAAGCAGCATTCAATAGTATGGCATATAGGCTAGTTAATACACCACTCAGTAAAGAAGAATACAGGAAAGAATACGCACATATAATCCACACAGCAGAAATAAATGGATTTAACAAAACAAATGGTAGATAAAAAAATAAAAAGATTTAAAAATAAAAAGGAAATTAAACTAATCACTACACTCAGTTCTTCACTTAAAGAAAATACTTATCAAAAATTCACATATAACCCTTATGTTAACCATAAATTCCAAAAAATTTTCAAAAAGTATAACATTACTCTGGCACCAATAAACAGATATAGTGTCGGTAAATTATTAAATCTAAATAAAATTAAACAAAAAAAGAAGAAAGAAGAAAATTCAGGTATATATAGAATTAATTACAAGGATTGTGACAAAATATACATAGGAAAAACAAAGAGAAATCTGGGGATAAGATTAAAGGAACACTGGAGAAATATTAGACACAAACAAGTAGAAAAATCAGCAGTGGCTGCACATTTTTGGAATGAAAATCATGAAATAGAGGAGGACATAATATTACTAAAAACAATTCAACATGTGAAAGAACTTAATATATGGGAAAAAATTTACATAAAAAAATATGAATACAAACTTATGAATTTTGATATACCGGGAGCAGACAACATATTGTTTAAGTTCATTAACAGACCACTAGAGCAAGCATAGTAACATACATTGCTAAAATTGACTCCTCAGTCATCGTTTTGGTTGACAATGTGAGGAATGTACCTCACAAAACCTGTACCAAAATTACTTTTATAAGTGTGTTTGTGAAACTTAAAGAGAGTTTTAATGTGACGACATGATTTTTAGTGTTTTACTTTAAATCAAAATAAGATTAACAAATGTACAGTCTTCTTTTTTGTCACATTCCACTTTTCCATTGGTGATTAAAGCAAGTACATAGTTATCTAGGATCTAGTTTTGCAGATCAAGAACTTGCACTGGAGCTATCCAATAGAAATTTGCACTGTTCACTGTTCAGCTGATAGTGCCCAATATGTGAATATGAGGAAGATTGTGTACACATTCTGATGATATACAATAGTCTTGAGGAATGGAGGTAGTTTTTTAATTAGAGAGAAATGGTTGAGGATTAATGAGTTGGTGATCAAGAAAATAAAATTCAACTAAGGAGGTTGGGTGAGATTTTATGGAAAGTAATGGTCAGCACAGAAGATGGAATATATTGAGTTTAGTTAGAAACCTTGTTATCAATAGGAAGTTATACTGTAATTATGTGAATCATGCGCCATCAAATGTAATGTGCAAGCTAAATTCGAAACTTTATATCATAAAAATAGATTTTGGCATATTGTTGTATGGCATCTTAGGGATAGCCCAGCCATTTCATAAAATGATCAGAACATAAAATTTATAAGTGGACTGTTGCTACCTCTTGAAGCTGGTAGGGCAAAATCTGTCGCTCATGCTGTTGCCAGGACAGTTTGCATATGTCACAGAATGAAAAGCTAAGTATTTCTTACGGTGTCACTTGTCACAGATTGCCTATTCTTCCTCCTTTCATGTACGAATTCCAAAACTTTTTCTTCAATGTTAGTAACATTTTATTTTTTTATTTTTTGTATAATAATATGGTAAACTACATATCTCTTGGATATTCCAGTAGTATGAGAGAGAGAAAGATGTATTTAGTGAGGAGTAAATTATTTGTTTAAAATCAAAATTTGATGTAATTACAATATATTATTTATTTAAGAATTTGCAATAGGCAATATCCATAAATTGGCCAGAATTAGGTGGTTTGCAGACAATTTGTAATGTTTCTTAGTACATTAATAAGTACCAATACCTGATATAGTAACTACAAATCTGAACTAGTATCAAATAAGAGCACAGTATACTCGTAAATATGTTCACAATAGTAATAAAATATTAATGTGAATATTAGAATAAAAGATAAAGACATTAAAAAATGTCTGCTCCATTTCAAAGAAATACTCTAAAACAATCTTCATTTCCCCATTATTACAAATAGCAATCGATACAAGAAATAATAGATGTTAAACTGCCTTTAGGTGGTAGAATGCAGCACTCATTATATAGAGGGATCTATCAGTTAGGTTTTTTGAAGGTTAAGAAAGAAATGCAAGATGACAGGTTAACTAGAGAAATACCAAGTTATACCTGGGTAGTTGATCCATTATGAAAGCTGAAATATATATATGCCATTAAATACAAACAACTTTCAGTTTAGAATTGTATTACTTAAAATAATAATATAATGCATTTAATCACACAACATTTGTCATGGATGTTCTTTGGGGGGGGAATCGAAATCAGTAATTAATAACTTTTACTTACAGAATATACTTATTTTGGTTAATGCTTTGAAATTGCAATACTAAACCATTTGTAAAGAACTGTGGTATAATGTTTTAAGTACAGAATGTTGCTCGGACTGCCTAACAATATTTGGAATAAAAAAGTGTTGGTAAATTAGCTCAAAACAAATATTTCTAAGGTGCAAAATAAACAAAAGGAAGTTCTCAAATAATAGAAAGCATAACGGAGTATTCATTTAAAACTTAATAAATTAGGAATGCAGAGCATAAAATGGTTAATGGATCCCTATGTCACTTAAAGGAATTGGACACCTATTTTTCATTTATCATAATTTTCAAGTATATTCAGCAAATTTCTATGAATAAATCACAATCATATATGTATATCTAAGTACTTTACTATAAAGAAAAAACATATTTCTAAATTTTGTAATTTCATTACATACATATTCCATTATACAAGAAATAGAATATAAATTTCAAAAGATACAATTGTTTAAGCTCACACAAAATGTGAACGAATGAATTTATTCAACTCTTTGTAACAAATACAAAGTAAAAATACAATACAAACTCGATTACGCAATATAAATACATAATTAAAATATCTTTCTATCCTATATCAAGTGGAGCCAGGGTCTTCAGATCTTCTGACTGACTCCACTCATAACTACTAATACAAGTGGAAACCCCTCCCCCCTTGGGTTTCATGCACCTCTAATATCCAACTTATTACCTCATACGATTTACAAAATCTAAATAAGATGTTGGTTTTTAATGGGAGGAGAGGGGGGGAAGCAATCTGAAAGAAAAATTTAGCCATTTCATTTATTTACTATGCACCATATCATAATAGTTAATTACATCATATTCAGCGGAAACAATATAAGGACAAAATTAACAATAAATCTCGGGTAATAATATAACAAAACCATTAACACAATCTTATTCCATTTTTTTACCATTATTTCATTCATTCACAGATGGTAAAAAACTTATGCTTCATTTCAGATGGGACGAGGTCACGTTGTTTATAAATCCCTTTTAGAATTACCTGCCATCAAGCATGAAAAAATAAAACATAGGCTATAACCATTCTTAAATATAGCTGTAAGATTTTCTGAGACTTTGACGACTCAATATCATAAACCTCTCTTTGATAATCAAGAGAAGAAAAAAAAACTTCCACAAAAAAGTTTAGTTCTTTACCATAGCATTTGGAAAGCACTAAACCCAGAAAAAGGAATTTAACTAAATTTCAAATTTGAAATTGTTCACTCTTACATTGAAAGCAGCACATCTCCTGGATACAGGAGGAAAAAATTTCACAAAATGCATAATCACTTTAAATAAACATACCCTATAATTGATATCATTGTATGGTTTAGTTGAACTACACACTCTTAATGCTCCACTTACTTGTCATAATGTATGGAACCAGTTTCGAGAACATTTAGTTATCATCAGCCAGGCTAAAGTCAAACTGATAATGAGAACTAAGCGTTCTAGAAACCGGTTCCATACATTATGACAAGTGAAGCATTAAAAGTGTGTAGCTCAACTAAATCATACAATGATACCAATTATATGATTAGCTTTACTGTGCAAATTCCAATTTACATTTTAATTAAACATATCCTATTTTACATAGCTTGTAAAGATAAGCTAATCTGTATTATAATGCTAAAACATTAGGTGCTAAAATTGAAACAACAGAAATATGCACTGTGTATGAATTGTCCATGTACAGTGGAAATATCTGCCAGCTATAACTATAAATGGGTTTAAAAAAAAAAAAAAATGCACCCTTCTACACAGGTATCTCTGAAAACCAATATTGCTCTTTCAATATTTTAGCTTAAGACAAAATGCTTTATATTATGTAGTCAAAAATATTTAAGATAACATTAAACCTACAGCATTTCACAAACTTCCTTGAGTTCCTCCTTTTCACCCCCTGCAGGCCCATGATAGATGCATTACAGCCATATGCTTATTATGCCATGTTGCTTTTTACCAGCTCATGATTACTATTTCTTTTACCATAGAATGCATTCCAATCTCAAATGTCGATTCAAGATCTAGTACTAAACTCTTCCAAAAATTTAATATCTTCTGCACACTGAAGCCCTTCTTGAGCATATAGTATATTAAACTGTTTCAGGCTCCTTCCACAGAATCTGCAGTCCAAGTTTTTTTTTCTGAAACAGACCTATTGTACTACAATGCTTTTTCACAGGAGGACGTCCTGTTAGAAAAATAGTACTTATCTTCAGCTTAAATCCGTTGCACTGAAGTAAGCTTTCAGCATTTCCTCATATGGTCTCTTAATGAATAGTTTACTATAGTTTACTATCCCGGAGCTTGTATCCAGATTATGTAATGTTGTGCATTTGATCAGTTCTTAATGGTTTCTCTTATAGAATATTTAGGTATTTGGTCCAATAAAGTTTAAAGCTGCTGCTTCTCAAGCAAGTTCATCAGCTTTCTCATTTCCCTCAATGCCACAGTGACCTGCTACCCAAATGAGTTGAACATCATTGTGTTCTGCCAAATTTATGAGCAAATGAAGGCAGTTTAAACCCAGTCTTTATAAAAACTTAAAAGGTTATTAGAGCCCTAAGTGTTGCCTATCTCTGAAAAAATTATGATCAGTATTCCAAAGTAACCTTTCACTATGTTTTCATGTGTGTGCTGATTAATAGCATTGTTTTCCACTTCAAAACATTGGTATATTTTCCCAAAGAAAAGTGAATAGCCATTCTCGCCTCCACTATTATTTTAATATCTTAAGAGGGAGCGAGAGTGAAAGAGACACATCTGACTCTTGAGCCTGAATATGTCTATGTCCTCTCTTCGGCACAATCCTTGTTCATAAACCACATGCATGAAGCATTAAGTTTCAAAATTTGCTATCTTCACTTACATTTCAAAGGGCAAAAAAAAATCTTTGTACTGAAAAAGGCTGGAACAGATCATGTCGCCATTCTCTATGTTATAAGCTGCTGAAAATGTGCCTGAATTTCAATATCTATCAACTCTACCTCCTAATTTAATCTTGGGAAGAGCAGAATCTATTAAGGAGGAACTGTTTCTGCCATTTCCACACAGTATCTTCTCATTAATCTCATATGGGAATTTCAAAAGTCAATATCTGCATTTTTGCACAATGACACCATACATAGCCCCTGACAAAGCCACATGCATTTCTAGCTATGTCATTCTTGTATTACGTCAGCTAACTGCAATCAGAAGACTGATTGTTGATACAGTGTCCATATGTGTGTGAATTGTAGGATCACTACCACATTTTCTTCTTCTCCTGTAGGGCAGAGATAGTAGGAGTTAAATAGGTCTTTGGACTGATTAAGAACTATTTTAGAAAATTACACACAATCATCTCACCAGACCAATATCTTCAAATCTATTCAAAACATGGGAATGTACCCAAAATGGGAGATGATTCGCATCCATTTGAAAGAAAGGCAGCCATTAGAGCAGTCCTGAAGAACATGATGAATTTTCTTTTTGCAAGCGATCATTCTGACTTGACCACTGTTTTTGTACAAGGTGAGCACGTCCATAAAATAGATGTTGAAACAGCAAAATCCACTAGGAAATCTTAAAGGTATCAAGTCACATTGTTCAAAGGAATACTACATCACTTAATTCAATTAATGTGGAAACTGTTAGATGCCACTGAATAGTATCACTGTTCCTGGTTCTGGCAAATGAATTTTATAAACCTCCATCTCTATACCAAGAAACACAAAATTTTCATCACTGCAATTTGGAATTCATTGATATTCATAAGCTCATGTTTTTTCTTTCTTTGTACCCTACTATATGAGCTGCATTCAAATTATAACACTTCAGATTTTTGTTTCTAACTAATCACACAAACACTATGAACTTGTGTCATTTCTCGATATAATCTCCATGCAACCATATACGTTTTTCACAACATTGATGCCATGATTCCATGTCCACTGCAAACACTTCTGTAGGAGTCTGTTTTGACCACTGGAAAATTGCTGATGCAATAGCGGCATGGCTTGTGAATGTGCAATCACTGAGAGTGTCTTTCATTGTTGGAAACAGCCAAAGGTCACTAGCAGCCTGGTCAGGTGAGTGGGAAGCATGAGTAAGCATTTCAAAGTTGTTTTCCTGAAGAAACTGCTGCATCATGTTCTCCCAATGCACTGGGCATCGGCTTGGCAAAAAGAGTACACGTGCAGCCTTTTACGACCATTTTTCACACAAAACTCGAAAGAGTTTCTTCTTTAAAATATCTTTGTAGGATGCATCCATCACCTTAGCGCCCTTTGGAATGCAATGAGTAAGGATTACTCCATCGCTGCCCCAGAATATAGCCACCATCATTTCTTCTGTACTGGCGCTTCCCTGAAATTTTTTGGTGGCAGTGAATCTGAGTGCTTCCATTTAGTAGACTGGCGTTTTGTTTCAGATTGAAAAACGGCATCCATGTCTCATCCATTGTCACAATCTATGGGGAAAAAAACAAAAAAAACCATTCCAATTAAGCTGTCATCATTGCCTTGCAACATGCCATGTGATATAGCCTTGTGGTCATCTGTCAGCATTTGTGGCACCCACCTGGAGGATACTTTTGCATTTTCAGGTCTTCATGCAGGATTGTGTGCATGGAAATGCCAAATTTGTACGCTATGTGTTCCACACTCACTCAATCATGTCTTCAAACTGCCTTGGTCTGTTGTCACACAATGATCTGCCTTCCTTGATGTGTAGCACATTAGACAAATCCATGACACCCTCACCACATGTCTCACTCAACTGATGATGAATTTCAATCAGTGTCAAACCAAGAAAATGGAGAAAACGAATGATTACCGCTATTCTTGTAATGATTACATTGCCATTTTGAAGTATTAAAAACAGTGCTCATTCTCGCCAGTGCCACTTGAGTTCTGTGTGCCATCAGTGCTGCCATCTGTGTCATGGATTGACGAGTGCCTGCTTATTTTAAAACAAACTGCTTGTATTCCGTGTGTCATCAGTGCTGCCATTTCTGTCATGCATTGACGAGTGCCTGTCTATTTCAAAACAAACTGCATGTTTCATGTTTCTATCTGTTTCCAGTCCTGAGAAAAAAATTGGAGGTGTTATAACTTGAATGCCCTCCTAGTGCAATTATGCTAAATTCTAATGCAACACATGAATATATATCTGCTTTTCTTGAAATCATTTATGATGGAGATGTGAGGGTTTTGCAATTCAATACCTCACATATTCTCCATTCACTGCCTTTTGATCAGAGTTAATGAAGGAAAAAAGGTGGGGCTGCTAGTAAAGACATGTCACTGCCTCCTTCTCTTTCCTCACTGAAGTGATTCAAATTTGATTAGCATTCATGTGATATTCAATCATGCAAAATCATACCAGTCAGAATTTGATAAGACATAGTATTAAGTAAAAAAGAAGAAGAAAAAAGAATGAAGGAAGGCAAGAAAATTAATATATCTGTTTGACTGAAAATTGAGTACATCATTTAATCAACAGAATTTCTGATTACTTAAAATGTGGAGGGGGAAAAAAAAAGGTATATTTATGCATTTTTCTTAATAATACATTTTTAAAATTTAAACCTGGTCGTCTACAAACATAACACATTGATCATATTTTGTCATATAAATGGAGGAAATGAGATTCTCTCATTAAAATTAGAAATTTAAGTAGACAAAAACTCACGTTTTGCAATTTGGCTTCAATGCAGCGGTATGTTTCATAAGTAAGCTGAAATTTGTTTGCATTGTGAGGAATCATTATGAAATATTTGCTGTCCTTATGACGAGCTCTTCCTTTTGACTGAACATATGAACGATAATTTTTAGGTTCATCATATTTTATAATTAGGTTGCACTGTGGAATGTCAATTCCCTCTTCCAGTACGTCTGAAGATACTATAAGATTTGTTGTTCCATCTGTAAACCTACAAAAAGAATAGAAGAGGTAATTATTTAACCTAATAATGATCTTTTTATGCCATTTTAAAATTAAGATGAAACATTAACAGTTGCATCTGAAGCTAGCTTATTATCTATTTTTGAGGCATAATCTTTTCTTTTTTCCATCTTAGGAAAGCAGTTTTAACTATAATCAATTTTAATTACAATATGACAATTTGGAAAAGGCTAAAAATAAGAAATGATTTTGTGTTAGAGAAACAGATTTAAGAATTACCAAGTGATTCATTAAGAAAATCTTGTACATTAATTATTACTGTGATTCTTAATTCAAATAGATTTTCTAGGTATTCTAGGTTTCCTGTATTCAAATAAAATGATAAGAAAAAAAGTGTATCTGAATGTGTTCAGCTTCAAGTAGGTCATACAGCTATCAACTTAGTATGCTTGTTCTAGCTTTAGTCATAATTCTATACAGGTATGAAAAATCTGCACACACCCCTTTTGAAAAAGATACCCAATCTCATACACTAAATAAAAAGTACCTGAAAAATCAAATTTCTCCATAAGCAACAATTCCAAAACGAAAACTATCGGGATAAGCTAAACACCAATAACTAAGATATTAAGATGAAATGGAATTATGTATTAAGCAACTCAATTACTGACTCAAGTTCCCTGCAAGGTATGTAGGTTTATTATATAGGATTTTTTTATGCAATCTATTTTGGTTATGTAATAGAATAATTACGTATTCTGTTTTTGATTGAGATGAGGTGGCGATGAGGCAGCTTCCTTCTTCTATATTCTAATGAAGGAGGTCTTGCCAGATCTATGGGTTTGGCAGGAGAGGAGCCAGGGCCCTCTAGTGTAATTGAAGATATGAGACCCATTAATACTACTTGGATTTGTTTTTGTTTATGTTTCATAGTAAACTGAAAACTGTTATGATGACATCCTGCGCTAATGTAATCAACTTGTTCATACTTAACTCCATTTACCTACACAACATTACCACATGTTTTGGAAGCACTCACTTAATCCAGCTGTTGACTGACTGCTGCTACTTGAATTGGTGGCTGGATCCCAAGGTGTTTTTGTGGCGCTCTGCTGGTTCTAGTAGGAATTAGTTGAGTTCATTCATGAGTGAAAGACCAAAATTCATTTAAAATTAAAATCTTTTTCCAAGTTGATAGGTCCATTGGGTTGGGAAACTCTTTTAACAACTTCGCTTCTGATTTAATTTCATGATTATTGGTCTAAAAGTGAGTTGACACTGTTGATTTATCAACCTGCTTAAAATGAATATTTCAAAAGTATTCTTTAATATCAATAATTTATCAAGTTGGAATGTAAAAGATACCATACCAACAGAACAGAAATTAGAAATTCATGAAATCAAATGTGCAGATTGCGATCATGGATACATCAGAAAAACAAAGAGAAATTTGCAGAAAACAACATTTTAGGAACATTATTTTAAGCGGTTGATAAATCAGCAGTGGCAGCTCACTTCTGGACCAATAATCATGAAATTAACCTAGAGGCAAAATTGCTGAAAGGGCTTCGCAACCCAATGAAGCTATCCACTTGGAAAAAGATTTTCATACTGAAAAATAAGAAAAACTTGATGAATTTTGATTTTCTGCCCATGGATGAACTCAGCAAGTTCCTACAAGAGCCAGCAGAGGCTGTCACAAAAACACCTTGGAATCCAACCACCAATTTGAGTAGCAGCAGTCAGTCAACAGCTGGATGGAGTTAGTGCTTCCGAAACATGTCCTAGTATTATGTACGTAAATGGAGTTAGTGTGAATAAGTTCATTACATTAGTGTAGGAGGATATATTACTACTCCATTATATACTTCATAAGTAGACTTTACTCAATTATGATGATGATTTTCAATCAGTGTTGTATATTATTCATTATTTGTAAAACCTAAATTGATTTAAATAAATTTTGTATCAGCTGGGTAAATTCTTAAGACTAGCTGGAATTTTGTTAAATTGTTTCAGAATCTGTTTAAATTATGTATCCTATATTAACTGTTTGATATAAAGATATGGATAAGAGTGATAAACGTAAGAATTTTCAAGTTATAAATAAAGGGTACAGGGGAAAAACAATCCAAAGTCCACTTTTGATAAAATATGAGATTTTAGTGTCAATGCATTGTAGGCATGTAGGCATACAAGGGAAAAACCATATATAGTCTATAAAAATCAACATAGAAAAAAAATAGTGTCCAGGGGAAAAACAATTGGAGAGTTCCCTGTGAAATACCTACAATGAGACCATAGCAAGTGAGCTGAAGAAGTTACATCAATGTTGTTAGACTTTTGTTTCCATCACCTGGGCCCATCAGCTTGATTTTGCAAATTTTTTGTGATTTTTGCCCCAGCCAAAATAAAAATTATACCATTTTTTTGCATCATTCATGCTATGGTTCACAAGCACAATATATTTGAATCAGTAAAGACGACTTTTCATATCAGAGGCCATAGTTATATGGAATGTGACAAAGATTGTGTTTAATAAATCAAGAAACTCAAGCCAAAATTGCGATTAGTATGAGCACATCAGAAGATGCTGCCTGAAACCATTTCCCTTAAATATCATTGTGTGTTCCCAAGATATTTTTAAATTGTGGTCTTCATTTCTTAATAAACAATATAGAAACACATGTCCAATGAAGATAAAAGAAATATGAGAAATTGTAGCTGAATTAACCTCTTCTAGAATTATAACAAGTTGAATAACCTACAATAGCTCCTGGGAGTCTAATGTTATTGTTGACAAAATGTGCTCTACACAGACTGATGAGGAGTCTGCCCCTTCCTATTCAAGTTCAATTCCACTTTCCAAGGCAAAATATGATGATCTACAATGCCTGAAGAGATCTGTTCTGAAAATGCTCAGCTCTTATTTTCCAAGGTTACCTGTAATAAGGAATGAATAATTTTCATTGAATGATTATTTTCAATAGTGTTTCATTAATGTTTATAATTTCCTCAGCAAATATTACATTCCATGATTTAGTGGACTTTGATTGTTTTTATCTACAAGAATGAGTAGTTTGACTTTTTATTGTTAATTAACATGAACAAATAATACAAGACACTAATTTTAGAGGAAGGGTCTGTTAGAAAATTACCTTATCTATTCTTTAAAAAAAAAAAAATCTATATATCTAATGTACTTAATTTTGCAGTGTTTTTAAACTCCAAATAACATTACTGCAAAAAAGTAAAAGTATACTTTGATTATTTTTCACTTCAAATTTACAAAGGGTCAAGCAAGTTGCTCTCACACACCAATGATACATGAACTGAAATTCTTACCATAATTAGTCATTTTTTGCCATTTTCCTCATACATTCCAAAACATAGCCTATCCATATTTTTCTATTACCTTTTCAGACATTCATTATTCCATTTGCTTTCCAGATACAATTCTCGTGTAACATTAAAAGGATTGGCATTATATCCCACAATAAAATCTGGATGCAGTGCACTAAAATCTGGATCAGCATCTCGTAGGGACTAGAACAAAAGAAGCATGCAATGTTTCAACACCACAGTACAATAAAATATGACAGCATTAAAATCAAAAGCTAACAGCTGGATTTGGAATTTCTGCTGAAGCAAAGCCTGGGAAAATTTTCTCTAACAGTTCTTTGTTGCAAACTACAAACTCATTCTAACAAATTGTTCCATCATTTACACTAAACCTCAACTATTCCAGAACTACAGGAGTAAGTGATTTATTATTCAACTTGAAGTTCTTGCTTTTCTGTACATTACAATCCCATTCAAAGCAACAAAAACCTTGCTCAATGAACTTGTCTTAATATTAAAATGTTACCAGTGCAGCATCTGGATATTTTACATGCTATCTTTGGAGTAGATGCTTTTACGTTTTACTTCTGCTCATTTTTTCCCATCCAACCAAAAAGAAGATATTTTGGCTATTCCAAATATAATATTCTTAGCTTCCGCAGTGACATTACATTATTAATAATGCTGGCAGTCCATACTTGTAGCATTTCATTCAAATATCCTATCTTAACAGAGCTGCACTGCGAAATCTCAAGTCTTCACTCAGTGAAGCTCTAAAGCTACGCAACAAAGCAGCCAATATTATCATAATATTACTCATAATATTCTTTTAAATTTATGAGAAAATTATTATGTACCTTTTCATGGTATCAGATTGCATTACATTTTGTGTGCTTCATAAGGATGTTTATGCTAACTAGGAGTTTATTTCTATGAAAATTTCTTACTGAAAAAGATAAAAATTGTGTAGGAAGCAGTGTTAGAATATCTGTCCTAAAAATGCAATGGAATTAAGCTTCCATTTAACAAATAATATATTCAAATAAGTGTACTTACGAAGCTGTTGACAATGGAGTGGTATATATATATATAAACAATGTATACAGTTTTTTTCACACTAACTCCATTCACTTACATAAATTTGGAACATATGTTTCGGGAGCGATCCCTCCCATCTTCAGCCTGTTGACAAACTGTCGTTAAACGTGGCGGTTGGGTCTCTTGATGTTCTTGTGGCGGCATCTGTTGGTATTATTAGGAATTTGCTGAGTTCATCCAATGGAGGGATATCGAAATTCATCAAATTATCCTTATTTTTTGTAATGAAAATGTTTTCCCAAGTGGAAAGTTCTATTGCATTATGAAGTTGTTTAAGTAGTTTTATCTCTGATTTAATTTCATGATTTTTATTCCAAAAGTGCGCTGCTATTGCTGATTTATCAATTTGTTTTAAGCGAATATTTCTGAAGTGTTCTTTTTTCCGGATTCCCAAATTCCTCTTCGTTTTTCCAATGTATTTTTTGTCGCAATCTGCACATTCTATTTCATAAATACCTGACTTTTGTTCTGTTGGCATGTAGTCCTTTACTCTGCAACCTAATAAGTTTTTTATATTAAAATTGTTCTTTGGGGCTAACATAATTCCTTGTTCTTTGAATATCTTTTTGAACTTATTGTGATAAATTGGGTGATATGTGAAACTTTTGAATTTGTACCTTTCTTTGGCACTTTTAAGAGTGGAAACATCTCTTATTGCCTTTTGTTTTTTGGTTTTATTGATGATTTTTATTACTGTGTCTTTGTTGTATCCATTAGTTTCTCCTATCTTTATGATATGTTGGTATTCCAATTTGTACTCTGTTTCTGTGAGTGGAATGTTAACTAATCTGTGTGCTAAACTATAACTATAACTATATTTCGATATCCCTCCATTGGATGAACTCAGCAAATTCCTAATAATACCAACAGATGCCGCCACAAGAACATCAAGAGACCCAACCGCCACGTTTAACGACAGTTTGTCAACAGGCTGAAGATGGGAGGGATCGCTCCCGAAACATATGTTCCAAATTTATGTAAGTGAATGGAGTTAGTGTGAAAAAAACTGTATACATTGTTTATATATATATACCACTCCATTGTCAACAGCTTCGTAAGTACACTTATTTGAGTTACATAGACATACAAGTCTTTAGAAGCAATTATACCGCGTGGTAAACACAAAATGGCGGAAACACAAACAAACAAACTCAACACATACAATTTGAACTTCAGTTACTGCAAACGCGATTTAAAAACATTTTGGAAACTTCAAACTAAAAAAAGACACATCGTAGCTAACATAAAATTCCTGAATTTGTGCCTAAAAAATAAAATCACACCAAAATTCGTGAGGAAAACAGTTAAAATAGACAATAGCCCACACCAAAAAGCAGCTGAAAAAAGAGTAATTGAAGTAGAGAGAAGCATACAATATAAAAAACTAAGTGAAACCGACTTAAAATGTTATGAGTTACATTTAAAACTTTCCAGGACTTTAGGATTCCACATTTGGGATAACGTACAACAACATATGCATAAAAATTTAACCAACGAAATGAAAACAAAGAATCAGAAATTGAAAAAGAAGTTCAACAATTTACGAAAACTTCACACCAAAAATGTACCCAAAAAAGTTACACAAACCACAGAGAACGTAATTAATATTTCAAGCACCACATTTTCAAACAACGAACTAAAATTCCTAAACCAAGGCCTAAAAACACGTGTAGGTTTCTCCAAAAAAATAGAAGATTACATCGCGGATATTAATATAGCCACCAATGAACTGAAAGAAAATGAAAAATCGTTTATCAAATTGAAATGTACAAAAACCTTAGAGAAAATAAAAAACCAAAGTAAATTCAACAATTACATAAACATAATAAAACAACTAAAAGAAAAACCGGTAGTATTCACAAAAACAGATAAAGGCAATAAAATCGCCATATTGAACCAAGAAGACTACATAAACAAGATAGAAACCATGTTAAAAGGTCAAGATTATAAACCAATTACAGAGAATCCACTAAAAACCTGCACTAAAAACTTGAATAAAACATTAGATGAAATAAAAATACTGTCCACTACCGAAAAACGAAAACTCACACATAGCAACCCAGTTTTACCTAGAATGTATGCACTTCCTAAATTACACAAAAAAGACAACAGCATGAGACCTATAATCAATAATATCAATTCACCAACATACTTGTTAGCAAAAAAATTAACCGACATTTTCAAATCCTTGAAAAAATACCAAAGTTTGAGTGTCAAAAATTCACAAGATTTGGTAGAAAAAATACAAAATTACAAAATTACAGCAGAAAATATAATGGTATCGTTTGATGTAGAAGCCTTATTCCCAAGCATACCAAAAGATACACTTATGCTAATGTTAAAGAAATGGTTAAAATCCTTAGATCTACAGACACAAGAAATTGAAGACTTGATAAAACTTACGAACATTTGCATTGAACAAAATTACTTCATTTTCAATAAAAAATATTACCAACAAGTCTCGGGACTAGCTATGGGAAACCCGTTATCTCCATTTCTAGCAGATTTTTTTATGAGTTCATTTGAAATGCATATCACCAAAGCCTTCCCTCTAATCTTCAAAACATGGTATAGGTATGTGGATGACATATTTGCAATAATTCCGAAAAAACATACAATGGATGCACTAAAACTTCTGAATTTGCAGCACAAATCTATAAATTTCACCATAGAGGAAGAAAGAAGGGGATATCTCCCCTTCCTAGATGTAAAAATCATAAGAAATGAAAACTATCTTACATTTGGAATTCATAGAAAGGATACTCACACAGAAAATTACATAAAAAATGACAGTTTTAACCCCATTCCACATAAATATGCAGTGTTTTATAGTTTAGCACACAGATTAGTTAACATTCCACTCACAGAAACAGAGTACAAATTGGAATACCAACATATCATAAAGATAGGAGAAACTAATGGATACAACAAAGACACAGTAATAAAAATCATCAATAAAACCAAAAAACAAAAGGCAATAAGAGATGTTTCCACTCTTAAAAGTGCCAAAGAAAGGTACAAATTCAAAAGTTTCACATATCACCCAATTTATCACAATAAGTTCAAAAAGATATTCAAAGAACAAGGAATTATGTTAGCCCCAAAGAACAATTTTAATATAAAAAACTTATTAGGTTGCAGAGTAAAGGACTACATGCCAACAGAACAAAAGTCAGGTATTTATGAAATAGAATGTGCAGATTGCGACAAAAAATACATTGGAAAAACGAAGAGGAATTTGGGAATCCGGAAAAAAGAACACTTCAGAAATATTCGCTTAAAACAAATTGATAAATCAGCAATAGCAGCGCACTTTTGGAATAAAAATCATGAAATTAAATCAGAGATAAAACTACTTAAACAACTTCATAATGCAATAGAACTTTCCACTTGGGAAAACATTTTCATTACAAAAAATAAGGATAATTTGATGAATTTCGATATCCCTCCATTGGATGAACTCAGCAAATTCCTAATAATACCAACAGATGCCGCCACAAGAACATCAAGAGACCCAACCGCCACGTTTAACGACAGTTTGTCAACAGGCTGAAGATGGGAGGGATCGCTCCCGAAACATATGTTCCAAATTTATGTAAGTGAATGGAGTTAGTGTGAAAAAAACTGTATACATTGTTTTTATATAAATAATATATTGCTTCTGGAATAGCAAAAATTTCATCTAAAAAAAAAATATCTGCCCCTCTCTCTCTCTCTCTCTCTCTTGTGCTGTAAACAATGCATAAGCAAGAGTGATACTGAGCTAGTTGACATCCCTAGCTGCAGGTGAGAAGAAAGGAAGAAGAAATGCTTAACCTGAACCACAACTGATTATAGATTTTTTTTTTTTTTTTTTTTTGCAATGCAGTCTGTTAAAGTTGCTTCAATGCCTGTACTAACATATTTTGATAAGTCAGATGTAAACAATTAACAGCATATGAATAAAATCATGTGATATGATGTGTGTGTACTAAACACTCGTATTGTTTCACTCACTTGTGTAATATTTGGAACCAGTTTTGAAGAACAAAGGTCTTCGAAACCGGTTCCAAATATTACACAAGTGAGTGAAACAATACGAGTGTTTAGTACGACATATATCACATGATTTTATTCATATGACTTGGGTTCACTGTGTTAGTTCCATATATTTTTTTAAAAAATGTTTTAATTAACAGCATTCTCATCAAAATCAGCAAACATAAAATAATCTATCAACAATGAACATGAAAAATATATGAAATATAAAAAATACTGTAGTCAGTGATTGTTAATGAACAAAAATTCTAATTATAGAATCCCCTCAGACGCTCTTTAACATCTCAGGTCACCCATTCAATTCTGGGTGTTAATAGGCCAACAAATTTTGGTTTTTTTAGGCTTGAGGTTCTTTATTGTGCCGTAAATGTCCAACTGGAGACCCACAGCTTTACTTCTCTCCTGAAGGAAGCCATACTTAGGATTTTTATGCCCGAAAAAATCCATTAGTCCTTGCTGGGATCGAACCCACAACCTTGGGTTTAGGAGGTAAGTATAGTTCCCACTACACAACCATGACTGACAATTATAGAAGTGTGAGGGATAATAAATTGAATAATCAAAAAATTTTCGTTACAGAAATTCGAGTTAAAGAGAAAAAAATATATGAAATTATAGGACTTTTGTATGGAAAATTTGAATTACTTAAAACATATGAAAAATTAGACTAATAAGCAGAGTTATAGAGTTTAGAATGCATGTATTAGGAAAATATTGTACTGAACCTATGGACTTAAGCATGTTTGCTTCCCAGATACATCAGCTTACAAATTAATGTAAGAGCCTAATAATATTTTAAATTATGTATGGTGAATAATTTATTAAATTGAAACTATGCATACAACATTATCTATACGGGTAAAACTTTTTTCACAGTATAAAATTAAGCCAAATATATCCTCCAATTCCTCTTTAGGTCAACAGTTAATCTTCAAAGAGGCCAAATATATATATATATATATATATATATATATATATATATATATATATATATATAAAAAAAAAAACTCACCTGAAGGATGGATGATATTATTTTTGCAGTGAAACGTCTTTCTACAAAAACAATGGAACAAAATTTCTTTCTTCGTTGAGCCAATGAGTTTTTAAAAGCTTCTGCATTTTGTCCTCCTTTTTCTATTTCAGGTAAATTCTGACGCAGAATTTTAAAGAGCAACAGCAATTTGCTTGATGAGTACTTATATATCTGCTCTATTCCAGATACATCAGACATCTCATCTTCAAACAATTTCCTATATAACATGCAATATTTAAATCAGTGCTAATTTAATGCATATTTTTAAATCTTTTTAATATACTCTAATTTAGCTACATTTTATTTTGAAGACTTAACATTATGAATTTTTATTTTTACTTTCTAAGTTTTCTTTAAATTATGACAAAGCACAGAAAGATACAAACAATTACATAAAAGAAAAATACGTATCAATACTCTCAATCATCAGCTAAAATGCCCAATAACTGTAATTACCTGTAATACTTTTCTTTTTCACCTGATATTCTCACTTATCAACCAAAGAAGAATGGTGAAATATGTTAAAAATGAAATAAGTTTTCTCTGCATTCATTTTATGCATTTCATGCATTATTAAACCAACCTCTACATAATTTTATTTTTTGTCAGCAAAAAAGAAACCTCTACCTCAAGTTCTGGATGGAACATACCTTAATTTAGAAAAAATTGCAAAATGTTTTATCCCATACTCCATTATATGTTAAAAATGCAGATGCCTTCTGTATAAATATCAAAGTTGCTAAAAGGCTACCCATTCACATATTAGAGCAAATCAAATGATCACAAGTGCAGCTTTGGGAAAAAGTAATGCTTTACACTCTAGATGGAGCTGATTTTAAATTATGTGAGAATTATGAAATCAACTGATTAATGCATTCAATCTGATAAATGCATTTTGCTTCAGTGCACAAAGATTAATAGGATTATAAATGTGCAATTATGCTATTTTAAGCAATTTGCATGATTATAGTTATTAAATAAGAGGTGCATTTAAGTTTATAATACCTCCAATCTTTTCTCACTAACTAATCACATAAAAACTATGAAACTTGTCACTTCTCGATGTAACCTTCCTGCAGCCATACACATTTTTCACATCAACTCCATGATACCATGGCTGCTGTGAACGCTTCTGTTGTAGTCTGTTTTGACCATTGGAAAGTCGCTGATGCAATAGCAGCACAGCTAGGAGCCAGGTTAGGTGAGTAGGGAGCATGAGGAATCACTTCAAAGTTATTTTCATGAAGAAACTGCTGCATCATGTTCGCCCGATATGCTGGCATTCTTGGTGAAAGAGAACACATCTAGCCTTTCACAGTCATTTTTTTTCTTCTCCAAAACATGTTCGTAAGATGCAGTGTACTGCTCTTTGGAAACCAATGAGTAAGGATTACTCCATCGCTGTCCCACAACATGGCCACCATCATTTCTTCTGTACTGGCGCTTACCTGAAATTTTTTGGTCGCAGTGAATCTGAGTGCTTCCATTGAGCAGACTGGCACTTCGTTCCACGACTGAAAACCAGCATCTATGTCTCATCCTTGTCACAATCGATGAAAATAACGTTCCATTTATGCAGTCATCACGCATCAACATTGCCTGGCAACATGCCATATGTGCAGTCTTGTAGTTGTCAGCATTTGTGGCACCCACCTGCAGGATACTTTTCGCTTTTTCAGGTCTTCATACAGGATTGTGTGCACAGAAATGCAAACTTTGGAGGCAATGTGTTGTTCCACACTCATTCAGTCATCCTCCGAAACAACTTTCTCCACTCACTCGATCATGCCCTCAGACTGCCTTGTGCGAGGCCGAGACTGCTTTGGTTTGTTACATGGTGATATGCATTCCTTGATCTGTCGCACCTATGAATGCACATTAGACATATCCATGACACCATCACTACATGTCTCACTCAACTGGCGATGAATTTCAATCGGTGTAAAACCAAACATGCTGTTCTTGTTAATGAAAACATTGCCAGTTTGAAGTATCAAATTCAGTTCTCATTCATCGCTACAGTTCTGTGTGCCATATAGTTTTTTTTTTTTTTTAATGGTGTTTAATGCCCATTTTTACTACTGAGGCACCACAGGCGGTAAACACTGATGATACATGAGATGAAATGATATATTGGGAAAGGATTTTTTTTAAGGGTAGCAATGTTCCAGGCCTAAATTTAGGGTACCTCTCTGGCATTTGCCAGTTATGAAGACTGTGGAAAACCTGGAAAAAACCTGTCATGGAGGACGGTCCTGGAGGGATTCGAACCCCAGACCTACCGCTCACAGTCTGCACCTTAATGATCTTGGCCACCCATGGCAGTGTGCCATACAGTATCGACATCTGTAATGCATTGACGAGTGCCCCCATATTTAAAACAAACCACATGTTTGTTTCCAGTCATGAGGGGGGGGGGGGGAATTGTTAACTTTGCCATTGGTCATTTTAAATTCCTCTTGGAAACTGTGTAGCTTGCTCTTGTTTTTATTTTAGGCATTTTTTGTTTAAAGTATGACAACTATAAAACTTAAATGCACTTTGTAGCATACAATGGATTTTTATTGTTTTCCTTTTATTACCACAGCCTCTAGTCCTGCACAAATGAAACATAACATAGTCCCTCAATTACACCAGGTTTTATGTGCTAAAGTCAAGTCTTGTTGGAAGATTCTTAGCTTCTCTTAGAAGAAAGGTAACATAACAAAGGTACATAACAATCTCCAGGATGTCTTTTGGTAGATCTGGATTTTGCCACTGAATCATGCCTGATGCAATTTATCTCTTTGAACCCAAGAGAAAAATTTTCTTAATATCATTCACAGTCCAAGAATATATCTTCTAATTTTATTTATTTCTGAAAAATGTTTAATTAGTGAAGAGAATGCTTTAGTGATCGAGCATGCTACTGAAAAAAAGTTTTACGCTCTCATTTCCTACTTTATTCAGATTTTACACCTCTAAATTCTCTGCAGGTCTGACCTGATCCCAAATTTAATTTTAATATTTATACTTTTTAGGTAATTAAAATTTTTCATGGGCTTTGGCACAAAAAGTGCAATTACTCCTAATCTATTTTCTTTTATTTCTCATTCTACTGACTGAATGAAACTGAATATCAAACTGAGCCAGATTATCAAGGTCTAACACGACTAGTCTTCCATCTTGTACCAAGGGAAAATAGTATAACTTAGGGACAGAATTGTTTAATATTGCTTATACCATGCATTTTCATACAGCTTGAAGTTGGTGGCTCAATTTCTTACTGAATTTTGGTTTTATTATTACCAACCACTGAAAAATTGGCAATTCATATTGGTATTACAACTTGGCTATTATGAATTGATTCCAATAGCAGATCCATAACATTGCACACATTTTTCTCCATCCATGTTCCCCTTAGAATATTATTTCCAGCACTGTATTTCTCACATTGTTTTCCCCTTATTCCATTTTCCCAATCCATCTTTCCCACATTCATTTTTTCCAGGAATGTGCTCCCAATATTAGTTTTTCAAGCAATACTTATGAAGTAACAATTAAGTGATTTAATTGTGTTTTCAAGTTACATTTATAAACGTTTTAATAAATCCTAAGTATTTGTGTCATTTCTGACATTATATTTATAAATCTTATTGTCAATTCAAAGTAAATGGAAATGGAGTAATTACCAGAAATTATACTAGTCAAATAATGCGACAGAAAACTTCTGTTAAATGAATGTATGTATATACCTATATACTACAGGTGTGACTCAAAAGATGGAAAAAATTACTACTGACCTTGTGTTTGAAAAGGCAAATGTACATATACAGCAATGACTCAAAATGCTGGGAATGGCATTCATATCAGAAAGAAAGGTTAGCACAGATATGCAGCAAACCAAAAGAAGATTAAAAACGAAAACAGTTATTAAACAATTAAAGGAATAGCATGTGAGCATCCAGAGACACTTTGAATGAATTATTGAGAATTTCTTCAGAAAAACTGAGTCACTCCCAGAAAGGAAAAATATAAAAATATCCTTACATTACAAATGCAGAGAGACATTCCTGGTGATCACAGATTTAATGCAGATATGAGATTTGCCACAGAAAAACAGCTAATGATGTCAATTTCTTATAGGAGTTCTTCAAACAAATAGAAAATGCAAAATTAAAAATTATAAAAAAAAATTATGCACCTTTCATTCTTCTCCTCACTTCCTTTCAGAATCCTACCACATTCTTTTTCCTTGCTGCCATGAATCCCCAATTCCAACTTCTTCCCACTCTCTTCCTTCAGATATTTACTCCTATTGCTTCTCTCTGGTATCTCATTCATTCTTTAAGTACACTATTATCCTCTAACCTCAAATCTAAACCATACTTCATAATTCTCTATATAACCATTCCTTTTCTCCGGATTATCCCCAGTTCAGCCAGTCATGTAATTTGACGAGACTAAGACAAGAGTGCTAGAGATCAGTCAAGGGTGCTGCAAAATATTTTGGGAATAAACAAAAATATAGCAGGGACTACTTAAAGCATATGCATCAAACTACAGTATATCAATTATTGGTAATGGTGGTGATGAAGAAAAGGAAAACAAATCTTTATTTGGATAATGTTTCATCTCAGTTGTCCAACTCGTGGATAAATTATAAGAGATGCCCTCATAAATTCAAAAGTTTTATATTAAGATCATTGTGTGATAGAATCAAACGAACACACTTTTGCTCCACGTGTTTAAATATGTAGAACCAGTTTAACGAACCCTTCGTTCACATCGGCAGCCCCACTGTCAACTGGAGGATAAACCGTTATGCTGTGGAGATGTGTAATATGCTCTGGTGGAGGTGTGATGAACTTGAAGTTTAGGTTTTCATCACCAGAAGTGTCAAAGTTCATTAAATTGTCTTTGTACTTGTAAATATAGGTTTTCTCCCATGTTGTTAATTCTGTAGCTCCTTGCACTGATTTAATAATTTTGTTTTTTTCAATATGTTGTGATTTTCTGTCCAAAAATGTGATGCCACTTCTGATTTCTCCAACTGCTTGTATTTTATGTTTCTGAATGTTGTTTTAAACGTATGCCTATGTTTCTCTTTGTTTTTCCAATGTAAATTTTTTCAGCTTCTGAATTTTATAAACACCTGCTTTTTTCTCAATAAGAAGATTTTAACATTATATACATTTACAGGTATTTACCTGATATCAAAATCATTTAAGAACATTCTGCAATTTTTTGAACCCATGGATGATATGTGAATTTTTAAAAAATTAGCTTATCTTTTCTTGCTGAAAGTGTTATGTTTTCTTTATTAAGTTTTTGCCTTTTGAATTTCTGTACTTTTTTGTGTACTAGTTCTTTTTTAAAACAATTTTTAATTGCTGTTCTTTCTATTTGTTTGTATTCTTTAAGGTATTCTTCTTTGCTACTCTAGCCGATGTGTTTTGTTGTTGATAACTGCATGTTTGTGCATTTTGGGGTTTAAACCGTCAGCTTTGTGTGACTGCATGTGTATTCTTTTTGTATATTCCAAATTCCAGTTTTCTTGACATTTCACTATTTCTATGTCCAAGAAAGGTAACATGTTATCTTTTTCAGTTTCGTATGTGAATGAAAGGGATTTTTTTATCTTGTAAATTCATAAGTTTTATGGCATAATTAATGAGTTTTTTGAATTGAATCTGTCGTCTTAACACTCTTCATGCTTCACTAACCTTAAAAATATACGGAACCGGTTTCAAAGATATATTATCTCCATCTTCGGCCATGGTGTGAAAGGCTGTTGTTGCGTATTCATAGAAGTCTTGTTCCGATATGGCTTGAAGCCTACTAATCAAAATTTTTTAAAAATTGTAAATCTTTAAAAAATTTGAATGAGTTTTTTTGTTGTCTGCGGCAAATGTATGACATATCTGTACCATATTTTAAATATGTATGGGAAAGCTGAGTTGATGTGTGTTTCAAATTTTCTCATGAAGAGGTTAGCTAAAAATGGAGACAAGGGATTGCTCATAAGTCCTGAATGATGTTTATAAAATTTGCCCTTGAAAGAAAAACACGATTGATTTATGCAAATTTCACAGAATCCCATATTGGTTTATGCAAATTTCACAGAATCCTATTTTTCTTTATATCCTAAACTTAGGCATTCATTTTTTAACAAAAAAAAAAAAAAAAAAAAAGACTGCTTAGCCTTGCGGATGATATGCATGTTTCGCTGTCAACTGCTAGGCCTGATAAACATTTGTGTTCTTAACAACAATCACAAATCTCACATTAAGAAGTTTTGTTTTACTGATTTACAATTACATTATGTCCTTTACTTTTTAAATTATATTTGTTTAATTAAATAGTTTATAGTTAATGCATATTTATACAACTGCATAGTATACTTTATCCAAAGGCAGGCCATAAATTGTATTATGTTTACGGAATGTCGGAATCCACACAGTGAAACTTTTGTTAATCTTATTTTGATTTAAAGTAAAACACTAAAAATCATGTCGTCACATTAAAACTCTCTTTAAGTTTCACAAACACACTTATACAAGTAATTTTGGTACATGTTTCCTAAGGTGAATTCCTCACATTGTCAACCAAAACGATGACTGAGGAGTCAATTTTAGCAAAGTAGTATGTTACTAAGCTTGCTCTGGTGGTCTGTTAATGAACTTAAACAATATGTTGTCTGCTTCCGGTATATCAAAATTCATAAGTTTGTATTCATATATTTTATGTAAATTTTTTCCCATATATTAAGTTTTTTCGGATGTTGAATTGTTTTTAGTAACGTTATGTCCTTCTCTATTTCATGATTTTCATTCCAAAAATGTGCAGCCACTACTGATTTTTCTACTTGTTTGTGTCTAATATTTCTCCAGTGTTCCTTTAATCTTATCCCCAGATTTCTCTTTGTTTTTTCTATGTATATATAGTCACAATCCTTGCAATTAGTTCTATATATACCTGAATTTTCTTCTTTCTTCTTTTTTTGTTTAATTTTATTTAGATTTAATAGTTTACCGACACTATATCTGTTTATTGGTGCCAGAGTAATGTTATACTTTTTGAAAATTTTTTGGAATTTATGGTTAACATAAGGGTGATATGTGAATTTTTGATAAGTATTTTCTTTAAGTGAAGAACTGAGTGTAGTGATTAGTTTAATTTACTTTTTATTTTTAAACCTTTTTATTTTTTTATCTACCATTTGTTTGTTAAATCCATTTATTTCTGCTGTGTATATTATATGTGCGTATTCTTTCCTGTAATCTTCTTTACTGAGTGGTGTATTAACTAGCCTACATGTCATACTATTGAATGCTGCTTCCTTGTGGGGTCTGGGGTTGAAACCTTTTGCTTTTATGTAATTGTCGGTGTATGTGTCCTTCTGTATATACCAAATTCTATATTTTATTCCTTTTTAATATCCTTAGATCCAAAAAGGTAAAGTATTATTAACCTCGGTTTCCATAGTGAATTTTATGGTTTTTTCTTGCAAGTTCAACAGTTTCAATGATTCTTCTATGAATCTATCTCCTACAATGGCAAACACATCATCAACATATCTGTACCATGTTTTGAATATGTATGGGAAGGCTCTCGTTATGTGTGTTTCAAAATAGTTCATGAACAGATCAGCCAAAAATGGAGATAATGGACTACCCATCATTAAAACTGATTTTTGTTTATAAAACTTTCCTTCAAACATGAAGTAAGCTTGGTCTAAACATAGTTCTGTGAGCTTTACATATTCTTTTGTGTGTGTTTCTGCAATGTTGTTAGATAGTAGCCATTTTTTTAACAAATTCAGGGTTTTCTCTTTTGGAATGCTTGGAAACAATGCTTTTACATCAAAGGAAACCATGATATCATTTGAGTTTAGTTTATGATCTTTGATTTTGTTTATAATATCGAACGAGTTTTTTATACTTAGACTTGGGAATTTGGGAAATGTATTAAATCGTGTAGTTAACCATTTGGCTAGGAGGTAACATGTGGTATTGATATTGTTAATTATTGGTCTCATGTCTTTTCCTGGCTTGTGTATTTTTGGTAATCCTATTATTTTAGCTATTGATGGATTAGGTATTTTCATTTTGTAAACATCTGAATTTGTGAGTAAGCTATTTCCTTTTAATATGTCTTCTATTGATTTTTTGCATTTGTGTAGGGAATTTATTTCCACTTTAATGAACTCCTTATTGTTTAGTAACTCTAGCATTCTATGTTGGTAATCTTCTTTGTCTAGAATTACAATTTGGTTTCCCTTATCTGCTTTTGTATATATGACTTCTTTTTTATTTAATGATTTTATGGTTTTTTGGTATGATTTGGGGATTTGGCTATGTTTTTTAATTTCCTGTAATATTCCTGACGATACTTTTCTAATATAATTTTTATCTATGTTGTTTAATTTCTCAATGGTTAATTCAATATCTGTAATATATTCGTCAATGTTTGATGAGAAATTGACACATGTATTGATGCCATTATTTAATAATTTTGTTTCATCCTTATTCAGTTTTTCTTTCGAAAAATTAACTATTTTAAGGTTAGGTTTCTCGTTGATATTTTTATTTTTACCTATTTGTTTTCAGTGTAAATTGTATGTACATAAATTGTATGTTCAGTTATTATTTAAAACAAACTATATTCTTGTTTATTATGGAGTGTTTATATAAAAAAAACATGCACACACATATTTATATTACAAATTTTAAATAATTTAATATCTTCCTATTTTTAAAAATTTAACAGGGGGTTCCCCAAATTTCTAATCCCATTCCAGAGGTTGCCACAAACATAAAAAAGTTGAAAATCAGTGCTATAAATGAACTCACAAACATCCTTACAAAACATTTTATGGATTAAATCTATCTTCACTCACCCCTAAACGCCTCACACTTCAATGCTATATAAAATTTTTTACTTACACACTGCTTCAATCATCCTTTCGTCATTTAACTGACATATCTGAAACTTTATATAAGCACATTGTAATTGCTCTCATGGCTGCTTTTCTTTCATCTTTATGCACTTATTAAGTATTTTCTAGCTTTCAAAACTGCCTAATTCTTACTCCTAAATAAACCAGCTCTTAATTATCTAAGATCTACTTGTTTTCCATTTAAAAACCATCTTCCCACTACCCCTTTAGAATAATACCACTTTCTCGTATTAATCTTTATACCACTCATTGCAAAAACAATGTATTTCATTCATGGCATGATGTAATCTAACAAGAATAGTGGCTCCAACTGTAATATCTGCATAAAGCGGACTGTGTATATATATTTTTTCCCCCCAATTACTAGGCAATATGGGTTACTAGAACCTATTCCTTCTAAAATATCCTCAACAAACAAATTAAACAATATGAGGCTTAAATTACATTATTTCCTAAGACCTATCCTCTATTTTAACAGTTGCATAACATTGTTTGTGTCACTTGTAACATAAAATGTTCCATACAATGCCACAGTATTTAAAATTGGCATTAAACATACAACATTACACCTTATTAGATTAAAATATTAAGCAAATGATAAAAATGTGTGGTGTTAAAAGTAATAAATTAATTTGAAATCTTACTTACTTACCTAATAGCTGTAATTATATTTATCATCATTGTATATATAAGAATCATTCTTTTTTCATCCTGCCGTCGGCGCAGCCTCTCCAATTGTATAGTATGAGCTAAACAAGCTCGGCTTCCTCCATATAACCCCATTGTGTTAATATGAATTCGAACATCACTAATTATACCCAGCAGTTTTTTTCTGTCTGATTTCTTGTAATCAAATGCCTTTGCTCCTGAAACTGGAGATTCTGGAGGTGCAGGATCTATAACTAAACCATTTATTGCTTCAGTTAAGTATTCTAGCAACTCTAAGCTCTTTTGGTAAGCCATACTGTTAACTTCTGCCTCCATATAATACTCTAGTCTCTCTGAAGGGCTTGTGGAAAACCTGTAACAAAAATGTTTTACATAAAATATTAGGATATGGTAAAAATTACGAAAATGGTGTGTGATCAGAAAAATGGAGACACATTTTTATTCTGCTTTTCTATTATTATTCCAATCTACTATGATATTGTACAAATCATTTCAACCTGTAAAACCTCATGTTCAAAGCTAACATTATACAGATGTCTACCAACATGTGCCATGATAACATATAGGCTAGAAAATGTATTTCAGCACAAGAAATTCTTTATTTTGGAGTGAAGCATTAAGGTCATACAAGACCATTACTCAAGTGTTTTCACCAGCTGAACCCCAAATATCTTTATGAAAAATTATTTAGTTGATGGTGCTTGCTGTGATTGTGTTTAGGTACAACAGGGTGCATAGGCATTTTCCCAGAGGCAGGTATGCCAATGCACAGACTTCCTCTTCTAATAGTGACATGACATTTTTAAGAAGAAAGTAACTATTTTTCTTCTCTTTTCTCTCTCTCTTTATTCATTTATTGGGGGGGGGGGGCAGGAGTGCTGCCCTTGAGTCATTGAACTTTGAAAGACTACTGTCCACAAAGATTCATGCCCGTGAAGATCTGAGTTTCTTCTTTATTGCTGGATAATCACACAAAATCTACTGGCTATGTACACCCTTTCATATAACTTATAATTTTGGGGTAATAGTGAGGTTATAATATAATACATGTATTTATTTTACCTGGAAGAACTAAGTATGTAAGGTCCTCTTTTCCACTTCACCAGGGATAGTTATTAATAGGTATATGAAATGCAGTTAATGACATTAACAATTTAAGTCTTAGTAATTATTAAATTGCACTCACCAAATAATTTTTGTGCAATATTCTAAGAGGGCATTAGAAAACTTCTTGTAACAACCCACAGAGTGCAACAGCAGTTTCAAATCAGTTTTAATATCAAAACTCGTAATTTTCCATAGAAACATTTGTGCAACAATATATGGATTCATCCAGAATTGTAATAGCTATAGCCGTTTGTTGAAGTACAAACGTGTGTATATAGAAAAAATGGCAAATATTGAACATAGTATGATTTTAAGTATTGGTTAAGCAGAGTATGAATGCAATATAAATTTATATAGATATGACAACACTTTAAGGGAAGTACGATTTTAAATGCTTGGTATACAAAAGTATAGAAATTTATATAGATACAAAACACTTTAAGGACTCTGCACAATCAAATTTTCAATTGTTTCCAAGTGGACCATAAGAGCTAAAACCTAGCCATGAAAGCTTTGAGGATGAACCACACAGCAGACAACCAAATTTTGTCACAATATCAAAAATGATCAATAAGCTGCACAACATGGTTCTAGAGGATCACCAACTAAAGGTCGAAAATGCTGAAGTTTTAAGGAATTTCATGGGAAGTGTATATAGTGCAATAGGGTGAGAAGCCATTAAGAAGGTGAGATAGAGAAACATATTGAATCTGTGTGGTACTGAATAAGGCTGGATGATCAGAATATTGCTAAAAATTAGTCAAGAAAAGAGCAAAGGAAAGGGAACTGTTCTTCCACTATCTGTTACATTTGAGTAAGTGAAGCTAGGATGAGTGTTTTTTCAAATATTTTGCCTTATAAGAGTTCACATTTTATTTATGCTTCTTGCATTTTACATACATTCTGTTACTTCATATCTGTAACTTCCTAGTTCACCACAGGCAGGCTGACCGTTGTGGCCTAATAAGTGATTTTTTTTCCTTTGCAGGATGCTCCACACATAACAGCTAGTCAATCAGTTTCAGCTGGTATTGCAATGAATACGAGTCGAATAGTCCACAGCTATAAATGTCATTTACGTTATTACTAATGCTTAAACACTTAAAAGTTATATTTACTCGCCATTATCAAGCAAGATATTGCTGGCACTGCCTCCCCCCAGTTTCCATAATTTTTGGCATTGGCTTATAAAATTAACCATTATCCTCCACAGTTCCCTCTGAGAAATGGATGAAATTTCTTCATGAATGTTACATTTCAGTTCATCTAATGTGCATGGATTTGTCTTGTACATTTCTTTTAATGGCTCCCAGAAATAAAATATGCAGATGTTAAATCAGGGGACCGAGAGGGCCATGTGTTACTAGAATCAAAATTTCATGAATTTGCATGCAAGGAGACATATGCTATATGTGCCATTGCACAGTGGAAAAAGGGTTGCAAAATATTCTGCATATATGTAACACTATTAATCATTTCTTCAAAAAACAAAGAAACAAAATTTTAAAAGAATTGAACCTATTATTCTCTCGCCACAAATGGCACACCACGCTTTTATCTTTTGATCATGCAGAGGTTCCTCGAGAAGCAGGTTAGATTTTACTACATGCTAGTATTGATTGTTTTTGTGAATTAACCTATCCACTTAGGTGGAACCGTAAAGTAAAACAGATTAGTGTCAATTTCTCCATCATGCACATTATTCAAAATCCATTCACACAAACTACTCCTGGATGCAGGGTTACCCAGTTTAAGTTCTTGCACTATAGTAATTTTATACAGCTTTAACTTCAGTAGCTTTGTAACCATTCAGATAGAGGAATATGAAATTCTCATTAAAGATATCAAAATAACTTTTTAGCTGAACGTTCCAGAGCTGGCCCAATGTTGTGTAATGTTTCTTCTGTAAGTACTGTATGTAGCTGTGTACACTTGTAATCAAGAATACTTTCCATTTCTCAAAATTTATTTTCCCATCTGTGAATCGAACTTCAACTTGAAAAGTGAATATCAGAAAATCTCTCTTGAAACAATCTTAGCATTTTACAAGCCAATTCTTATGCACGTACAAATCATAAATAAATACCCTTGGGGAATAAAATACCATATTAATGCAATTAATACACTATTGTTCCACATAATAAACACTTAATATACTGTCAACACAACACACAAGAACACATTTTTACGTTCCTATAGTTACAATCATACTAACCTCACCTCTAGTTCCCTACCCTACTTTCATCTTTCAAGTATGTGAATGATATGAGTGGAGTGGTACCACGAAGGAAAAATCACCCAGTAATGTGTCGTACAAAGGAAGAAATTATCTCACTCTATAGTTGATACCACCCAACAATTTTGCTCTGTGGTGACTTATACAAGTTTATATTAGAAATTTATAAGTTTAATGTTTCAAACCTATTTACATAGATTGATCAGGAAAAATGCCTTGGAATTCTGTGAACAAAAAAACTGGAGAAAGCAAATAAAAGAAACTTGTAATAAAGTAAATAAAATTAATTTTCCAAAACAATTATGAGGAAAACAAATATTATAGCAGGATAGAAAGTAGATTCACTTCCTCTTGGTCCCCTTGATATTATCTCTAATTACAAAGTAATATCTAGCACTACCACTACTACTACTTTCTTTATTGAGGGACTAATTTGTTTTGCAGCATTTATTAGCAAGTTATCACAGCCAGACATATATAACATAAAGCTACATTTTTTCTCAAGTATTTACCTCAATCAAACATTCAGCATATACAGAAACTGCAAAAATCTTTTTAAAAATGCTTGCTTTGGATATAAGATGTACAAATGTTCAGAATAAAAAAAATAAAGCAAAAAATTAAACAAGTTCCAATTAACATTTTAGTTAAAATATAATTTATTCACACTGTTTTTATTTAAAACTTACAAACATATTTTTTCTCCAATTATAACACACAGAGCTTTGGCAACAGGATAATAAAATTGAAATAAAACTACTCATTATACTTTTCACACTTTTGATAATCTTTTTCAACTTAAAAAATGTATTTTCTATAGCATCTTCATTCATTGGTTAATAAGACATTAACATATTGCCTGTGGAAGGAAGACCCCTGTGGTTTAACATGCACTGAAATTTACTTCTTTTTACATAAAAATATTCTCCATTTAGAACCAATTAATAAACACTTACTTTTCAACAAGAGTCATATCTTCACATGTTGCTATCTTACTCATGTAAGTTGTTTCCAAAGTATGCAATTCCTCTTCTACTTTATTGGGCTTGCAATTGCCATTTAGTAAAGTTGCTGTTAGACCCAAAACACGTGGCCAGTACTTCTTCTCTGTGTGCTCAAACATCTGCATAATCTGCCGCATTGCATGGTCATTTACTGCATGGTGACACTCATCAAAAATCATAAGGTTCATTCTAGATAACAATACATACCCATGCTGCAACATGTTAAGCAATATTTGTGCTGTCATTACAAGCACCTGCAATGAGAAAATAATAAGTTGGTACTAGGTTTGAAATTAATGGGGAAGCTGAAGAGCTTCTAACTCTCTCTCACACTTAGCATCTTTTCTCTGGTTCAGTTATATATTCAGTTCCTGTTCCAAAATATTTAGTAGCAGTAGTATTTATTTCCCATATGCATGTACATACAATACTATCAATATCTATATATAAAACATTATTTTAACCAATTAAAATGTAAATTAGAACTTGCACAGCGAAGCCAATCACATAATTAATATTATTGTATAATTTAGTTGAACTACACATTCTTTATGCTTCACTTGTCATAATATATACAAACCGGTTTTGAGAACATTTCACTCATCAGCCAGGCTAAAATTCAACTATTGGATAATTCGTTAAGCTGTGGGAATGTGCATTCTACTCTGGTGGCAGTGTGATAAAGTTGTAGTTTATGTTTTCATTCCCGGCAGTGTCAAAGTTCATTAGCCTGTCTTTGTATTTGAAGATGTAGAAGTTGCTAGTTCTGTAGGTCCTTATACTGATTTTAATAATTTTGTTTTATTCACTATGTCATAGTTTTCTGCCCCTTGAAACAAAAATGTATCAAAAAAACGACAACACTTTCAGCACTTTTAAAAAACTCACATCATCCATGGGGTACAAAAAATTTCAGAATATTCTTCAATATTTTAATATCAGGTTGGCACTGGTTAACAGATTTAACGTTAAAAACCTACTAATAGACGATGTTATTGACAGTATTCCACAAGAGAAAAAAGCAAGTATTTACAAAATAAGTTGTGCAGAATGTGAAAAAATCTACATTGGAAAAACAAAGAGAAACATAGGCAAAGTGTTAAAGGAATATTTCAGGAACATCAAGTACAAGCAAATAGAGATTCAGCAGTAAATCATTTTTGGACATAAATCCGTGACATGGCGAATAAAACAAAATGATTAAAATCAGTACAAGGAATTACAGAACTAGCAACTTTTAGAAAATCTATATCTACAAATACAAAGACAGTCTAATGAACTTCGACATTGCTGGGGATGAAAAACATAAACGACAAGTTTATCACACTGGCACCAGAGCAGAATGCACATTCCCACAGGTAAACAAATTATCTGACAGTTGAATTTTAGCCTGACTAATGAGAGAAGGAAATGTTCTCGAAACCAGTTCTATATATTATAAGTTAAGCATAAAGAGTGTGTAGTTCAACTAAATCATACAATAATACCAATTATATTATTTTAACCAATTAATTACATTTTCTACACCAGTAATTCCCTTGTTTATTAATTATCATACATCTCTAAATAACCAAACAAAATATCCAAAAATTTAACACTGGCAAACCTAATAAATGGTGTTCGGAAAGTCACTGTTCACTGAAGACTATGGATGTAGATTACATTGGAAGTTCGAACCAAAGTTAGGTTTTTTTCTACATTGAATCACAAGTTAGCATAATTGATTTTTATAGATGCATGATTGTTTTTCAATCTGTTCCATTATTGCATAATTAACTGTTTAGGTGTTCAATTTAGTTTTTAATTTTTATGCTTTCAATTTAGAAATATATTTTTCTTATTGAACATATCTTTCAACAAGGTAATAAATAAACAGATTTAGTGCAGGAGGCATTTGCTGAAAAATTCCCTAAAACAGCTATACTTCATCATAATGCAGTTCGTCGACTTGCTAAGAAATTTCGAGAGACAGGTTGCGTTAAGATGCCAAATGAACTGGAAGACCAATGTGGTGGAGCCTATCAAAATCATTGAGCAAGTAGGCAAAAGAAAAAGATACTGGGGCTTGCAACCGCACATAAAGTGGTTACGAAAACAATGAAATTATTACTGTATAAAATGATTGCAGTGCAAGAATTTAAAGATAAGAGTCATGAAAAGCAAATCCATTACTGCAAATGGTTTATCTTTTATTGAAAGGTATACCGTTGATATTAATTTTAGCTTCTATACAGATGAGACCTGGTTCCATCTCTCTGGTTGTGTTAATACATCTGCTGAAATGTTTTCCAATAAAATTAAGTACATTCAGGCTTGTATGTCCTGGCAACATATGTTGTAACTGCACAATAACTTACCTGTATTAACGAAAGTAGTAAAAAACCTTTATAATACTTCACTTAAATCAACCAATTACTACACTAAATTGCTGAGTTCCCATGGAGGTCTCAACAGCCTCCAACATAGCACTTATCTGGCTTTTGGGCCTTATTTTCCTTTTAAATATACCGTTTAACTCTTTCTTATTTACCTTATCTAAATAATTTCCTATCTCTTGTATATTTTTTTCTTGATTTTACTCATCTTTTTCCTCTGGATAGCTCTTGGCAAATTGAACACTTCTTCATTTTTAGTTTCTCTCTAGAATTTGGATTTCTTCACATTCTAACAATATGTGCCAATTATTATCCTTTTGGTTATAGAGTGGGCATTTTAATAAATACCCCCTTACTCTTCACCCTTTCAATTTCATAACCCCCTTGTAGACCATTCAAAATCTTCTTTGCTGCTTTGTCATACTGATCAACATAATCTTACTCCATTCTGTTTTCAGATCTCTACACACACTGAATGAAACTCTCTGAAATTAAAACTTGCAAATATATCTTATCTTTCAATTTCTTCATTTCTTAATTCAATTTCTTTCCAGAAACTACTTTCTAATGATTCTCTAGCTCTCCAAATTTTTCCAAACCTTATTTTTTCCAAAATCTCCTCAATTCTATTGAGCCAAGTTTCTCCTTCTTTTAACCTTTCCTGGACTTTCAGGCACTGATGTAAAAATTTCTAATTCTAAACCAATATTTCAATACCATGTTGTTCTCCACTTGCATGATGCTTCCTTCAGGTGATGAGCCCTTCATTCCTCCATTCCTCCATATGTGAATTCCAGCACTTGCTCCCAAGACCATTATACCTTAGTCAGCTGTTCATCTGTCATATACTTGGTTGGTGACACATGGCTTACACCAACTCTTCTCCTCTCTCCTATGTCATCTTCCACCAAACTACCTGCTAATGAGGTCGCTCTTCTTTCTTCATTCTTTAATGACTGATGTTTTGATTCCAACATGCATATCCTACTTAGCTGATGAATATCCTGTTTCCTGTCATTTATCCACAAATCTAAGCCTTAAACCAAGGTTTCATTCTCCTTTGGCCCTTGCTTTCTTTATTTCCTGTAGTAATGAAACTTATTTCTCTTTCTTTCTTCTCATAATCTTGCACAACAAATACTTTCATCCCTTTTAACATTTTTCATTATTTTTATTGTAGCAAGCTTAACTATTACTAGTCTGGTTTGGACCTTTTCTACCAACTCTAAAGACATCAATTATTTCCTATCCTCCCAGTTGTAAACCCAACTTATCTTGAAATATGTTTTCTTTATTCCTGTTCCATCTCTTTTCTCAGCTCCTCCAAATATAACACTCTCTGATTGCAATCCATCAATTCTCTATTCACTTTTATTTCTATTTCTGCAATATTATTTCCACAAATTTCCCCCTCCATTTCTTTTAAATTTGCCAGGTCTTCAATAATGCACTTCAACATATCCAAAATTTGTTCCGATTCCAGGTTCAGTTCTACTGCTTTGATTAATAACAGAACTATCAACACCAATGCATACCATGACACGTTTATATACTCATACCATCTTCCACCATCCAACAAATTGAATCTGGGTATTTTAAAAAATAAATTCTGGCCCTATACACTTCCATTTCTTTATCTCTACACAAGCTCATGCACAACACATCCGTCTCTGACTGCCAGTTGTCAGCAACTCCCACAATTTAGTAACTAAGGTCAGCACAGATTATTTTGAAATTAATATTGCTGATATGCTTATCTTAGCAGACAATATTTATATTTCTATAAATCTTATCAAGTGCTACAAGTTAAATAACAAAAATTGAATACAACCTAACTTATTGCGTAACAGATCATATTTTTTCCATTTTTCTAATCAGAAAAAAGTTTATGTCCATTACAATTACCTGCTGCTTGTAAAAATAGTGTGTAATATGGGTACTGACACAATAAAATCCTATTAGCCATACTCAATCAAAATATACACAACATTAGAACTAAACTACAGGAACTAGAAATAATATACTAAATGGTAAATTAAGATCAGTAGATATTATATGCATTACTGAATTTTGGCTAAACAGTGAAATAAAAGAACTCAAAATTACCTAGTAATTGTATAAAATATAATGAACTATTGTAACAGTGATGTCAAATATTAACATTTTAAAAAATTGAGTCCAGATTGTAACATACACACCACTAAAATTCAATAAAATGGAAGACTAGTTTCGGGAGCCATCACTCCTATTATGAGTTCCTGGTTGACTACCGGCCTCACTGTTTATGGTAGATCGATTCATCTCTGGTGGAGGTTTAATGAACTTTTGGGGATTTCGAAATTAAAAACTTTCTCCTTATTCTTCTAAATATAGATGTTTTCCCAGACTGTAAGTTCAGGTTTTCCTTTAATATGTTTAAGTAATTTGGGTTTTTTTTTAATGTTATGTTGTTCTTTCCAGAAGTGCCAAGCTACCGCCGATTTTTCTTCTTGTTTTTTGTTTATATTCCTAATGTGTTCTTTAGCTCTTGTTTTTATGTTTCTTTTGGTCTTTCCAATATAAACTTTTCCACAATCAATGCAATGGTCTTCCATTTTATTGAATTTTAGTGGTGTTTATGTTACAATCTCGACTCAATTTTTTAAAATGTCAAAATTACCTAATTATTAAAATTTTGCATGGATACAATAGAAAGGTCAAGAAAGATGGTGGCACCTTAATATTGGCTTTAAATCAGAAAATGCTAAACTTATATCATTTGAAAAGTTAAACTTGGTAGAACATTTTGAAGCTTGCATAACAGAGGTTGCTAATAAATTAATTGTTGTTTACAGTTGATGATAAGACAAGGGCTAAGGAAATGACGACTCGTCAGGTTGGTTGAAGATGGAGAGGATGTCTCTTCGAAACTGGTCCCACCATATTCAAAAGTAAATGAAGCATAAGAGAGTGTTATAGGACAAATTAATTATAATTTGCAAATTAAAACAATGTTTAAAATACCAAGATATTAGTCTACAAAGCATAGGTCTGATGTGTGAACTAAGAAATAACTTTGAAAATAATGGTATGGGAGATGTTTAGAAAAAAAGGGAATTAAATAACAAAGGTTTTTGGAGAAATATAAGAAGAATTTAAGATATTGAGATACAAAAATTATTTAGTGAAATAAGCAAGAAAAAATCGTTAGCATTTTATGTTACAATGAAAAATCACTGGGAAAGAGAGAGGGATGTAGATGCCACTAATAAAGAAGAAAGAGGGGGGATAGCATGGTTAAGATCAGGAGTGTGGAGGCTAAAAGGGCAACAAAAGGGTTATTCGAAAGGCATATGTCCATTATCTGATGGAAGAGAAGATATACAACACATTCTATTTGAATGCACAGAAAATGAGATTTGGAGAACAGAAAGTGTATGGCATATAATGAATATGAACACTAATATACATAAAATTCTAGATAACAATTATAAGAGCATTGGGCAATATTTAGAGAAAGTAAAAAATAAATGGAAATGGACTGTTAAGAGAACAGAAATATTAATGTAAGAATAGCACTATAAATGTAAGAATTAAATACCATGTACTAGCATGTAATTACCAACTTCAGTGAACTGCCCAGCTTAGTGGCCAGGGCCAAATAAAATGGGCAGTCTGATATATGAATTAATATTAATGATATTTCGTTATTTGTGAATTAGAGATGATGCGGAATTTAATTATAATGTTGTTTGTTGAAATAAACTAAAACTTCTGATTAATTCTGCATAATTAGTAAAGTAAAATTGAAATAGTGTGGGTTTGGTGACAGACTTCACTCATTTGATTTTAAACAAGTATGTTTCAGGAGCATTCACTCCCATAATCAACAGAATCAGAAGATCAATTTATATGCAATCAGAGGAACAAATTGAAAATATTCAAAGTGGGTGTCTCGAAGTTTATGATGCAGTTATTTTTGATGATTTATATTTTCTCCCATGTCGTTAATTTCACGGGCTGTTGTGTGTTTTAATAATAAGTTTCGGTATAAATTTCATGGTTTTTTGACCAAAAAAAATTAACTGCTTCTGTCAATTTATCTGTTTATAACAAATACTTCTGAAGTGTTCTTTGGTACAAGTTTACAAATCTATTTTTGTTTTCCTAATGTATACCCAATCACGGTCTTTGCAGTTAATTTGATAAATATGTGACTTTGTCAGAAGATTTAGGATCCTTGCAGGATGATTTTAATAAATGTTTAATACTGTGGACATTATGAGGGAGCAAAATTAATTTCCCCCACTCTCGTTTTCTTTTTTTTTAATATATTGAACCTGTTGGGATGTAATGCAAATTTTCTGATTTGCATACCTTCATTTATCTGTAATAATTAACTTGTTTTGACATCTATAATTCTTATAAATGTTTTAATCGTTTTATCTGCTACTTATTTGTGGAAATTATTATGCAATGCAGTTTTAATTATGTATTGATATTCTTCTTTGCATTCTTCTATACTGAGTATAACATTCACACATCTCTATGTGAGGCATTTCAGGATGGCATGCTGATGGTTTTAGGATTAAAATAGCTATTGTTAAAAATATATTAACAATAGTTATATTTGGTCGAAAAACCATGAAATTCATACCAAAACTAAATTATTGCAACTTATCAGAACCCTTTAAATTTAACATGGGAAAAAATATTCATTATCAAAATTAAAGCTGCATCATGAATTTAGAGAGAGCAACTTTGGATATTTCAATAAGTTTCTCAGACTACCTATAGAGTATCCTTTTCTCAGTTGGTCTTCTGCTAATAATGGGAGCAAATGTTCCTGAAACATGTCCATTTTAAATCAAGTAAATGAAGTATGTCACTAAATCAACATTATTAATTTAACGTCAATAAAAACCCCCATGGGTGACAGACGTCGTTAAGGCACCGACTTGTGATTAGAAGGCCTGGGGTTCGATTCCCACTAGGACCTCCTCCCCAACTTTTCCAGGTTTTCCTCAGTCCTCATAAACAGCAAATGCCAGGAAGGAACCCTAAAATTTAGACCTGCAATGCTTCTTTCCTTTAAAATAAAATCCTTTCACAATTTATCATTTCATCACATTTATCACCAGTGTACACCACCTCTGATGCCTCTTAAAACAGGTGTTCAAAATTATTTTTTTGTATGCTTGTATAGAAATGCAACAAGTGACACAAATATCTTTATTGATATTATGAGATATTCTTTAGTTACTTTCTAATATTAAAATAAGTATCACACTACTTGGAGATGTAAATATTGACTTTATTGAAATATCTGAAGCAGGCCTATCATATCATTTGGCTCAAATTATCTCTATAAACTGGGAATCAAAACAGAATTCAAGTAATTTTAATGCATTATACAAAAATGTCCGCCTACAGTGTCATGAAGATATAAAATATTTTAATTACCTACTGGAAAAAGAAACTGGGAAGAAAATCTATTTGCAGAGCATAGTATATGGCATATGTGGTCAATTTTAAATACTTTTAAATACTGCTTTCATTTGGCATTTCTAGTTGTAAAATTTAATGCAAATGAAAGCTATGTTTGGGTAACAAAAGGCATACAAATTTTTAAAGAAAAATTCAGATTTCTCAGGGTCTGAAATTTGAAACTTCTTATAAAAAAATACAAAAAAATCATCCTTACCTGGGTATGCTCTCTATCTCTCACACACACCCTTTTTTTTTTATACATCTGCTGAGATCCGGAATTTTAGACCATATATATTAGGTTTGTTGGACATAATTAGGTAAACTAGCTCATCGCTTTGCTTGGAAGCAATTGCTCATCAATAGTTATATTTTACCCTGAATGATAACGACACAGTTTTCCATAAATCTATTCCAAATTTCAGATACAAGAGTGACCTAATCATTTGGGAATCTTTCAGCTCGGTTTATTTCTCATCAAATTGGAGAAATCTGAGCAACTCCTGAAATCTATCCCATGACATTGTGCCCTTGATGAATGTACGTTTCCAGAAACAAGACCAAAAATCATCTATTAACACACTTTTCATACAAATTAATTCTCGGGTGTACATTATGATCATCTCCAGTTCCTTGAGCGAACAGTTCACTGGTGTTTAAGTCTAACCCAAGCATTGGATTCTGTATACTTCTTTATGAAACAAAGCATCGCTCTATCAAAGAGTAGACAAAAAGCACTGATGGGACAGTCGGGATAGTCGTCCACTTGGAAAACATATATAGAGTACTTCCTCGCTCTTTTAGGGCATTTACAGCAGCCCATCTCCTTGATGAAGATGTTGATAACTTCCCATTCAGATCTGTCTCTAGCCACCATTTACACTGTGGAGGAATCTGATTGAGCCTGCCCCTGCTGAATTGACTGAAGCAATGGTTGACGAAAATTAGTACTCTCACACATGAATAGGAATCCTCACTAACATTTACATCACTATCATTGGTTTTAGACATAAATTCACTATCTGCGTCTGATTGGCCAATTTCTGTTTCAACGTAGAAACTCTCTAAAAAATCCCGCAAAATCTTGTCATCTGAAAGGCTCCTATTATGATACATGATTTAAGATGATCATCTTGAACACACAACACTACCTAAATGGCAACGTAATATTTACAGATAAAAGCTGATAGTTTACACACATGCCAGGTCCCAACACTAAGCCGATATTTCTCTCTGCAAATTGTAGACTACTGAATTATATTGCTGGTCATTTGTCGAAAGTTTCACTGTGCAGTTACATTAAAAATTTAGAGCTAAAATTTACTCCTCTCACTGTTCTAGATTTAGGGCATCAAAAGTTAATAAAAAATGAAATATTTTTATATCCAAATATAACATCATAAAGAGGAAGAAAATTGAATAAAAGACACCATGTTTGGTGGAAAAATATGAATACCTGAGGAAAGGGTTCAATAATAAATTTAATCACGGGTCATTTTGCCCCTTCTGCAATATTAGTGTTAATCATGTTAAAGACTTTTGAGAATTTTCTCCTGTGTTAAAACCCTGTTTTTTGGTCTCGATTTATTGTCAACAAAACCATCTTGAGTTTGAGTCTCACCAATCTGAAAATTGCCAATACAATGGAGTTTATTCCTTAACATTTAGAATTAAGTTTTCTTCTACAGTACTTTCTTTTGCACATAACAACCATAAATAAATATTCTTTGTTCTGAAAAATACCTCATTCTTAGCATATTATACAATACAGAGTAGAAAGTGTAAGATACACTTCATATAGAAATGCAACTGATACATTTCGCATGATAAACATGCCTGAGCAAAATAAATTGCCTGCATTACCATAACTTACTGGCAATCACATGTCCAATGAAGGTCAACTAGCTTCAATTAGTGTATACAAACTCTTGATTGCATATTGCAATGAGAACACAGTACATGTACTACTTCTTCAAAAGCTAGCTCTTGTAGAGCCCAAACTTCTCATCTTTCTTCCATTTCAATAAATAATAAATTGAACTTCTGATTCTTTTGCTTTTCATCTTTATTTTCTTCTCATTATCCACTCATTATTTTCATCTCATCAATTTTCCTGTTGATATCCATAGCTTCAGATTTTATTTCTTGTTGTATCTGCATTGCAGCTGCAATAAATTGTCCCCAAGTCACTCTTCCATGTTATCCATTCTACTCAAGATTATTTCCAACTATCTTCCGTACCAACTGGTCCTGGATTCACTCTACACTGCCTATCACTAGTAGAATCATCATAATTATAGTCATAACCACAGAGGCCAACCCCTTTCTTTAAATTACAAATGTTTCAATTCTCACTCTGCATATCAAGAGTCTATTCCCATTGTCACTTATTTGCTTTTTTCTTTAAGAATCCAAGAGTTCACTCACACATGTCCTCTCACTGCTAACTTAGCACTAGCATTCTTAAAATTTCATTGCCAGGTTAGCACTTTTATCTAATTTTCTCACCTCATATTTGCCCGTAGTCTAATCAATGTCAGTAATAGCTATATAATTTGAGTAGACGAATCTACAATTAAGCATATTTATAAGCATTAAAAATTTCAAAAAAGAAAGAAAACAGTCATTTAAACACACTTACACCAAACTAGAAATTAATATATTGTCACTGTTATTCCAAAATCTCATAACTGCATTACGTGCATGACAATACCTGCACATCCATTTCCCATTAATTTCATTGTTTCATGTATTAACTTCCCACACATGTTTCTTAAATGCATTAACCAAGAAGGTAATATTTTATGTTCAAGGAAAAAATGTACATTATTGTTCATCATGAAAAATTCTATCTATTCAATTAAAATTCTTTGGAATAACAACGATGCTATATTAATTTTTCTTTTTACAGCTGAAAAGGTATAATTAAAATTTATAAATTAACCTGGTGATTTTCTAGTTCATCTTCCCATTTTGCTTTATCCCAGTAGTCTACATTCATGTCACCACTATAACCTCCTATCTTGAGAGGCAGGTGACGCTGAAAAAACTCCTTCTGTTGGTTTACCAAGGCTACCGTATTTACTAAAAAGGCACTTCTTTTCCCTCCTTCACGATATGGCCTGAAATTAATTGAAAAAATATCACATGATGCCACAACCAACTTCAACTGTACCTATAAAATGCAATTAATATTTACCAAACTGTGAGGTACATTTGCAAATCATTTGCAAAACATTTCAATTAATAACTGCACTTCACATTTATAGTCATACAAAATTTTGATGCACAAGAATAGTAATTACAAACCTTGAAATATAAATAAATGTCCTTTCCCCCGTTTCACAGTTAAACATGATCCTAATTATCCCAACTTTAATTTAGTTCCAAATAAAAATTGTGACAAAAATTCTTATTTTGGCATTTTCCTTCAGAAATGATTCTTGGAGTTATACACACAGATGGCAGAGCACAGTAGCACATTTCATTTTGAAATGCATGCACTAAGAATTGGCAAACTACATTATGCTGAATGATGGGCAAATGGGGGTTGAGATGATAGAGCAAAGACAGAATGAGTGGCAGGAGAAATTGGAGTGCCCAGAGAACACCTGCCCTGGCTCTGCTTCGTCCACCACAAACCCTACTTATGGTGCGAGGCAAGCAGTCTATCTACTAGGCCATGATGCTGCCATTTAAGTGAAGATGTTGCCTACAAGAAAAGTATCACAAATAATTTCACAAGAGGGTCTGAGATTGCCAATAAGTTCACGAACGTAGTCTGGAAAGCTCAGACCCTCAATTGATATTTATTAGGACAATTTCATGAATAAAATAAGAATTAGAATATAACTCCCATAAACTTGGCTTCTAATATTATAATAATTGTACATCTGCATTAATACTTGACCTTTTCAAGCCATTTAGCAACAGGCAAATCGATTGTCAGTAATGCCAAAGCCAATACACTATTTTATGAATAGAATAAGAATAAAAGTAATATATGTTTGAAATTCGACACATATTATTAACCATTGTATAAAACGTAATATTTAATTATGAATACCTACCTATTTAGAACCGTGAGAATGATATAGAAGAAAGTGGTCTATTACAGTTGCTACTGCTAGATTTATTAATACTGAGAAAAATAAAACAAAGAAAACATTTTACTATTCTGAACAATGTATTTATTAAGATTTATGGTTGCATAGCTAGATATTGTTACATAATTTATAAAATGATTTCAGACTGTTTGGCTGAATATGCAAAACAATTGTTTGAGTGAATACACATTAAGTTGGTTGTTACAATTACTAAAAACACTGAAAAGTGGTCAGTGATGCATGCTCAGGAATTATATAGTGGAGATATGGAGTTGGTTGCACTGATCACAAGACAAAAGCATGCCATTGATAAAATGGATGTGATAATATGGTTGTGATTGATCAAAATTCAAAATTTCATTTCAATGACGATTTTAAGATGACTCGCATAAGTGAAATAGTCATGCTAATCCATTTATAAAAAGTATTGTTTGTGCTGCATTAAAGTTAATGCATAAAATTTTGACTCTATTATTGAATTTTGTCAGTCTCAGTGATCTCAAGGTAGCACCTCACCTAGAGACCCAAGGTTTGTGGATTTAATCCTGACTGAAGTCAATACATTTTTCAGAGCATAACATTCAGACTACTAGTCCTTCATGAGGAATTTGTTTGAAGATTAATGCATGTAAAAGAACTCTGTACTGAAAATAAACAAGTAAATGAATAACATTGACCATTTCAATCCAAGTAGCCTTAGTTCTCTACTATGTAACAACTGAAGCCAAGGGCTGATCATCTAACACTCTGCCCTTTGTAGGAAACTAAGCAAAACTAAGTGCTAAATCTATAGTAACCTCTCTCTTAAGAGAAGGCCTTGAAGGCTAAAAATGGCCTGTAGTGCCATAGTAGAAAAAGTTACTGAATTTCAGAGCAATTCTGTACAAAAATTGCGGGAATCAATCATGAAATTATCAAAATTTACTTTCATTCATATTTTAACTATTCTAATTACAATAACTAAGTAGTTATCAACAAGTTTACACCTGAATAAATTTAAGAAAATATTGCAAATAGGATTGTCAGATGGACCATTCACAAATCCAAATGATTAACATAATAGTAATATTTCCTTTCTTTCTTACCAAATAAGAAACAAGGCAAAATGAAAACTCAGGAGAGAAATCACAGAACATAAAGGCACGTGATGAGAAACTGAAAAAGGCAATTAACAGAAAATTAATTATAACTATATCTTACAAGATTCCTTCCCCCTTCTCTATTTTCCAATCAAATTTCTTATTTTAAAATAAAAAAAAAATGTCTTCATTTTTTGATAAGGAAGCAGGGAGAAAGGGAATCTTCTAATATCCTTTTTCCTTTATCTCCATTACCATAATTACCATTTTCTTATTCTTTAACCATTTTTCAATAAGTTGGTGTTTTTAAACAAGTGTGAAGTTTAGAAAATAAACTGATTAAGATGGTGGCCTACACATTTTGTTTCTTGTACTCCATGCCATACCTGCTGCATATGGCAAAAGTCAATAGTAACATACTGCAACAAGGCCAATTTGTTGGGCCATGTGAGAAAGAGATGTTGTGAATGAATGGGGATATGTACAGCAAGTAGTAGTAACATGCCATTGTGAGACATCCAGTTACAATAAATTTGAGGAACAACTCTCCTGCTTATTCTATTTTTCTTCTATGCAGAAATGCTTTTCATGGTTCAAGCTAATATTACATTTCTTTTTCACATGAGCTTGTATTTTCTTATTCATTACATATTATGAGCTATTGAAGTTTACAATAAACTATTTATATTTAGCAATACAGAGAAACTAGTCTGACTGGGCATCACCAAATGGCCATGACTTTAAAGAGCCATTCAGCATTTGAAGATCATATGCAGGTCAGGTGGTTTGACATGCAGTATAATGTAATTTAAACCATTTAGTGCTTACATCAGCACATTAATATAAATAATTTCTTAATAATCAATGTTGAAAATTCTTTATATTTAAAAATTGTTAAATATAAACCAAACCCTTAGAATATCTATTAAATACCCACAACAGTTGTTCTCAACCATTTAGCAAATTCCGAAGGAAGTAAGCTATTGCAAATTGATCTCTTTAAACATGAATTTCGAAGGAATATATGCTATTGCGGTTGTACCTATGGAAAGATTTTTTTTAATCTATCCAATTCTGCACAGATCGTACCTGTTAAGCACCTACAATTAAAAAAATGAAAAACCCTTAATTAATAATCAATTCATCGAGTTTGTTAACCAGTAAAATTGGACCATTGGGAATGGGGGTAAATCTAAACTGAAAATTTAAAAAAAAAAAATTGAAAAATCGCTCTAACGGCTGCATCTTTGGTTACTCTCAACAAAAATCAGTAAATTTCTTTTAAAAATTTACAACATTTTCCAAAAATCAGGGCAATTGGGCCATTAGGAGTGAGAGTATACCTAAAAAACAAGTGAGAATTAAAGCAAAATTTAAAAATTTCAATTTTATATATTTTAAAAGAAATTCAGTACATACCATTGAAATGAAAAGAAAAATAATTCCTGAAAATCAGTGAAATCAAACTATTAGGAGAGGGGTTTTTTTTTTTTACCTGAAACTCAAAATTTAAAGATTGCTCTAGTAGCATTAAGGGTTTCTTTTCTTTTCTTTTTTCTTTTTTTTTTTTTGCAACGAAACTCCGTATATACCATTTAAGTAAAATATAGTTTCTGAAAATCAGGGAAATCAGGCCATTAGGAATGGGGGTTAGCCTGAAACTCAAAATTTAAAAATTTCCCCAGCAGCACTAATATTTATTTTTTCACAACTAAACTCTACATATACTGTTTAAAACAAAGAAAAATAGTTTCTGAAAATCAGTGAAATTACATTATTAAATATTGGGGTTATATAAAAAATTAAAAATGGTTCTAGCGCTCGATTTTCAAATTTTTTGCATGAAACTTGGTATATGCCATTGAAATAAAATAAGAAAAATAATTTCTGAAAATCAGTGAAATCGGATTATTAGGAGGAGGAGGAGTTTACCTAAAACCCAGAATTTATAAATTGCTCTAGCACACCATTATTTACCAACTGTTCTTTTGTGTAATCATTTATGAATATTTTACAAACTAACATACTTAACCTACATTATACTATTAATAAATCAGCTATATGTTATGAGGCCTCATAACATACAATCCCCAGGTAATTTGCATAATGAAACCTGAACTTCTTGCATTTCGTTAGAGAACTATTTTTCAATCACATCCCAATTATCTAGTTCTGAAGAACTATTCAAATCCATTTCTCCCGTACTTTTCTTAAATATTCCCCTATTAAATATTGTACTTACGAAGCTGTTGACAATGGAGTGGTAATATATCCTAAACTTAGGTATTCATTTTTTTACACTTAACTCCACTTACATAAAATTAAGACACGTTTTGGGACAGATTTCCAGAAATGCATCTTTTTTTTATGTAAGTGGAGTTTAGTGTAAAAAATGAATACCTAAGTTTAGGATTTCCCTAATATTTTATTTCTCTTTTGTCCCCATATCAATCAACATTTTGCATGTTATACTTTCCTTCTGTGATTTATCCATTTCACTTCCCAAACATTCTCCCTCCATCTCTTTACTCTGTCACTCTCTAATAAACAATGAAATATCCTTTCAAGCTCTTTACCATAATACAACCTTCTTCTTCTCTTCAGAGAAGAGAATTGGGAAGGTTGTATTATGGTAAAACCCCTTTAAAAACAATGCTCCTGCTTGCATCCAAGCTAGTCCTTCCCTTCCCTCCCCTCCCAAACTAATCACAACAATCTACATATTTCTGTTTGCCTCATCCTTTTTAATTTTTCAGTACAGTTTTAAAAATCTCTTATCTCTTGCCTCTCTATATATTCAACTCTTACCTTAATTCCTTCCAAAACTCTGGTCTACTTTTACCTCCAAATTTCCAAAGCTCTTCATCCCTATTTTTTGCAATATTTCCCCCACTTCTCTCAGCCAGCTGTTCTCTCTCTTTTGTTCCCTTTGATATTTCACACACTCTTTTAGAACATTTTGGTCCCCTAATTTCACAATCCTGTACCAATATTTCAAAATTCTCTCCACCACCAACCTTTCCTCCCCACTTTCCCTAACTCTGCTAAAGCTACTCCTTTAGATGAACTTTTAGGCAATTCCAATATCTCTCTACAAAACATCCTATGAATTAAATCAATTTTCAATCACTATTTTTTATTTCTTAACATTTGTTCTTAATCCACATTCAGCACAAAATCTACTTATCTCATTTATAGCTCGTTACACTCTAATTAGTGTAATTGTCTCTACCATTAAATCATTGCAAATAGTAAGCCTGGTATTTCTTTCTTCTCAATAACTGAACAGTGTGAATTAATCTTTAAGATTCATTCCATAATATCATCAATAAACAAATTAAACAAAACTGGACTCAACTTATAGCCTTGTCACAAAACGTACCTTTTGTTCCATCATCTCCATAATCCCACTTCGTATACACTTAACACAAAACTTGACTCCCATCATACAACTTTTGAACCTTTGCAATAATCTCTTCACTTATTCCTTTATAGCTCATTGTATATATAAGTATATCTCTTCTCATTGTATTGAATGCCTTAACAAAATCTGCAAAGAATATATACACTCTACTTCTTTTGTAACTTAGGTATTTATTTACTACAGTTTTCTCATTTTGTCATTAACAGCCCTCCTACCTTTTCTAAAACCTACCTGATATTCACTTAGCTTCCCTTCTACCACTAACCATTCCTGTAATCTATGGGCCTATATGCCTGTATAAATTTTACCTGAAATTGATAAACTAATTCCTCTATAATTCCCTGGATTACTCAAATCAACTTTTCCTTTATACAATGGTACTACCTCTCAAATTCTAAAATTTTCAGGCACTACCTTACTCTTTTTAACTTTATTGAACTATTTAGTCAATGTGTCATTCAACTTATCAAACATTTTCCAAAATTTTCCCAGAATTTCATCTATACTACATGTCTTATTCTTTTTCAAAATTTTAATTTGATATTCAATCTCACGCTCAACTCTTTCTACTGTTTTATTAAACATCAGCACCCCCACTTTTAACAATCCTTAACAACAACCCAGCCTGTAAAATTCTTTCTTCATTCAGTTGGTGTAATCTCGTTTCCTATTCTATTTTTCTTGTAAATACTCCTCATAATAGCCCATATTTGTTTATTATTTTTATTTCATATTTCCTTTCTTGTTGCCATTCTTCCTCTTCCTCTGTAATAAATAATTATATTCCCATTTCTTTAACAAAAAAATACTGCCTATCCCCATTATACTCTGTTCTTCTCCATTTGGCTAAATCTCTAAATAATTCTTTTCTAGCCTCTAAGCATTCATCACACCCATTATAAAATCACCACAAACTACACACAGAGTATCATGAAAAGTACTATAGAATCTCAACACATCTACCTAACTACATGCAACTTTAAACACTCACTCATCAGATGTGCTAGTGTTACCACCTAGTGGTACAAAACTGTACTGCAACTACTGTCAAGATGGCAGCGCCAGTTCCGAATATTGTGGATACCACCTCGTACACATTGATCCAAGATTAGAACAGAGAGTGTACATCAAATTCTGTGCAAATCTTCAGAAAAAAGGCTATGGAGATCCTCACAATGATTCAACAAGTATTTGGGGGACAAAGCATAAGCCATACACGTGTGTATGAGTGGCATGCTCGGTTCAGGGCTGGCCGTCAGCTATTGAAGACTATGCTCAAACCAGTAGGCCCATCAACTGCACAACGCCTGACATTGTTGCCAAAGTTCAACACCTCACTCGTGAGGATCGACGTCGAACAATTGAAGACCTTGCTCATGAAGTGGGAATTGGTTATGGGACATGCCAACGAATTTTAACTGATGAATTGGGCATGCATCCTGTCCCCGCAAAATTTGTGCCAAGAATCATGACTGCTGATCAGAAGGTGCAGCGTGATGAAAATTGCACGGATCTTCGTTAGGCCCGTATCCAATGACCTAACCTTCTTCTCCTGGGTCATCACCAGCGATGAGAGCTGGATGTATGCCTATGACGCTCAGACAAAACAACAATCCTCCCAGTGGAAGAGCCCGATTATATATTCCCTTGTTCATTGAAAGATTTAAATTAATTTTACCAGCAATATCACAAAGTCTCTGATTTTGCACAAAACCTAGCAAAGCTAATGGCATAGTATGCTGTGGCACCCCTGTTAAGAAACACTAATCTAGAGTCTAATTTATATGATGTTCAGAATGAAAATTTTCCGTTGTTCTTTTAGATCCATTAAATGCCAATAAAAAATTTTGCTGTTTAAATTCTTAAACCTCATATATTTTTATTACAACTTTCTGAGTAGTGTTGCACACAAGATTTTGACAAAGGTTTGCTTCTATTAAGCCTGCAATTAGGAAGGGGGAAAAAATTTATATGAGAATCTTATTACACCTTATGACCATTATCACCTTTAATGTTCATTACAGACTAATGATTGCCATCTCATTTTGAATTTGTTATGCTGTATATTACAGACTATAACTAAATTTTTTATAACTATACAAATATACATCTAACTTTTTTCCTTTATTTCATAACTTACTTTACCAAATCTTCTGATAGCTGCAGAATGAGCATCATTGCAATGTATGTTTTCCCTGAGCCTGTTGGGAGGAAGAGGATAGTATCCTGTCTCTTTGCAACTTCAAGCATTTCCACCTGGTATGGACGTGGAACCAATTCATTTTTTCCTTCCTTTCTCTCTTTCAGCAGATTCTGCAATATTGAGGGCATTCAACATGTTATTAGCTAAGAATTACTTTTACATGAATAGCACATTTTAAACAAGCACTATTTTTTTTAATAGATTAGTAAAATTAATAAATAAAAATACATTAACAATGGTATTATTCACCAGGCATGCAAAAATGCTTCTTATCACAGGGATGTCCTCTCAGCATGTTGCAGCTTTTGTTTGTGGAGAGTAAGAGAGATTAGCCAATGCACATCTGAACAAATTCAACACAACAGAGGTAAATAATTATAAGTGTACAAAGAAAATCACCATTATTCCACTAAGAGTGGGAAGAAAAGCATCTGCTTCCATGCCCCGGATGGCAAAACAGCTTCTTTAATTTTTCAATAGTAATTAGTGATTAATTATACATCACATTTTAACATGCACAAGTGCCTTGTATGTGATTCATGAAAAAGGTTCAGAGCATGTGAAATAAAAAGTGGGCATACAATCTAATTCTCCTCAAGAATTTGAATAAGCTGAATAAACATTCATATAACCCCCTGCCCCAACATATACACATACAAAATCAGTCATGAATCCATTTCACAGAGCAAGAATTCATTAAAGACAGATAACTGCTGACAAGGTTTGTTCTACACTGTGCTTTTAGGGCTCTAAGTTTGTTTCCAGAAATGATTATACTCAGAATTGCTGAACTAGCTACAGCTTTGTTGGAACAATTAAGATCTACAAATCATCCATTGTTTTTGAGAGAATATGCAACACCTAACTCGATCACTCAACTGTTCAAAATAAACTAATGACAGTACAAGAATGTATGCATAAATACTAATAAGTAGGTTAACTTGGTACCCTGAGGAAGCCCCAGAGTTGAGATAGCCAAAAGCTTGATAATCAAAACAATTCTCAGCAGATATCCCATGAAATCATCATTCATTTCAAACAACAAAACTTCAAATCTTTAGTCCAAATTCATTAGCATTAGGCAAAAATTCCAATGTAAAAGAAAAGCTCAGTTAATCATATTTTAAGAGAAGCAGATAATGTGAACATAACTGAGAAGTTCTTAGACCGTGCATCTTTGAAAAAAAGAGCTGTTTATTGGTAATTACTTTGGATCATATATTAAGGTGAGCACCATTACAGCTGTTTTCATATCAATTGTTTGAGATTTTTATTTTAGAACATGAAATGAAGCATAGACAAATTTTGTTGACCTTCTCATGAAATTAGCATCTTTATTCACTTTTTATCATTTCTTTGACGGCTCAGCACTTTTATTTGTTTTGTGTTGTTCAAAAATTTGCTGAGAAATACATTAACTCTTATTCTGCAGTTTTTAACACATTCAGGAATCAAACACAGTGAAACACAGTAAAATCTCTTCCAGTTCAAATATTTAAAATTTCTGTAAGGCTTCATTCCCATGGGATAAAATAAGTCTGAGTTAATTAATTTAAAATATTTTAACTCAGACAATTTTATTCCATGGGAATGAAGCCATAAGAGTTTTTAAATCTTTTAACTAGAAGAGAAAATTTTCACTTTTCTTGAGTAGAAAAATAATAATTTTCATTCTAGAAATGTTAATTGGAACTTGTACAGCAAAGCTAATCATATAATTAAGATCATTATATGATCGAGTCGAACTACACTCTCTTATTGCTAGACTTGTTTATATTGAGAGTGAAACCATAATGTTTTGAAAATTGAAACACTTTAACTCAAACTGATTTTATTCCTTGGGAATGAAGCCATAAAGAGTTTTTCAATTTATTAGATATTTTAAGTAGAAGAGATAATTTTCCCTCTTTTTGGGCAAAAAAATAAACAATTTTCACTCTAGAAATGTTAATTGGAACTTGCATAATAAAGATAATTGTATAATTAAGATCACTGTATGATTTGAGTCAAACTACACTCTTAATGCTCCACTTACTTGTTCATCACACCTCCACCAGAGCAGAATTCACATTCCCACAGCATAACCAATTATCCAGCATTCCTCAGTTAGCTGATGATGCGAACAAAGAGTTCGTAAAATTAGTACTACATATTATAAACAAGTATATGGAGCAATAAGAGTGCATAGTTTAACTCATACAAGGATCTTAATTTTTATTCTTCTTGAGCGGCTACATAAAATCCTGAAGTCCTATTTTGTAGAGCAGAAAAGAGCTATAAAATGGTATATTCATAAATTTGCAGATCTAATAAAGTTTCCAGTAAATCTAACAAAACCTATAAGAGAATACAAAAATTTCAATTAAAGTTATTTGCCAGAACCACAGTTCTGTGATCTGCACACATATTATGTTATAAGGAATGCTCAAATCTCTAGTTCCTAATTGCTCCACTTGATCGTGTTTGTGTTGTTGCAGCCCAAGTACTCTAATACGCAAAAAGTTTAGAAAGTAAAACTACACTTTCAGAAGAAATCAGAAAAAATCTAAACTGATGGTCTAATTCTTCAATGTGCCATCTGCAATGTAAATATTTGCAATTGATGAGATGTATCAACGTGCCAAAATAAATCTTGTGTGTGGTAAGCATTCTGAAGAATGTTTGCATTCACAAGTTGAAAACTAAGTAAAATACCTTGAAAAGTGTCTTCACTTCAGGCTCTGGAAACCAGCAGTTATCAAGTCAGTTTTCTGCATATCTTACCATGGAGTTATTTCAGTCAATTTTCTGCATATCTTACCATGGAGTTATTTCAGTCAGGAATTCTAGTCCACAAGGTCAACAATTCTGCATTAAAAATCATTCCTCAAAAAGTGCATGCAAAGATATTGGATGAGAGCACCGAGATAAAATTACATAAAGCCCATATATGAGAATGCTTAGAAGAGATGATCAGCAACACGAGGTGGGATTCATGTTAGATGAAACTATTGATGTACTGCAAAGATACATGTTGAAAGTGCTGATATTTCCATAATCTAATTAAAGGTGAAACCAGTGCTCATTAAGATGTACAAATTCGAGAAGACAAATGCCTGCATAGTAATAGTCATTCCATGATTCATGCATGAAGCTGTGGCCAGAGGGTATAATATATGAAGAAGTCATATATGTGATGAGTTTCATTCGTTCAGCTTTCCAACAACTGAAGGTCACAAACCGCAACCTGAAGCATGTGACTTGTATTGTACAACTAAACAATGTTTGTGAAAGTCAGGGAGGAATAGGGTAAATGATTTCATTGTTGCTCTGAAGAAGATTCTTGTAAAGGCCCATGTTGTCAACTTTTGTACTGAGAAGTTACTGGGCTCCACCTACCCAATTCCCTTACATAGTCATGTAGGATACTTGGATAAGATGCTAAATTTTCTTGCACGAAAACTTCAAAAAATGCAAAAGCTTCATTTGTGCTCTAGATTCAAAGCAACAGGCATCAAGCCTGTCTTAACAATTGCTCAATGACAAAGACCTAGAGCTGCAACTTTTCTTAGTGCATGGCTACAGGTGTTTTGCCTGATGCAATTCAGGAATAAGAGGAGGAGAAAGAGGAAGAGAAGGTGTGGAGAAGGAAGAACACTGGAAATGTGAGGGACAGCCTTGACTGATTTGCCAAAGGTACACTTGAATCCATTTTGAGAAATAATGCACATTTAGAAGCCTTTACAACTTCTACAGAACTCTCTTGAACTGATTTCAAAGCACCAGTGACTCTCATTCAAAAACATTGAAATGTTGTGTGTAATCCAGTATAACAAATTAGTCCAAACCCAGTAAATGCAATGTTTACTGCCTATATTGGCTACTTTATGTAATTTGCTATAGTATTGAATAAAGAATGTTAATGTAACTGGTTTAGACCTGAATAAAAGTTTTTATCAGCACTTTTTTTTAACCTTTTGTATAATTTTCAGAACCTTTCTTTACAACCATAACTGTGTACTTAAAATCCATTCTCTGGTGATAACACCTTTCAGAGAGTCAAGTAGACACAAAGTTTTGTCTTCTGTGGGAAAAGTTGGTTTGTGTAGCAACCAATGAAGCCACAACAATAATGGTTCAAACACCTGGATTTGTTGGAAAATTTTAAAATTTTCAAGGTGCACATGGAATGCCAACAATACCATTATCATTCACTACTTTATTCACCATTAGAAATTGTATACCAATCAGTTATGCTTGACAATGTCATGTCTGAACATCATGAACCTATATCGCATTCACAGCACATAGTAATTTCAGGTATACATGAAGAACATTGGATCAGATTATTTTAACCTTTCGGAAATCCAGACTATAATTAAAATCCAGACTATAATTAAGTAAGGTGACTTAAGTCATAGAAAAATGATTGAACACATTTTTCATCTACAGTTTGATGTAAGACACCAACATGAAAGAGCAGTACGTATTTCCAAAATAATCTTAACAACAACTGGATTTGCAATCTGGCTTTTCTAACCGATTTAATAATACATTAAGCATGAATATTAATAAGAAAAGGAGAAAATGTATTATTATTATTATTATTATTATTATTATTATTATTATTATATTTACCATCTTCAGTACCTCAAGTACAAGCTTCAGTTGTGGATACATCATTAGATCTAGTACAATGGTTTCAATCATTTTCTATCCCCAAGGAGTAACTTAATGAAAGATGATTTTAAAAAACTGCTCATGAAATGTAAACAATTTTGAGAGAACTATTTAACAGTTTCAAAGTCAGGTCTAATGACCTGAGAACACTGGATACAGATGAAGATATTTCATTATTCATTTTCCTGCAAAGTTGTAAAAGCTCCTGCTAAGTTACAGCTGGAGATAATTGATCTACAAAACAGCACGCTTCTATGCATTTTAGATTTGATAAGGCTAGAATTTATTTATTATCTAAGGACAGGTTTCCAAAACTTGTTATTGTGCAATTCATGTGGTAGCACTATTTAGGTCTACTTATATTTATGAGCAATTTTTTAGTATATTGAGACAAAATCTTATTTAATTTACTCCAATTTAGTGGCCGTTATGCATTTAAATTGCTCTAAAATGGAGCATGATTATGAGAATTTAGTGCACAAAAAAAAGATGTTAGGTTTCAGGGAAAAATTAAATAAAGGGAAAAAAAATACTTCTCCTCTCCCATACAGAATTTACTAATAAGCCTAAAACTCTATCACTAAAGAATTAACATTTTCTATTTATCAACAGAAGCATTATGGATATGAACAATTACCGTAAACATAATAGCTGCACAATGAATTAAATAAATAGCATTTGTGTTTAAAATAAATTTATTTCAATTTTTTGATAGAAAAAAATAACAGCTATGGATGTAAAGCACTACCGATTTCTACATTAATAGATTCAGATATATACCTTATACAAATCAATTAATTATGTGATGCCACTCTTTCCTTAAAGACATGACTACTAGTATGCATTGAAGTACGAGACAGGACTGCATTACAAAACATTGACAGAGATATGACCTCACTAGGAACTGTAGTTCTGGCCAGACCAATGGATTTTTACAGCATAAAAATCCTCTGTAAAAAACTCCTAAGTATGGCTCCTTTTGAAAGGGAAGTAAAGTTGTTAGTCCTGTATAATAGGTTTACTGCACATAAAAGAATCTCAAGGTTGCAAGAAGAGACCTGTGAACAAAATTTATCAGCTGTTTCATGCCCCAATGTAAATTTGATGCTAGTGACCAAAGCTGTTAAAGAGAATCCTTTTAATCAGATAAACCCAATGCAACTAAAATTGATTTTAGAGACCTGACCTACACTAATGTGAGTTAGGCAATAAAAATCCAAAGAGATATAGGAAGTGGGCAACGATGTTTGGAATTGGAATTTGATGGACTGTCATTAAGGATAGTTTAAAGAGTGGAGGAAAGCTTTAAATGAGGCCAAGACTGTACAAGTTGAACTGCTGCTGATGATTATGATTAATATCATTACTTCTCTAGTTAATGTAATGTCAAGTTGATATTTATCATCCAATAGAATTTAAATCAAAATGTTCTATTCTGGACCCATTTTACAGCTGTATTACCCAACTTTTCTTATCATCGGGCTATATTGATATTTCAAGAGTGAGATTATCCTCTACAATACATTTGTGTCTCTAATGTTTCCTTTCTTGACTTAATTCTGTAAAGGTGGCATTTCAAATAAAATTATTTTCTACACTAAAGTTAGGCTGCCCACACTTAATTACAAACCCCTATCACTTACCTTCCATTTATTGTGCAAGTGTGTAACAGTTTCACTTGAAAGATAAAGATTCAATCATATCTTAATAAGAACTGTATTAAAAAAATATAATAAATCTCAAAATTATCCAGTTGAACTTTTGCTAAGCCATAACTAAGCTCATTGGATAAAAAATTAGTCACTCCCTGGAGATATCTTTCAATACTGTGTTAACACTGCCTCTAGCCTTGATAACTGCTTAGATTTGACAAAGAAGGGAGTTCACAAGTTTCTGCAGGTATGCCATATAGTTGAAGCCACAAGTTTATTAGATCTTCAAAAGTCACCAAATTGCAGGGATGTTGATTTCTGCATTTCACACACTGTTCCAAATGGTCCCACATCTTAAGATCGGGTGATTTAGTCGGCCAGTCAAGGTGCTACAGAGTGTTGGAGTGTTCGTCAAACCAGTCACTTATGCATGCAGCCCTAAGAATATAGCTGTCATCTTGGAAAATGGGAGTGTTCACAGCATATTCATCATGAAGATGTTGAATCAAGGGGCAATACTTGGTCACAGAGAATGTATAAATAAACATCCTGGTTCACATTCACAGTGACCTAAATGAGTGAGCCAAGTTTAAAAATCACCCCAAAAACATCACAGAACCACCTCCAGCCTGAACTACACCTTCCACACACTGCGGGTTTAACTCCAATTGGGCCATTGGTGCATTTGATGCCTTACACCATTTGCAGCAAAAATTAAAAATTTAAAAAAAAAAAAATGACTTGCCATGCTGCAACACACCTCCAGCCAGCTACAATCCACTTTGTTTTTTTTTTGACCCATTGAAGCATGCACCTTTATGTGCTGCTATGAGCAATGGCCTCTTGCAACTCCAAATGTTCATTGCATGCAGTTTCCCTCAGAAACAGGCTGGGATGGATCTTTATTCATTAACAGCAGCAAATTTTTATCTGGTTTGAAATAGATTTTCAGGCTTGACACTCAAAAGAATTGAATATCTGTCAAAGGATTAACATTAAAGTTAGTTAGTTCCTGGAGCATTCAATGAGTTCGTGGAGCAGTCACAGAGACCTACGAATATAGAACTGGTCATATACTATTACCAGAGTAGCTTTCAATTTATATTTACATATAGAGACACATTTAATGAATTTTTGACATCCCAGAAACAGGAAGCTGAATATTAAAGTTCAATGTAACGCCTTCAACAGTAAACTCAAGATGCCAACTTAACTTCATCCCATCCAATAATTATATAACAGTTGAGATGCAAACAACAAAGGCTTACAAAATATATATACTGATTAAATATTGAGTATTATTATAATAGTACTCAATATTAATATAATATAATAATATGGTTGATACAGAAGATTTAAATTAAATTCATAATTTGGTGATGAGAAAACCTTTTTTCTCTTTAATTTATACAGGCTGTTGCATCATGTTTTTGATACTCAATGTAGAGAAGCTAAGAAGATAATGATCATAGCCTGAGTCTATAATTATCCCTTATTTGCATTTTACTTAGCAATCAATAAATCAAGTAAACTCAGAGGGATCAAAAGTTTAGTGAAAAAAATTGTCACATTTTATCCATTAAAAAGTTCACATAACCAATGTATCATCACTGCAGATGGCACAATGTGGCTGAAAGATTGAACATTTCATGTTGCACCATTCAAAAATCTTCATCTATATTGCTACAAAGATCACTGGACATCAAAGAAAGAAGGTATCCGAGTGCTACTACTTTCACTCTGTCCTCCAAGCTACACAGGCACCAATTTTCTTATATTTGGTAAAACTATTGCAGTATATCTGGCAGATGTGAATATTATGCAGAAAAATGTGTAGCAGGAAACATTTTCCTAATGTTTTATTTGAATATCAAATGAATGTTTTCATTTTTTGAGGGGGGGAGAGTGCACAAATAAAAGCTTTGCGCCAGCCTCTCATACAAGGCAAGTTTACAACTAGAATTGACAATTCTGCCAGCTACGAGGTTACTCAAAACTGAACATCTTAATTTTGCCATAAATCACATGAAAGAGATGCCATTTATGGGTAAATAAAAGGTCATATTATGGTGTCATTTTGTTTCACCAAAAAAGAAAAAATTAAAATGCTACTGGCACAGAAAGTTTTCTGGAACCAACAAGGTTCCCTTGTGGATTTTTTGGAGTAAAAGATAACTACATTGCTGATATATTGTGAAGCACTTCTGAAAATGAAGCATGTCATTCAGAACCTGCAATGTGGAATGCAGTCAGCAGGCATTTTGTTTCTTTACTAATATCAGAACTGTTAGTATAAGAATTTTGAAGGGAAATTTTCAAGCATTTCCATTATAACCCAGTGACTTTCACATCTTCTTTCACCTCAACAATTATTCTGTTCTTAGAGGTTTGATAACAGTGAAGAGATGACAGCAATAGTACTATTCCAAGGTTACATTATACAGAGGACATTCAAAGGTTTTGTTCTCTGTACACGAGTTTGGAGAGGAATCAGGACTATGCAGAGAAGTTAAAAAGGCATATCAATGGCCTTGTTCTAACTAAGGGACAACATATAGATATGACAATTATATTATACTTAACTTGTTTATTATTATAGCTTAGGAATGAATGCAATAAATCTCAGATTAAATTTTTATAATTTTTATCCGCTATGTGTTACCAGAATTAAGTCTTAAGAGTATAAAGAATAAATTTTTAGTGCAACTTACATGATATAGATATTACATTAATATTTCAGGAAAAATATTAGAAGTATAATGCTTCGACTTCTAAGTCAATCTGAAATTATGTTTATGTGATTACATTCAATGAGATACATTGTCATAAAATTAATGATAAGTTGAGTAACTGATTGAAGTTCCTTTATGATGATTTCTCTTTTCTTTTGCAAATTAAGTCTGGAGGAATACAGGTTTTAAGAAGCATCACTTTCAATAACTTATTTGTTCTTTTAGGTAACTCTTGGAATTCAAAAAACAGAGCTTTATAATTGTACCATCCTTATATTGAAATGCTCTCCCTTCATGTATGTTGGGTCTCCAATGTTCCTTCCTAGACAAATCCACTCATATACAAAAAAAGATTTTTCGGACAACGTGCAAGCAAGTGTTTGGCTCGTGTCTTATATGTATACTAATAGTGAAACATCTCAATGAACTTACTGTTTCATTTGAAGACTACAGTAAAATAGCTTATATTTTAAAACTGAGACCTCTTTTTGCTGGTTATAATTGGGGAAGCATGTTAATGGAAGTCTACTGCAAAAGCTAGAGCATTTATTTATTAGTTCCATTATTTCTATTACTATCACGCATATATACAGTCATACTAATACAATTAGCATTTCATATTTTAGACTAACCAAAACATAATTAAGATCAGTCATCTTCGTTGCTCCATAGAAACTTCCACCAAACCTGCAATCAGAAAAAAAAAAGAAAAATGACTGTATTTAACTCAGATTTAAAAGAGATTAATAAATGTTCACAGCAAACAATAAGATGCACACAAAACTTAAAAAACAGCATTGGGAATTTTACAATACAATAAGAAGCAATTTTCAATTGAGAACTTCTGTCAGTTCTACCACACCCCTAGCACATTAATGCTATACAATTTTCACAGCAAACAATAAGATGCACACAAAACTTAAAAAACAGCATTGGGAATTTTACAATACAATCAGAAGCAATTTTCAATTGAGAACTTCTGTCAGTTCTACCACACCCCTAGCACATTAATGCTATACATTAAAAAAAATGCAAGTATTTACATGTACAATCTTTCTTAAGCAATAATGTGGTGAATTTATAGAACAGGAATGCATGAGTAAAAAAACTATACTTATTAAAAAACTTTTTTAATCACAAATGTACCCCACATCTTCAGAATTATGGTGTTAGTAATTAGAAGGAATATAATATATTTGCAACAGGGATATGCAACATTTGCTCTTTAGGCTGAGGAAATGACACCCCATGAGAATCCCTTACCACAACTTGACCCAATAGCATTTGTGCTTACTCACTAAAAGCTAAACTTCAATTGCCTCAATGTTTAACATGATATAAATCACATTAAAACTAGTGATTCTATTTTATTCTACTGGATAGAATAAAGTAGTTCGTTCATTCATTAGCCTTCATGAATTACATTATTGTGCAAAAATGTCATTCAAAAGTATCAAATCACTGAATATGCTCATGGTGTAATGCTTGGAACTTACAGTCAGGAGGTACAAAAGTTAAAATCCTGCAGTTGGCTAACTTGGTATTTCCATGGTTTTCCCAAGTCCATTTTCAGAAAAGGCAAATGCCAGTTAGCGTATCATTGTAAGGGTTCACCCCAGCCTTTCTTTCCCCCTAACTGCGTGTGCCTGCATGCACATGTGAAAGAAAGATATATCTTCAAGGCAGCTCTGACATTGGACTGATCACTAGGGACAGGATTTTAATGGAAATGCACATTTTTTCTCCACTGTCTGAAAGTATGCTCACTTTTTATGAGTTAATTACTAAATTTCCAACAATTTAAACAATATTTTATATTGCATATAATTTATATTTTGCCTATTTTGTTAATAAGCATAATATTTCAGCAGTTTGCAAATTGTGGTGCATATTTGCTTGTTTTACATATATATTTTATAAATATATTTTTATTTTATTTATTTTATCTTCATATTTTATTTACAAATACAATATTTTCTGAATAATATGTGTCATCAACTCAGTCTCAAAACTTGAAACTTGGCCATGCTAATGGTAGTTTATACTCAGTACAAACAATAGGTAACTTCACATCGGTGAATCCCTGCCACATCTGGTCAGATATGTTCCCTCATTGTATGAAGATGGCTGTTAAGGAGTTCTAGGAATAGAGTCCAAGTGTGGTGATAATACTTATAAACAGTTCCGAGTGTGGTGAATACCATTTGATCCAAATTATTCTTCATCAGTTAAAATTGCTTAAGATATATTAAATAGCACAGAAGTAGAAACTAGTTTCTTACATTTCTTCACATTTCTCTCTCATCTTCCTTCCGGTATTACTTCTTTGGAAACTAACAGTATTATATTGTGCCAGTCAATGTACTTCAAAACCACTGCCTCCAGATTAAATTCAGTACCTGGAAGTGATGGAAATGTAGTGAAGGAAAAAAAGTACGTGGTATTCTTTCCAAAACCCTGGGATATTATCAAATTTTTGAGACTGAAGACCTCTTAGCAGGGAAATGATCCTAACAGCCTAGTGAAATACCACTAAAAGTGTCAAATTGCTGCATTTGTATACAAATACCTAAGTTCCTGTGAGGTGGAGAGAAGATTTTCCTATAAGCATATCTTAAGAAGTCATAGAAGGTGGTTAATTATAGAAAACTTAAAAACCTTTGGTAGTTGTAAACTGCAACAGAAAAGATGTTGAGTGTGTGGGAGAACTAAAAATGTGAGCATAATTATTAATCAAGTTTTTTTTCGCTCCCATTTATTAAGAAAATTATTCTAACTCTTCAAAATAAAGATAAATTTTGATGAGTTAAATATTTCATATGGCTTCCACAATATTTTTATTTGGGAAGAGATTACATAAAATTGTGTTAAATTTTTATTTTTGTCAATATAATCTCTTAATACTTATTATATGGGATATTTATATGCATTTTATGGAAGTTTTAACACATATTAGAGAGATTATTGCAGCATTGATTTCCTGTCCCTGCTGATCGCCCATTTAGAATGCATGTGTGCTCTATGTATGCCCAGAAGTAATTAGCTCCACCACCACAAGCAACTGATATGGGTAATGGCTGGCAAGTCTCAGGGAGTATAACACCTAATAACAGCAGGTAAACAAAGACAGAAGTATCAAACATATTTTTTGTTTTTAAAGGTTTATTTACTTTCGCTTTGACTGCATTGGTTTTTTGACGTCTGTAGCTTGTGAACTAAAGGTATACGTCTTTAGGAATGAACTAATGATGGCACAAATAATCTCGAGAGTCCTTGGCACCTTAAAACTATACGGTATTCACTTTCTCAGGGTAAGGAGATAAAGAGATAGAGAGAGAGGAAAAGGGGAAAAAAAGCTTGACATGACCAAGATTCGAACCCAGTACCTACAGATTTGTAGTCACAAATGCTATCGCTACACCACAGAAATGGTCAACCAACACTATCTTCACTAAATACCGAGGGCAATTCAGAGTCAGAAAATATCAATATTCTGCATATATTTTTCCATACAGTAATATTCTGTTAATTTTCAACGTACATGCTCTCCTTGGGGACAGGGGAGAACTTAGAAAAAAACATTGTGTATTGTCAAATTACAGAAAATGTAATTAATACCCTATGATGGAAAATATTGAAGTTTGATTAAAGAATCTATTATTTTATAAAGCATACATTAGTTATTTTCAAAGCATATTTCAGCAGTTAAAGTGCAAAGATATACACATTTTGCCATTTTTACATGCAAGGTTTACTTACTACATTTACAACAGAAGGAAATCTGCACATTTGTACATAATGAATGTATAACACTATCTTATGCTAAACACCAATCTAATGCTCATGAAGTCTTAATGCTGTGGTATTCCAAAAGTCATGTATTATATTCTGTATGTCCCTGGTGAGACAAATACCTTATGCATTCCAGAAGACAAGGAATTCCCAAGCATCCCATTGCATTTTTATTATTCATTACATAAAATATATCGCAAAGAGACTAAATATTCTCTTAATTTTAGGGAAGACTATTCAGAAAATAAAAATTTTATTATAATGCCCATCAACACCAAATGCCTATTTATTTGGAATTTCCTGGTATTAACAATGCTCTCTTTGATTGTACAAATATTCATTTGTCCTCTACTAATATTAATTCCCTTATTTTCTGCAAAATGTACCATGATCTATAGTCACCATTATTCACGAGTATGTCTTCCATTTTCCCCACAAGGGTGGCTCAGTGCATCATTTTCAGTGTTTCCTATGCTATTTTTCAGAGTTGCCAAAAGTTATTTTAATTTACTATATACAATTTGGTGCTATGGTAATGGAATAGTAAAAATGGACATATCAAAGTACTGTTAAGTCTGCTAATACCACTCATTAACTTGATCCCTATGTTAGGTTGAAGTTTTATGACCAATTATTTGCTTACATGAAATTCCAATATGTCAGGTGTTTAATTAACTTTGGTTAAAGAAATTTGCCTTAGCTCAGTTTTACCCCCTACCCTCATCCTATGTGCTGCTATCTGGTTCATTTCTTACTGTTTGAACAACTGTGACCATATTACATTACCATTTTCTCCTATGTGTTCATTTCTTGCTGTGTAAACAACCATGACACCACACTACATTACCATTTTCTCCTTCTTGGTCAGATTTCAGCTATTAAAATCCACATAATCATTTCAGGATGTTAAGTGTGTTACTAGCTTTCAACATATTCAGTTCATCTCCTTTTGCTTGCTGCTAACTGATTACATTACCCTTTGCAACACTTTTGTTAAGTTGTGCTCATTTTCTACCACTGGATGTTCATAGATGCTTTACCAAAATTTCCTTGTGGGATTTAAAACCTAAAAGACATTTATGCTAAGAGTTTGCAGATAAGGAATTAGGTATGGAATTGAATTTATTTCCACAAATAACATTACATTAAATTTACATATACCAACAAAATAACCAAAAATGTATGATACCAAAAATTAGATACCATTCTCCAGTGGATAAAATATTTTAAAATGCTAAAAACTTTACCGTGGCTTCACTTCAAATGAACACAGAAACAGTTCTATTTAAAATAATGATACAATGATAAAATATTCTTAAGGTTTCATTCTGAAAACTAAAAAATTCAGAACATGTTTCAGGCGACCTTTGCTCACATTGTCTATTCACTGGAAGTGAAGCCAATGCGTTAGTTTTAGCATTTTAAATACCTTTATCTAATGGAGATCTTATGCTCTTTTCACCGTGTTGATTCCTATATATTAAAATTAAGGTACCTTTGTTTACATTGCTCTTTATTCTCCAAGTTCTAGCAGTATCCATCTAAACCCTGGTTTCCTACCTCTTAACCACCTGGTTGTACGAACGTAAGAAATCTCCAATTCTTTCCTTCTTTATATTTATCTTATTCTTTCTTCCCGTTTCTCTCCCACTTCTCCTTAACTTTTCCTAAAAACTCCCCCATTTTCTGGATTTTTTCCACTCTCTTATTCCTTAACATTTTTAATACCACTATGTCTTTTTGTAATTTATCCCACTTATTGTCCCAGATTTTTTCTCACCACCATATAATCCTTTTGCATTCCAATAAATAATGAGACACACTAGCTTCTCCCTCACATGTTACATCCTTCCTTATCATTTCCCATTTATCCTTTCAAGAGTATTACTCCTGTATGCATCCATGCCCAAACCATCCTTCCAATTTGAACACAAGTTCCAATATATTTCTCTCATCCCAAATTCTTTTTAATTCTTTTGCACATGGCCAAGGAACTTTTATATTCTGAACTACCCCAAATCTCTTGCTATTCAATATCTTCTATCCTTTGTCTCATTAACTTCCAGAATTCACTAACATTACCGTCAGATAACGCATTAGGTAAATACTGAACATGAATGCGACAAGATAACACAGCATATGGTGACACCTGAAAATTACACAACTCTCTTCTATAAAATCTTGTTCCTGCAATTCAGCAAATATTTACAAGTGCATAAAACACTGCAAAGTTGGTGAGAAGTAACAATTAAAATAATGTACAAATGGATATTGCATCAGATCATCTTGGATCTAAAAGCGATAGCTCAAATTTTCAGGCAATATCACACATGTATACCCTACTGCCAGCTCTAAGAAATATCCTCCAAGCAAAGCACATAACACCAGATAAGGTCATTCACCACTACAGATGTCAACTACATACTACAGGAATACTGGAGCAATAAGTGTATAGTTAACTCAATCATTCGATGATCTTAATTATATGATTAGCTTCACTGTACATGTTCCAATTAACATTTTTATACGATAAAAGTGTTTCATTAATAAAGTATATATAAACATCCAATGATAGAAAAAGATGCATAACATTGGAAAAAGTTACATAAATTACATTAATACACATGAGAGAAATGCATTATAAGTACTTCACCTACCAACTCGCAAAATTACACAGACTTTTATGGTTGAAAATAGATCAAGAAAAGTCACATAGTTAAGTTCATGACATTACGATTGCTACCAAAAGAAAAAAACACATACATAGCAGTGCACAGAAGGAGGGGCTAATACTAAATTAAGACAAATTTCTTAAACCAGACTTAAATATTCGTTATTACAATAATCCTATTGTAACTTACACTAGCCTTGGGGTAACCAAGTGCATTCATGTAATCCCTAGGTCAGATTAAGTTAATGAGGTATTAGCAGACTTGGTGGTACTTTTATATGTCCATTTCTACAATTCCACTACCATTGTATGTATATGGTAAAACTATATAACTGTTGGCAACTATAAAAAATAAAGGAGGAACCAGTGAAAGGGATGTATTGAGTCTCCCTAGTGGAGAAAAGGCAAAACATACACATGAATGGCAACTGTAGATTGGGCACAGATTGTTGAAATTAAAATTAATATTACCAGAGGAAATAAAGTAATTTAAGAAAATTCATAAATGTGCAACTTTGTATAGTTAAAGTTAAGCAGTTGTCAATACCAGAAACTTCCAAAAAAAAAAAAATAAAAGAACATTGGGTGTTTATGAATTTAGTAATGTTTCACATTTCAGCAAGTCTACAATGCAAATCTATAGCCTATAGTATTCTGTCATATAAGAACATTCTAAAAAATGTTGGAAATATAAATGATATTGTTCTTGAAAAGAATATTCTTATATGATTTACAATTTGCCAAGAACAAATTGTCATTATACAAGAACTTGGGGTTTACCTACCACCAACTATGCAGGTATGAATTTCTCTTAGTAGAAGAAAATGAGATCTTATACGGAAGCATTCTATCATGATGTAAGTGAAATGTGAAGAAACAAATATACCTAAGAAAAGGTACTAATTCATTTAGCAATCTGTAGGTTTGTGTTACTTACATTGACACCATTTGCTCGAAGGTAGCAAAAATCAAAATTGCACACCAATGTGTTAATTAACATATTTTCCAAAGTTTAAGTTCCATGTACCAACTAACGGCTAGATTTGGATTTTGGATTTACTTAGGTTTGTAGTCCTTGTAATCCCTTCAATTTTAGTATAATATATGCTTATGAGTGACAAACTCATGTCTTTTGTTGACCATGCATTGATGTTTATATTCGCACTCTCTTGACTGCAATCTCTCTTTGTAAACAGATTAGCAAAACACTACAACTGGGTTGCCTTATTCAGTTCTCAAACCCTGAGCACATATGATTCTCATTTAGAACCGGCTGTTCCCTATCTTGTTGGGTAAAAGTTGGCCGTTGAGCGCTTGTGACTCCCTGGATCGATATCGATTGATCATTCATCAATTGCCCTTTACATTTAACTTAATCACAGCTATCGCACAGGAGTTGATGTATCACATAAGTTGGTTACTATCAATGATTGATGGTTGTCATATGGGTCCCTTATACGGTATGTAATGTGCATGAGGACGCATATACATAAGAAGTAAATTAATTTAAATACGTTAATCATCCACAGCCTGTAATAATAAACCCAAAGTAATGAATATTCATGTCCCAAATGCTTCATTTTGGAACTGCTTGCATAGCACGTATCACATTTGTAAAACCTCCTAATGGACACGTGCAAATGAAAAAAAGTGATGTTTCGATAACCCACGCATTTCATATGCAGTAATGTTAGAAATTATGCTCCCTGTTCACGCCCACTTCTTTTGTCAATACATCGACATTCATTCCATATTTAGGCGAATTTCGACGTGTTTAACCTGTAATCCTCACTCTAAGAAAGCGGCAATAATCGCTTACCTCAGTTTCTGTATCCGCTTATCCCTGCTAGCTCTCAAATGAACAAAATTAAATCGATTGTCCTATCGGCTTACAGTTCATGACTTTTTATAACCATTTCAATGTAGGCAGTTTTATTATAAATATCATACAAGAGCATTAGATTAGCAAAATGTTTCAAATCCAATATTCATTTCCATAAAAATCATAATTACCTTCAACTGGCTTTGTGGCTTAAGACAAACGTCCCTAATGCAACTTAAAACAACACGTGCCTTGTTTTCTATACATGCAGTCCTGCAGGTGGCTTTTATAGTTCCCCACTAGGTCACATGATGGCTTTTAAGTGAACCGATTTTGCCAACGTTGGACTAACATTGCATGCCACTGTGTAATATAAAGAAAATGGGTTTTCACCTACTATTACATCCAAGGAAAATTAGTGTCCAAGCTCCCATAAGTTTATTAAAAAAAATACCAAATATCTGTGGCAAAAGGATTCCGTTTTACTCGGTTCTTTCAACATTGCCATTATATTGTATTTCGCATACTGAAAGTAATGAAAATATGTGTAAATTTATATTTTGTACTAATAAATTAATTTGAGTTAAATTTAATCTACACATTTTTACATTTAATCTAAACATTTTCACGATGTCTGAATTGTAACATAATCACGAACTAAAATCACGTAGTTGTTTTGGTATGCAATGTTGGTAAGTGCAGAAATTAGTTGGGGAAGTACCGAAGTTGAACAAGCAACCAGCGTTTATTACTTATTGCCTCACTGCAGGTGAAAATTGCGTCATAATCTATTGCAGCTGAAACAAGTATTCTTGTTATATGTACATAGACATATTCAATTCCATGCTAATTTGTATGAAAAGCTACACTGAATACTTCGATTAAATGCAATGGCAGGTGATTTACGGTTCGGGGACTCTTCACAAGCTTACGTTGTCATTGTGGTGCAGGGAAATCTGAGAAACTATATTAATGCTTAATTTCTAACTCGGCGTCATGAAATTGAAAAACCATAAAATGCACTATTTGATGCATTTTTTTTTCTCTAGTACATTTGTTCAAATGCTTTAAAACTTACTTATTTCAAATTTACTTCGTAATGATCCATTATATATATTCAGAATACCGAATATTTCTAACATTAACTTATCCGTACAATGTTCACTTATACCAGCAATTAATCATAAATTAATCCTTACTACTATGGCTGAAAGCAAGAAACAAAGACGAAAGTTTACTTTACTTTACTTACCTTGATTTAGTGATAGCGTTTGCAACTACTAATACTTGACGTTAGTCCCTAAACAACTTCTCGTCAGCAAAGAAAGTACACTAGTCTATTCCGCAAAGAGAGTCCACTAGTCTCGTCACACAAGCAGATATTAAACTCAATGTCCACATCGAGCGCTATCTATTGTTAAGTATCATCCCACCGGATGCCCGAACTAAAGATCGCGGTGGGTGAGTCGATGCCACAGCCATGAGAGGTCGGCAATGCATGCTTTATTAGATTTATATCTTTGTTTATTTATTCCTCCTGTTTTTACTTGTAGTTCCCCTCACCCGAGTAAATAAGTCATTGTTAAATTTTCACCGTACTCCAGACACCAGCGACACAATCGCCGACAGCCTAAACAATCTAATTTAAGACGTAAAAATCTAGCTAGCATGTTCTAAGGTGCTATTACAGATAAGATCTTTGGGTCTTGCATTTCACTCTTCAGGCTATCGGCGGTTCTGTTCCTGGTTGTCTAGGTTGGGTGAAAGCTTAACAATGACTTAGTTTCGTCCGAAAAAGATATAAACTGCAAGTAAAACAAATCATATAAATAGTGAGATAACTTGCCCATGTTGCACCAGAAAGTTCATTTTTAAAATTTGACAGTAAACGTCTTCTTAATCCAAATCCAAGCAGTAGGAAATTAGGAAGGGTGTACGAAGTAAAATGTAATGTTCTTTTTTGTACACAGCCTGTACATAACCTAAAAATGTGAACTGTTCGTATGTAATGATGAGAAGTAAATAAAACTCTCATTGACAATGTACTACTATGTACGACAAATAACAGTACATGTTATTTTATTTAAAGCACATAGAGGTACCATTATAATTATATTTAAGGTACAGTGTACAAAAATAACATCCCGTCCTCCAGATAGCATCTACATTGTAAAGATAGATAGCAAACTTAACTGGAAACATCACATAGATTAGATTTCCACTAAGGCAATTGAGAGACTATGCATCCTAAAAACGTTAGCAGGGTCTGGATGGGGAGCAACCCAGGATGTCTTGACAAACACGTATAAGATATACATTCGTCCAAAATGGAAGCGAGGCTTTCAGTATAGCCAGCGAAACCAAAATGAGAACGTTGAATAGTGCCCAAAACAACGCTCTGAGAATATGTTGTGGTGCCGCGAAATCTACAGCAATTCTTGCTCTTGAAAATCAGAGTGAACATTTTGTTGTTGTTGTTGGGTTTTTTTTTTTTTTTTTTTTTTTTTTACATCTCAGGTCATCAGCGTCCCATTCAATTCCGAGCGTGAAACGGCCGACAAATTTTGCTCAGAAACCTCTTCTTTCAGGCTTGAGGTTCTTTTTCGTGCCGTAAATGTACGACACGGGACTTCCTTCTGAAGGAAGCCATACTTACGATTTTACGCCCGAATTCAAATCGCAGACCTCCCGCTTACGAGACCGCGCCTTAACGACCTCGGCCACTCGTGGCGGTCCCAGCCAAGAAAGGGCGTTGACTGAAGAAGAAGAAGAAGAAGAAGAAGAAGAAGAAGAAGAAGAAGAAGAAGAAGAAGAAGAAGAAATGTTGTCCATAGTTTTAAAAGAGGCGCACTTTAAACAATATCTTGTTTGTCACCCCTGGTGTTGCATTCCACCACTACGCACTTCTGTTTTAATAAATAATGATACCTTGATACCATTTTCCTTTGCGCACTTTGCCACTTTATAAAGAATGTGAAACACGTGAAATCATGCATGTGATTCCCAGGCATCCCATCAACCTCAGCGATATCAACACATGACGTAACAATGCGTATCTCTTTTTATTCGGAACCGGAATTAACTACTTTCAAAGAGATCACGCATAAAATTGCTCGGTCTTCTATTTGCCAACTCTAAAGCACATATTAATGAAAAGTATGTTTCTGTTAGGGGAAATAAGTTTGAACACAGTTTAAATGTGCAGCTGTAGCACCCTCGTCGTAAATGAGAACATCTGTTGGAGTTGTCATACAATTGAGCTCAGAGTGCAGCGTCAATTTTTTAAAGTTTCATCCTAGAATGTTAATCTTGGAACAACTCGTGATCTTGCCCTTGGGTTATCGTTGATCTTACCTATCCTATCCAGTTGCAATGATACATCATGCTGTAAAGCAATGGGACTTGACGTTAGCCCCTGAACAAATGCAGCATTTGCTCTTGCTTCTGGAGGAATGCTTTGCTGCTCGAGCTGCTCTTGCTGCTAGCCGCTCTTATTCCAATTCGCAAGTAATACGGTGGGAAATGTGCTCTTATTCCAATTCGCAACTAATTCATACACACACACACACACACACACACACACTAACCTAAGGCTAACCTCGGACAAATCCTAGAAACCGGTGGATCAAGCGGTTTAGCTAGTAAATCATTATAATTGTGGCAAACAGATGTAATTCCAATTCGCAACTAATTCACGAGTCATTTGTAATTGTGGCAAATCTCCTTAACTCCCGCAGAAAAAAATGCATGAGATGATAGTTGAATCCGCTATGAAACTTCACAAGTGGAACACAGTAACCAACTTACGATACTGCGCCGTTGATATCGAAGCGCTATTGTACAGCTAATAGCTCACTACCTTTGCACCCAGCAGCAAGAGCACACGAACGCTAGCAGCAAGACATTCCTGCTTGATCCAGCTTGTAACGTCGAGTGAGTAAAGGGCAGCAGGACAAATTCTCGGACAGCGAGAACTGCAGTCCCGAACGACAGCGGAGAGAGACGAACGTGAAATGATACAGCAATGTATGCTGTAACGTCCTTTGTTAGAGACAAGCTGTTCGACAGGCTTGCTTACGAAAGAAAAACTTACGTCCAAAATAAAATACATACGTCCTAGGCAAAAAGAAAGCCTAAACGTAAACAAGCACACCATTATTAGGGAAGATTGTGGTTGGAAGATCTCAACCTCATCGAAAGTGACAGAGATATATTACTTTTGTGGCACTGTAAATGCAAATTAATCTGCAGTGTAATACATGCACATACAGACACTCTTGCATGTGTGTTGATTCCCGCATTAAAATGGAATGTGTTTAAGCACATATACAGAATGCCAATTTCAGGTTCGCTATGAACACCCAAGGACATTCTGAAAATATTAATTACTTTATAATAGACATTGAAGATGTTTCTGTTCTCAGTGAAAAGGGGGAAACACTAGCATAAGTGGGCAAACAAGAAAGTCGCAACTGTTCTGTGCCCTATCAGAACAAAAAGAAAAATTTGCTTGCGACTTTTAGAGTGCCATCATGGGAATTCCGACAACAACAGAACTTTAAGTTGTGAAGAAACATGCGGCATCCTTAAAGGTAATATTAGTCGCTATTCGCAACCAAAGTGAACGAGTGCCCATGCCCAAAACTAAAGAAATGTCGCAAAAGAGAGATATCATTCCTCAAAGAACGCTTCTCTACAAAAGAAGAAGAAGAAGAAGAAGAAGAAGAAGAAGAAGATATCCATTGTATTCCCCTTGCAAAACCCGATACAGAAGAACTTGATAGAGTCGGTTTTTCTTTGCTGCAAGCTGGAAAAGTGCAAGATTGCACTATTGTCGCCGCTGACTTAAAGTCGGCCGTTCGGGACTGAAAGGTAAAAGTATACGTTCGATTGTCTCAAGGGATATTACCGTAAATAAGGAATATTGTGTGATAATGAGTACATCAAAATAGTTCGTATGCCTGAAATCTCCCCGAAAGTTTAAAATGTTTTCGCGCCTCTTTTAAAAAAAAGACAGCAATCGTACGCCTTTTCACTGTGAAGAAGTGCGTGGAGTGATTTAAGTTCGACTCTCTCAGCTGTTGCAAGTCTCGGAACTGCCGCCTGCTGCCGTTGCACGAATGCTCTGTCGGTCCTGGTGGTGTAGTGGTTACCATACTTGCCTCCTAAACCCAAAACGCGGGTTCGAACCCGGCCAGGACCGATGGATTTTTTCGGGCGTAAAAATCCTAAGTATGGCTTCCTTCGGAAGGGAAGTAAAGCCGTGTCGTACATTTACGGCACGAAAAAGAACCTCAAGCCTGAAAGAGAGGCCTCTGAGCAAAATTTGTCGGCCGTCGGCCGTTTCACGCCCTGAGTTGAATGGGACGCTGATGACCTGAGATGTTAAAGAGCGTCCATAAATAAATCAATCAAAAAAAAAAAAAACGATTGCTCTAGCTAATCCAGTAGTGCTGGGTTTGAATATCGGTCACACCAAGCTATCTAGGGAAGGTTTTACCGGAGAAGGCGATTGCTTAGCAATAAGAATGCGAGCTCATTTGCATAATCAAAATTTATTTCATTTCACTCATGATGACTTATCCCTAGAAGAAGAAGACTCGCCCCTATAGACTTAATACCTGTAGTATTCAGTACACAACCTACAGACGTCACGAGAAGACCAATCAAGCCTAAGCAACATACCTAAATACACAAAACAAAAAAGCACTAAAGCCTAAGAGTAAAGGTCTATGAAGCGATATTTTTCATTTGTATGGGAATGGGGAAGATTAATTAATTCATAGGAGTTTTATTGGTGACAGAGGGGAATATCAGGAGCGTGATTTTGGGGGGAGTTCTTAGAATTCACATCAGGTAATAACTTTGGATGCTGGAGAAAGAGAAAGAAGAGCCCTGTCGGTCCTTGGCTCCGAAATTAGGCCTATAGAGGAAGCGGAAACGATTTCGTACTTAGTGACTGCTTCCAGCTGCTGCTCCTTCTTTCTTTCTTCCCGCTTCTATCCTGTGTTGTTGTGTAGATCCTTGTCATAGCTCTGGCACACGAGAATTTACTAGTGTCTTATTTTAGGAACATGAATAACGTTTCCAGGGAGAGGAAATGGAAAGGAATCACTTTCTTAAATTAAAATATTTCTGTAAGTTCTCCAGATAGTCTTTATTGCTGTCTATTTTCTCAGGGGCGAAGGAATCTATTCATAAGTCTATACATTTTTCACTCGCCAGTTGGAACCTTGAAAGTTTGATGGAATTTGTTCATCAGATCATTACGCATCTGCCATAGACACCTAACACTCTCCTAAATGGCTTCAAACAAGCGCGAGCACATGCAATCAACTGTCATATTCTTTCGTAAAACGGACTTTGTCACGCCTTTCGATCGTTTCATTAAAATGTGTACTCACATAGTGTATATCGCAGTTCGTTAAAGTGTTCACTAGTAAGTTCGACACTGCCAGGAGATAATTAAAGTATAATTAAAGTAACACGAACTAAGATACTTTTGATTATAAACGCTACTAGCATGATACTGATGAGCAACATGGCTCTCGAATAAAATACTCACTGACTGGGCACTTGAACCGAGCTGAATGGCTGAACTGAATTGACTACTTTGACTTTGGTTTTCTCTTGATTTTTATAAATGTTCCGGTTGGTTGGTCGTCCCACGCGTTCGGTGTTTCAGATTTAAATAATAGCGATATTATTATTTTTCTGCGTGCTCTATAGGTTAAATAGCCATCATGTGGTTCACGATATCTTCTTATAGGTGTATGCTTTCGCGCTCTTTTCTCGCTTGGTGGGGATGGTGTGTATTCTAAGATCGACTTGGATCTCTTTTTCTTGAATCTTCCCTTAGTCCTTTTGATTCAACAAATACACCGTAATCTTTTTTATCAGAGTTGCGTATTGTCTCTTCCCCTAAAAGACATATTCAAGGTTCCCTCGGACGATTTTTCTCACTCTCGCTAACGGCACCTAATGTTTACAGATCGATGTACCTTGGGACCCTTCTATCTCTTTTTGAGTAAAGTTTTGGGCAAACAGCTCCGGCTGATTTATGGAAAAGATACCATAAAAACCTCCCGGATCGATTCTTTGTCTCCATTCAAAGGAAAGACCACAAAGGTCGTAAAATACAGGCTTTTGGGATATTTGGCATGACATGTTACTTATATAAAACGTATGTATCTCTACTGAATCTGAAGCATATCTGGACAATTTTGGTTATAGTAATAAATGATTAAAATACTAAGCATTAATTATGATCCTAGAAGCCAGGAAAACCTGCTTCATCTATTACTCGAATCATGAGTGTTAAAAAATAGGGTTCATAAAAAAAGTATACATAAAACAGTTACGATAATTTGGCATCTTGATTTAGGGGCTATTTTAATAAAACCCATAAAATATTCTGCAATAAAACTATTTCTCACTTAACTTGAATGGCTTAATAGTAAAATCCAGGTGTATGGAATTCTTAGAGAACCATTTGAGAGCTCTGAAAAGCTCTTGTGACAAAATGAAAATGCAACCTTTAGTATAACAGTTAACCATTAATTTTGAAATATATTTAGAGTGAACAACTTTCTATCATGAAAATAATGAATAATTAATCTGAATAAATTTAATCATTTTTTAAACAATTATAGGATATATTTAATCATTTTTTTAAAAGTAAAGCTAGTAATTTAATTAATACATTTGCATTAATTTTTGTACTATTCCATTTATATTTATCAAAAGGAAATATTTTATCACATGTAGACTGCAGTATCTCTTTATAATTGCAATTGCTTCCATTAGCACCGACTGATTTAATCCTAAGCATTTCAACCCCCCATTTAAGTTAATTTATTTCTTTAGGAACTATTAAGAATCTTGGGTACTTTATTCTACACATAGTGATTTTTGGCTCAATTCTCCCCGCCCCCTTATTTAATTCTCATGTTCATTTCCTGTTTTTGAATTGCAATACACATTCATCAGATAGTCATTTCAAACAATATCAAGATCAATATTTTTCACCACTGACTAAAAGAGTCGTCGTCCAAACTCAAAGACAATGAGCATAATTTGCAGCACATTAAAAATGATTTTTAATTGTGCAAAGTAAAGAAGGAAATGACATAAATCATTTCCAACATATTTAGCATGGATTGGAATAATTTCATTAATGACATTGACAAAAGCTCAATATTGTTACTACAATGTTTTTGGAATTCTATGAATATTGTATCAAATTGCTGTTAGATAAAGTTGTCAATGCCTCTTAAAAGCAATATAAATTCCTTCTCTTCAGGTTTTCTGTTCTGACCTGATGAGCTCCATTAAATGTAACAAATTTCTTTTTTACACCATTCATCCAATCTCTGGAGAGGGAGGAAAAAAATTATTAAAGCCAAGCTTTTAGAATTACTGAATTTGTGTGCAAAATATTCAGAAGGGACCTTACTGCTACCAGCTGGTTTTAGATGCATTAGAACCTTCAGATGCCTATCACCTCTTTTATCTTTTTATAATCTAGGATAAAACTATGCCAGTACTTTGAATGCACCTAATCTACATTGAAAATAGTATGCATCTTAGTAAAAAAAATAATGCAGAGTTCTCCTTTCTCTATATATTGTACTATATTCTTAGAACTATCAAGCAGCTGCTGTGTATCTTGTTTGAACTGTTGAATGAATGACTAAATAAGCCACTTATGTCCCATCCAAGGCTAGGGCCTCTGCAAGCAGGGGGGCTCATTGATTTCTCATATGGTGAGCTGTTACAGTGTTTGAAATATGATCATGAAGCTGTGGCTAAACATATTCTACAGCTATGAGATTTGGCAATTTCCGAAGACAATCCTTTCCACTGCTTAAAATGTTGAATAGTGGCTGTGATCTTTAGCTCCATCCTATATGAGAGCTGCTGCATATATTTCATTGGTATAGAAAATACTGCCATCATCTGCAGTTGTTCCCTTATTCAGAAGGCTCCTGGTTTGGTAATACCGTTGATTAACAGCTAAATGCTACAGCAAAGTTTTTTCATTCACCCGAATTTCTACCTGTTACTTTGATTTTCAGGGAGTTTTATGCTATCAGCTTTTGACAGTTTTGAGTTCAATTGCTGATCCATTTAAAGAATATGGGCATGCAGCTTTTTTCCATCTTTTGCATAATAATCATTTATAAAGCACTTACAAAAATTAATTTTATCTCTAACATCTTATTTATTTGCATAGCCTTTACATTATAAAGATCAGTATGTTTGCCTCAGTCGATGCTTCGTATGCAAAGATTTTCCCTCTCCATGAAGCCATCAGAAATATCTAAGTGCCTAGCAACTGTGCATCCCAACACATCTGGCCATCAATTTCCATATTCTGTCTTTAGTACCAGGTATCAATTTTTTTATAGCTGTACACTTCTGGGAGCATCGATAATAACACAATCTTGTTATTGATTCCAATTTCTGCATATCCAAATAATTTTCCTTGCCAAAGGGAAAATAACATTAGTAAATAAATAGAACCATATTTAGGAAATTTAATATTAACTAATACTAATGTTACAAGGATATGATATCTTATGTCAACATTACTCAAAATATTGAGTTGTAAAACTGGACACAGCACAAGCAGAAATTGAAAATTTACCTACATTGACAGGAGAGTCATTTTTAACATTAATAGGTGAAGTGAATGCATTGAAAGCTATTAACCCACCCCACTACCACAAAAAAGTGTACAGATTCATTATAGTTGAAACCCAACCAAGGAGAAAATGGCAGCATAATATTTGGTGATATCATGGTTGTAACAGCAGGAGGGGTAACAGGTAAAACTGAATGAAGACAAATTTTCTTAAACCATGTAGTGAAAGTAAGTAATGAAAGCATTGCTAGGAGGGGATTGCATGCATAAACATTGGGAAAATAGCTGATGTAAGAGCAATTGCCAGATACACCAAAAGGAAATGGAAGACCAGAACAATTTATTATTAAATAAATACAACAGGGCAACAAATGGCAAAAAAATGGAATCCCTAATCAATTCATATACCTGCACTAACCTCCGGTGAATCCTAGAAACCAGAGGACCCAGTGTTTTATTACAGCTCAGTACAGCTTGACAGTCTCCACTCATCTCCTAATTGTGAATATAAATTGGCCAAACATGGTGCTAATATAAAAATTATACCTTCAGTTGGCAATCTGAAAAATAAAAAGGGAACTGCTAGAAGATGCGGGGCTGCCCTGGTTATGAAAACTGGAATACACACGAACATGACAGTATAGAATTTTGCTGTATTAATAATGCACTGTCAAGTCAAAGGGCAGGTATGTGCAAACAGATTCCAAACTGTTCACATCTAATAATGTCTTCACTAAATCTGTTATTTTAGGTAAGTTTAAAACTTGTGTTTATCTGCATACCTATATGCAAGTTTTACAAGTTTTGTATTTGTATAGTAGGGTGTTATGTAATACATTTTCAAGCTACAAATCAGTTTGGCAGACTGCACTTTGGTGTCTCACTTTATTTTGATCCTAATGTAAACCAAAAGGAGTGCTAAGCTTAATCTTTTCACCAAAAGTGACCAATAGACAAGTGCAAATATGGCATGCATTTAATGTCAAAAATAATTTGATTTTAATAATTGTTACTTATCATAACCACATGAAACTACATCCCTGCTGGAGATATGTTTACTTAAATGAGTATTTCCTTTGTCATATGTGATACAATACCACAAACAATATAAAATACTATCAAATGAGCAGCTAAAACTTCAAACTATTAAACATATTTTCATGATATTTTATGCCCCCATATTTATTTTGTACGAATCGCTTAACATTTTCAAGAGATTAAAGACATATGGTGGAGAATCACGAGCGCCTTAATAAAAATTATATCTTTGGCTCTATAAGTTTTACTAAACATAGTTTTAAATGATGGGAATTTTAACAGTGAAATGTACAAATAATTAAACAATTTTGATAAGGAATCACTCAAAATTTTAGCAGCTATGCACATGAGCTTTTAGAAATCACAAACAGTTGAAACTTTCCCACACACATACACAAATGTTATGTAGATGACATATTTGCATTAGTTAACAGAATGGGAAGATGATGCTATCAAATAACTCAACCTACAAGACAACATAAAATTCACAATGGAAATTGAAATCAACAAACAATATCCCCATCCTGGATCAAAATGATCAAATGTTGGAATTTGGCATATTCAGAAGATACCCAAATAGATAATTACATTAAGAATGGCAGTCATATCCCAAATCAATATAAATTTGCACTAATCAACAGCCTTGCATTCAGATCAGTAAACCTACACATAAGCAAGATTGAATACAGATCAGAATACCATTGAATCATGGATATTGGGGGGGGGGGAGAAAAATTACTACACAATGGATCTGGAAAAAAAGAAACAAAAGAAATTAAAAAATTCATTCTGAACAGCTACAAAAGGCAAACATGAGCAAGAAATTTACATTCCATCTGTAGCCACACCAAAAATTAAAAAAGAATATTTTAAGATAGTAGATTATACAAATGCAGCTTTAAAAAAATCCTAAAACCAACATAAAGGGCAGAATAATAACCCCCCCCTCAACAAATAATCAGGCATTAATTAAATCAACTGTAAAAAAATAAATATTACCTTAAGTTTCAAGGAACATAGGTAAAACATCAAATACAAACAAACACACAAATCAGTAATAGCCTACAATTTTTGGTCTGAAATTTATGAATTTCAAAATTAACTAAAACTTCCGCCCAGAAACCTGCAAGATAGGGAGAATATATCACACAAAAAAATAAAGAAAAGGTAGGTAATTTTAATCTTTAATCTCCAAATTCATCAGATATACAGAGACATCTGCATATCACATGGGAAAACTGACAGTAAATCCATGCTGCTGATGAGGAAGACAATTGTTTTTTAAACATGTCCAAGTAAATTGGTAAACATTGGTGAAATTTCAGTGATTCCTTATTAAATTGTTTAGTTCCTAAAAAGGTTCATGGAATAGCTGTATCTGCTGTCAAAATGAAAAAGTATGTTTCTTCTCATTCAATCCACCAAATAAAGGCACAATATATAGACATATATCTTTGAACATAACAGTTTGGTCACAGAAAAAGAAGCCTATTTATCCTTGTCCATACTTGGGCATCTTTCCTGAATATATATTTGTACATACTTCATATGTAGATTTTGTTTACACAAATTATGGTCAATAAAACACTTACTGTATCTGGACGTTATTTGTCAAGTTATAACAAAATATTAGTAGAAATACCTTCACGTTAAAAATACAGCTAGTTACATTTGAACCTGTGCTCAGTCTATTAATGGCATGACACATTGCCAGTTTGTTGTTAAATGTTATGGTGATTAACCCATGTTTGCATTCCAGATAGTTCCTGTACATCATCCTTTAGTCATTCAAAAATGAAAAAGAATGTAGCAGCATAAAAACAGAATAAATGAGCTATTAATATCCTTTATTTACATTACCTAACTTTATTAAATCTTTAGTATAAGAAGATAAGAATCAATTATATTACACAATGTGTCATAGGTGACTAAAATAACATACAAAAAATATTGATCAAAAAGATTTTTTTTATTTCACTAGAAAGCCAACATCAATTTACATATAGTATGTGCGAGGCTTCCGGATAGAGAATCTTGGAAGTAGGTTGCGCTGTTGGATGCGTTTTGGCAATGGGAACTTAATTGTAGAACTGTGGAACTGCTTCACAAGAGGACGTCGGCAGTTAGTGGCCTTCACCTGCTCTACCTTAATGATCTGGATTGAATGTGCACGAGCACGATGCCGAGCACCCATATCTCGGTAACACTGGGTAACTGCCCCAGATACACTCAGATCCCTGTATTCACGATACATGTTGTGTGTTCCTGAACGTGAGTCATAGCGGAGCCAAATACCAAAGTTCTTTATCTTCACTGGTGACTTTTCTGGAATCTGAAAAATAAATGCATCATGGTAACTAAAGAATACATCCCATCATAAAAAAAGGAATACTGCTCAACCACACAAAAACATTATCCAACTGCTCATCTTCTGTTTCTCCTCATGAGCAAAGTGAAATCTCATTGTAATGTTCCTACAATTATCAATTTTCTCCATGAAAATTTCATAGTCTTATTTCATCCATATATAACATTTCCTTTGTCTCTAATATTCGAAAAAGAATAGCATTATTACAGTCCTAATGCATCAGTATCATTTCTGAAAAAATGAAAGTAATTTGAAAATATTTAGTGATATTCAATTGCATGCCCATTCTACACTTCAATTCAGGAAGGTATAACTGTGTAGCTTTCACTAAGAAGCTGAGATATGCTATGAAGTTGTCTTTTAGCCAATGAGCTTGCTTCTGCATAACTGTGTGCTCTCAGTTCTGAGAAGCATGTTTCCTTTTTTGTTACAAATTAATGCTTGCAAAAACAAAAAAGTTTGAGTTACTGCATAGACCTGCATTCTGAAAGAAGCAAGATAACCAGAATGCCACAAGTGTACAGCAGTGTTGCAAAGTGTCGAGCCTGAATTGCCACTACTTGCTGTACTGTATTTTGTACAGTGCAGAAAATTGTAAGTGAAAGTGGAATTTCCTCTAACAGTTCTAGGAGGAGTGTTCATAAAGATCTCAGCCTGACTCAGATGTGCAAAGATGATAGTTTTTAAGTATCATCCTTTAGATGGTGACCTCTAAAGTTTCAGATGCATAAATGTAGTCACTTGTTTGTGACATCTTGTAAACAAACTAGTGTTAACGATGAGAGCTCAGGGCATCCAAAACTGCTATGACAAAAAAGATTGTGACAATAACTCACAATGCCATAATCAATGATTGCCAATTGAAGATTGATAATGCAAAGACTTTGATAGGCCGTGTCCACTACATTTCTCACAAAGTTTAGGATATGAGAAAGCATTTTGCTCAATAGATGCCGTGTTTGTTACCAATGGACCAAAACCGCATTCAAATGAACATTTTGCAAGAGTGTTTAAACTTGTTTAAATCCAATTCTAGTGAGTTTTTCTATTGTTTCATAACAGTACATGAAACTTGGATTCATCAATGCATGCAATAGATGAAAGGCCAATCCAAACAGTGGGTGACAACAGATTAAATTGCACCAAAGAAAGCAAAAATGGTTCCATCTGTAGGAAAAGTCATGGTTACGGTTTTCTGAGATTATCATGGTATGGTGCTTATAAACTACACATCCAGCAGGGCAGAACCATCATGCTTTACTATTGGACCAACTGAAGGATGCCATTGAGGCTAAATATCCACACCTTGGAAAAAAGAAAGTTTTCTTTCATTAAGATAATGCGCCTTCATGCACATCTGGAATTGTTGCTGTAAAACTGCATTACCTTTGCTACTTCCACATCCACCATATTTACTGGATTTGCCTCCAGTGATTACTTTTCATTTCCAAACCTGAAGAAATAGCTGGTTGGACAAAGATGCACATCAAATGATGAGATTGAAGTTGAGGCAGATATTTATTTTTCACATTTGAACAATTTTACTGAGAGTTTTATAAAATTTGAAGTTGAGGCAGACATTTATTTTTCACATTTGAATAATTTTACTGAGAGTTTTAAAAAATTGTAAAGTTGGATTATATGTATTAATTTACTAAATCTTTTGTCTTCTTGGTCAGGCCAAAAACTTTTAGAACAATAAAAATATTACTTTTACATCACCTAATAAACATAAAATTTATAACAAGATGGTTACAAACTTTGATAATTTTTATAAGAATGTATTACAAAACACAATATTTCATATGTATGCTAGTGGTGACTGTTAAAGATTTTCCTTAAATCAATGAAAGAAATTATAGATTAGTGCCCCATGTTTACCACTTGCCCCCAACAACTAAGATGGCAAATCTATTCGGGACAGATTCAAACTAGGAATTCATCTTAGGCACTAGCAAGAATCTCTTCTCATCCCTTCTCCAATTCGACACAAGAGAAATGAGGAAAGTAAATGCGCTAATTACTGAACATGGTCACTTCAGGAAACATCTACGACATAGGTCTCTATAAAGATGAGCCCCTTGCAGATTGTGCAAACAGGAGGAGGAATTTGCCTCGTATATCCTGTTTGAGAATCCAATCCTGAAGAGAGACTCATTCTCTCTATTACCAGGGAAGATCTGGGAAAAAATGTCAACATTGGAACCAAAATACTGCAACTTGTACAAGCAACAGATTTTTGTAAACACTGAAGGCTGTGAATTCTGGGTGAGGTAGGGTTGTCTGGTAAAATCTTCTTTTATCTTTCTTTTACCAGACAACCCTAGCACACCCAGAATCTATGAACTACCAAAAATACACAAACCTGGTAATAAAATAAGACCTATAGTAAATACAATAAATTCACCCACATACAATTTAGCCAATTACTTGTTAAATTAATTCAACAGGTTACCGAAATATAAAAGCCAAAGCATAAAAACTCAACAGAATTAATAGAGAAAATTTAACTTATGAAACTGGAAAACAGGAACTTACTAGTGTCTTATGATGTGGTTTCTATGTTCTCTAACATCCCCAAAGAGAAACTAATAAATGTTTTAAAAAAAAATGGCTAACCTCAATCAAGTTACCTGGAGAAATTATAGAAAAATATCTGAACCTCACCAAAATTTGCATCAATCAAACCTACTTCACATTCAGAGGCAAGATATATACACAAAAGAAGGGTTTAGCAATGAGTAATCCTCTCTCACCATTCTTAGCAGACATATACACGAGTTTCCTGGAAACAAAATTAGTAGAGGTTCCCCACATGTATACAAATGGTGGTATCATTATGCTGATGATGTCTTTGCAATAGTAGATGAAAAATGAAAGATGATGCAATAAAACTATTAAACCTACAAGACAGCAACATCAAATTCACAATGGAAATTGAGAACAACAAGGTTCTTCCTTTCCTGGATATAAAAATTATAAAAAATGATTACATACTGGAATTTGGCATATTCAGGAAAGATACCCACATGGATAATTATATAAAAAGCAACAACCACAACCCAAAACAACATAAACTAGCTATAATCAATAGCCTCATATTCAAATTAACAAACCGACCAGTAAATGAGACAGAATACAAATTGGAGTGCCAAAAAATCATGGATATAGCACAGAAAAATAGCTACACAACTGATCTGGTTGAGAAAAAATACAAAAAATTTAAAAAAAAAAAAATCACTATACTGAAAGGTTACAAAGGAGAGCAGATATATAAAAAAGTTTACATTCCATCCATGGGCACACCAAAAATTTCAAAAGATTTTTAAAGAGGCCAACATTATTTTGGCTCCAGTGAATAAATGCAGTTCGAAAAACCTCCTAAAAATCAACACAAAGGACAAAATCCTGCCAGGAAAACAATCAGGCATTTATGAAATCAGTTGCAAAGACTGCAATAATAAATATATAGGTAAAACAAAAAGGAACATTATCATACGGTTTAAGGAACACATGAGAAGTGTAAAATATAAACATAAAAAATCAGCAGTAGCATACCATTTCTGGCATCAAACAAAAAAAAAAAACACACACACACACATACACACCCGCGTGTTACAAAATGAACCAAAACTCTTAAAAGCTCTTCAAAAACCTATAGAATTATCTGTTTGGGAAAATATATTCTTGAACGAAAACAAAAAAAAAATTAGTTAATTTTGATCTTTCAAACAACAGCAAGCTCATCAAAAAGTTTGTAAAATTCAAAGAGCAACATATTAATACCACACTGGAAAGCTGACAGTGGAAATTTGCCTTTGAAACATGTCCAAGTAAGTGAAATAAAACTAGTGAAATTTGAGCGACTTCCTCATAAATAGTTATATGATACTATATTTCATTGTGAAAATCCCAAACTATTCAAATTTATATGCAAAGAATGTTGTGCAACATAATGAAGTTCTTGCTGAGATGATGACTGAACTACAATTTTACTTAATACCTTTTCCAGCATTCTTTCACATTTAAGACAAATTTTCTGAGCCTTCCAGGACCTCCACTTGATGATGAACCTGGTTCTATTAATGAGTGTCATAGGATATTTTGTAGAGAGGTATTGGGATTGCCTAAAGCTTCATCAAAAGGAATAGCTTTAGTTAAGTTAGGGAGGATAGGGAAGGTTTGATGGTGGAAAGAATTTTAAATTATATTGGTCCAGGTTTGCAAAATTAGGGGACGACAATGTTCTAAAAGAGTGTATGAAGTAACAAAGAGAAGAAATGAGAGGTAACAGCTGGATGGGAGAAGATATTGCAAGGAATTGGGATGGGGGAACTTTGAGAATTTGGAGATAAAAGTAGACAAGGGCTTTGGAAGGAAGTAAGGTAAAGAATTGAAAATATAGAGAGGCAAGAGATTTGGGCTAGTTTTAGAGATAAGAGTTCTTTATTTGTACAGAATAATTAAAAAGGAATGGGGGAGAGAGAAATATGTAGATTTTTGTGATAAATTTGGGAGGGAAGGACTGGCTTGCATGCGAGCAGGGGCATTGTTTTTAAGGGGTCTGAGAGGAGAAATTGGGGAAGAGTGTATTATGTGAAGAGAGCCTGAAGGAATATTTCTTGTTTATTAGAGTGCAAAGGGATACAGTGACAGAGAGAGGATGTGTGGGAAGCGAAATGGGATAAATTACAGGAATAACATATAGTATGTAGAATGTTGACTGATATAGGGACAAAGAGAAATAAAATGATAGGGGAATATTTACGAAAAGGGAGAAATGGATTAGAGGAATTTAAGAAGGATGATATAAGTGGGATAAGATTGATAAAAGAATAGTGCTAACAAGGGAAATACAAGTAGTGGAAGGTTTCATTATGTGGATAACCTGGGGATTGTATGTAATGAAGTCTCATATATTTGGGCGTTAGATTTATTATTAGTATAATGTAGTATGTATTCCATTTCATAGCGTTTATTAAAATAAAACTTTTTATTTAATGGAACCTACCCATCTTATAATAAATTCTTGTTTACAAATTTTTAATCAATTATAGAGTTCTCCACACTGTCACTGTCCAATTTTGGTCTTCATATACTGAAACAAGGCCTTTACCAACAATGTTTACTACACATAATTAGGAACAGTTCTCTGTGTGATATTGAAACTTCCTCCTGTAAAGGAGTAATACATATAATGTGAGCAAATGTCAGTTTTACAACCATTTCCTTGTGATCCCAAATAATTTATTGAATTTCTTCATAAAAATCCCCCTACAGTCAACTACTATATTTTTTTTGCCAACTTAAATCAATGGAGGAAAAAAAAAATAAAGTAAATAAAAAATAAACAGCTCATTAACTCATCACATTGAATTGCAAAAATCTCAATACACTCTAAACAAATATAATAATACTTCGCCTTCATCATCTATTTCAATTCATTTATATATCACTTCATGGAATATTAAAGCCAGCACCAGAGGAGGAAGGATGTGTAATATTGTGATTTGTGAGTGAAAGTAGCTTAGGTAATAATGGGTGTGGAGATGAATATATATCAAGCATGAATTTGTCTTAATATAGATTTAAATAGTTGGGATTTCCTCATAAATAATTTGTTATATTAAGAATTGGTCTGTTTGAAATTAAACAACTTAGATGAAATAGTAAAGTATAATTTTAAAATTATTAGTAATTGGATGAGTAAAAATGAATCCTGGTCCTCAGTAATGACTGGAAGTAATGGAAAGGATTTTCAGTAAAAAGGATGGTATGGAACAGTAGTTAAGTAATAAAATAGAATTGCTAAAGAAATAAACTGGAAATGGATTTGAAATTGCAGAGGCCTTCAGAGTGAAAAGAAGAAATGGAAAGTGAATGATAATTGTTAGATTAGCATCAATAGAGCTGATTTATGAGTATTAAGAAATGCAAAGAAATTCAAGGGTAGTGACATACTCATTAACCAACATCTGACATATAAACAAAGAGTACTGAACAGGAAATTAATACAATAGATGAAAGAAGCTAGAGTCATGGCTGGAGAGCCTGCATCATAAACATGAAGCTTTGAATTGAATGAGAAGAAATACCTGATGCTGGCATAAAGGAGCTAACAGACACCACACTGAGGCACATGAGTGATCTGGGCAGAACAATACATATGAGGCAGGAAACACAAATGATACATCGATACAATGCCAGTAGTCCGAAGGTGACAATGTGCGACAGGGAGACTGATATCAGCCCAGCCAGTGGAGTAGAGAAAAAGAAGATGATAAAGGTGAAGTATATAATGGGTATGTCACACAGTTCTGAGAAGAAATTAATACCAGAGAGAAGTCTAGTTATTTCTGTAAATCAGCTGACTAGAGGAAGAGGGGAGGAAGAAGTTTACTTTTAATTCGTGGATCAAACACAGGACACTGGAAGAAATAATTAATTAACCAAAGACATTGATTGGGGCATTGAACTTAAAAGTAAAAAGAAGAAATTACAACCTCTTAGATATAGGCCTGGATTTCAGTAGGATTTAGGAAAGAAGTGTTATGAAATTGGGGTATTGAAACTGTCAGGGATTAAAAAGAAGTATAAGTTTAGGTTATATAAGAGTTATACTACATAAAGTACATTAGCTGTGGTTGAAACTTGGATTTATGATGTTAAAATAAATGAATTTGAATTTATTAGAAAACAATGAGTGAAGGAAAAAGCAAGGAAAATCTTGTCTGGAGGTGTAGGGTTATTTGTAAAACATGAGTAGGTTAGTAAACTTTAAAGTAAAAATGTAAAAAATGAATTATCTGTGGATAGTAATTCAAAGAACATCTTAGTGTATTATTAATGATTAGGGGCAGGATTTTGATGCAAATGCATATTTCTTCCCTGCTGTCAGAAAGTATGCTCACTGGGTATGCGAGTTATTAAATTTCCAATAAACAATATTTTATTTTGCATATAATGCATATTTTCTTGTTTTACATATACATTTCATAAATATATTTTATTTTATTTGCTTTATCTTACTGAATTTACAAATATAATATTTTTTTAATAAGGCCATCAAGTCAGTCTTTAAACTTGGCAGCACTGATGGTAGCTCACACACAATGCAATCAATGTCACGTCACATTGGTGAATCCTGGCCTTATCTGGTTGTAGCCATTCCCCCATGGTTTGAAGGTGGTGTTAAGGAGTTCTTGGAATTGGGTTCAAGTATGGTGGTCATATACACAATATTAAATTTAGTTTAAATGTTATTGTTTAGTATTACTCTTATTAAAATGAAACCTACTAATTTATACAAAGGAAAGCATTTCAAAATATTCAACCATTAATAGTTTTAGAAATTCAATTCCACAAATGTTCCTGCAGGTTAGCAATCATTCACAAATTGAAACTTCAGATCATACAATCCAGCGGTACGGTGCAGGCATATGGTGAAGGCCTTGTTTTTATGTAATCATGCCAAAAGTAAAAATGAGCAACAAAACTAGGTTACAAAGCTTTCAAAGCCAGTTTGAAGCAGAGTTGTTATTTACAGATGGTACAATTTTGTAATGCAGAGTGTGCTACGATCTTGCAATTGAAAATATTAGAGAACATATCCAAATAATTGTATGTGGGTGTCAATCAACAAAGCACAAGATAGGGAACTAGCGTTTAGTGCAAATTTATAGTTTGGTCTCTCCATAAAAAGAATCAACCATCCCATTTATTCCTGTCAATAGAACTTGAAGCTACAAACAGCTGTTTCCAAATTTTCTGTCGACTCCATGTACTTGCTAGGCCAGATAGTATTCAGTATTTGTATTATTTGTGACCGGTGCTGCAAGTTACATGATCAGAGCTGGCAATGTTCTTAAAGTTATATTTCCAAATATGACACATTTGACTTATCTTGCCCATGGGTTATATCAGATTGCAGAAATAATTTATGCAAAATTCCTGCTTGTAGATAAGCTGATATCTTCTCTAAACTAAGTATTTGTTAAGGTGCCCTATAGAAAACAAGTCTTTCAAGCAGAAGATCTGAATGTTCACTTCCATCAGAACCAATTTTAACATGCTGGGGAATGGTTATGTGCAGTTTTATATTACACTGAACATTTGAAAACAGGAGTGTAGTGAATACATTTGTTCCAAATTGTTCATCAGTTAAAATTGCTCAAGATATATTAAAGAACACAGAAGGAGAAACCAACCTTACTTACATGTCTGTACATTTCTCTGATCTTCCTTCTAATATTACTTCTTTGGAAACCAACAATATACATTGTGCCAGGCGTTAATGTATTTAAAAACCATTGTCTCCAAATTAAATTCGCTACTTGGAAGTGTTGCAATGTAGTGAAGGAAAAAGTACATAGTATTTTTTCGAAAACCCAGGATATTATCAAATGTGTGAGAATGAAGAAATCTTAGCAGGGAAAAGGTCCAAACTGCCCAGTGAAATATTACGAAATGCAGATCAAATTGCAGCTTTTGTATATGCATTCATAAGTTCTTGTGGAGTTTCATAAATTTGCATTAAATTTTTATTTTATTCTTTCAAAAACCCAGGATATTATCAAATGTGTGAGAATGAAGAAATCTTAGCAGCGAAAAGGTCCAAACTGCCTAGTGAAATACTACTAAATGCAGATCAAATTGCAGCTTTTGTATATGCATCCGTAAGTTCCTGTGGGATTTCATAAATTTGCATTACATTTTTATTTTACATCAATATGATGTTTTAATGCTTTTTATATGTGCATATTATGGAAGTTTGCAATGCATAATTGCATACATATTAAAGGGATTATTAAAGTACAAAATTCCTGTCCCTAATAATCGCCTAGAAGCTTCCAGTTTCATAATCACGATCTCTTCTTGACAAATGGAAGGTGAAGTGGCTGAAATAAGTGAAAAATACCTGATGATAAGAGTTTATGTTGGTAGGGAATTTTAATACAAGAATTGGAAATTTTAAGCAAGAGGGTATGAAACTGAGGAAAGGGAAATAAAAGATAATTGTATTTTGTTAATGAAAGAAATAGTAAGAATAGGTTGATAAATGAAGCAGATATGAAATTAATAAATTTCTGTGAGAATAATTCAGGTAGCAATGTAAGGCTGGAAGTCAAAGAAATACTTTCAGAGGGTAAAATTTGGTACAATAAGGAATGTAGGGATTTAAAAAATCTGTTAAAGGAGATATTGATTAAATGGAGAGAAAAGAATGCTCAGGAAGAAAGATCGATGACTTTGGTTTTGAGAGCTCAATATAGGAAATTACTAGAACAAATATTTGAATAGGAACAGAGCAAGACTGGGAAATTGAAATGAAAATTAGATCAGCTAATATACAACTAATATGGAAGGTTATTATGAAATGTACTAGATCAATCAGAATTAACACCTGTAGAGCCAGGAATGTGGGTTGAACATTTTAAAAAATTATTTGAAATGAAAATTAGAGGAATGAATAATTGTAATCTCAGTAATAAATATCATTATATAGAAGAACTAACATACTACTTATAGTCCTACAGCAAGTAAGGAAGCTCAAGGGAAAAAAAAAAGTAGTGGGCAGTGATGGTTTATCCTCACAATATTTCACATGTTGGTTAAGCATACAAGAAAGTCTTCAATATTTATTATATTAATGAATGAAATCAAACATCATAGGGGTATAACAAAGAGCTTTTATAAAAGAAAAAATAACTGTAGATTATGTTTTAAAAAGGAAAAGATGCATTCAAATTTGTGAGTAAATGTTTATACTGAATGATTTTTCCTTTGGGGGACAGTTGACTCTTATCTCATTTCCCCACTTAAAAGCCACCAGGGAGCCAAAGGGGAGGCCAATCGGAGTTTAACTCTAGAAACGTAAATTCTTGTTTGTGGTATGACAGTATGTGAAGTATTCATTAGGTGGCATAATACAAGGTGTTAATTAGGTCAATAAGGCTCAATTTTGGTATTCTTATTACCCAAAGAGTATTCATTTACAATTCATAATACAGACTCGTGATGCATGGAGATTGTTTCAAGAGAGATTCATTGTTATTCAAGTTCCAAATCAAATTTCCATTGGTAAATAAATTTCGTGATACAGGAAGTATTATTGATTTAAAAAAAATATGCTTACACAGCCAAGACCAATACTCACAGAAGAAACATTAGATAGTAATGGACATGCTCTGGAATGTTTCCCTAAAAATTGCTGCAACATCTTTCTTGGCTGGGAATTTCTTATTCCTCTGACTGAATAGCTACCAAGAAACCCTATAAAAATTACTGCAGTGTAAGAACTTAAACTGGATGACCCTGCCTCTAGTAGTAGTTTTTGTGAATGGATTTTGAATAATGTGCATGATGAGGAAATTGACCAAATCAATTTTCTTTATGAACAAATTCTGACTTCATGTAAGTATGTTAATTCACAAAACAACCGACAACGGAGCTGAAAAGCCTAATCTGCTTCAAGAGGAATTCCTGCATGATCAAAAGATATGTGTGATGCAACATTATGGGCGAGAGTTTTAGTCCCCATTTTGTTTTTAAAAAGCAATTAATAGTGGTATGTGCAGAACATTTTGCAACACTTTAACTGTGAGGAAATATAGAGTTCACAACTTTCCCACAGGAGTCTGCAATGGATGAATAGATAAGGAAAAATTGTTAAAAGGAATAATAATAATAAAAAAAAAAACTTACCTAGGTCAGTATGATTAAGAACATTTTTGAAAAAAATTAAACTGAGGATTGAAGATATTGAAATGCAATAAATATTTGGTGGCTTTAATAATAAAATATCCCTAAATTTATATAGATGCATGAAAAACTAAGGGGCAAGGAAAAATATATAATGCATAATAAAGATGATATAGATACGCATAGGTCAACAGGAGCTATAAAGTTGAAAAGAAAGGATCAATATAGAGAAAATGTTCACTGTGTGAAGAGAAAGATATTTGGCACAGTTTATCAGAATGTAAAGAAGATAGGTTATTAAGAGAGAGAAATCACTTTTAATGAATCGGAGTAATCTACCAACAGAAGTAGCTGGGAATAAAATACTGAATTATGTTCAAAAGAAAAATTTAAAGAAATAGGACTGAATTAACATTCCTTGGAAGTAGAAAGGACGAATTAATAATAAAAATTAATGAAGTTACATTATTTCTTAGAGATTGAAGTAGAAGTGATCCCATTGCCAAAGTTCTCTGATGGCTTTCCTTCAAGAATGTCTCAAATATCACAGATCTGTTTATAACCATGGTTTTTTAACATCATATTATTCTCTTTCACTTTTTGCCCTATATTACCAGGAACAGATTTTAGTTCACATTTTGTTTTCTTCAAAAACAGTAAGTGCTTCATTTAAGGGAGTTCCTATAGATTCCCGTGACATGATAGCTGTCGGTATATATGAAAAATAGCAAATATGAAAACAAGATCATATTCTAACTCATTGCCCAACATAGTATTTTGAACAGTTTCTATTGATGCAGGATCATTCGAGTCCAATGAATTAACAACCACCTTGATTGATTGTATTTGCTGAGCATAAATTAAGACTGCATCCAGCCAAGTTCTCCATCCAGTTAAGAGCGGCACAGGTGGAAGTGCAATATAGGTGCTGTTGATTTGAACTGGACTTTCAAAGAGGATTTATTTTTCTTTGTAGAGGCCAAAAATCGACCTACCAAGGGAAAGAATTGCATATCTCTCAGCAAAAGCATGTTATATGAATTTAGTTATGAAAAATACTATGGAAGTGGGATATAGGTGCTGTTGATTTGAACTGGACTCTCAAAGAGGATTTAACAAAAATTTTGTTTGTAGAGGCCAAAAATCGATCTACCAAGGGAAAGAATTGCATATCTCTCAACAAAAGCATGTTATATGAATTTAGTTATGAAAAATACTTTTCAGTGTTTATCCTGATTTTACCATGCATCTGTAACAAATAAAAGTAGTCAGTCATATTTAATACCAGAATATCATAATATTTTCAAGGAGTCCATTACACATTGGTTCATTGTTACAATGTTAGTGGCCAGTAATTCATGTGCATTAAGAAGGTGAGGGTATGGTCTTTTGTTCCTTATTTAAAGCACCAACAAGTACATTAGCAATTAAACGGACTGCAGACTCCATAGAAACCACACAAACTGATCAGCTAGTTTATTTGTAAATATGAGATTACTTTCTTCAAATACATATTGTTGGAATGCTTTAAATTTAGGATTATTAATTTTCCACATGGGAATATCAGCAGCTAAAAGAGCTTCACACAAGTAATAAGAAAATTCATGAACCCTACTTTTTAAACACACTATTAATAGTTTTGAAGAGGCTGTTTATTTCCGAGTTTTCTGGTTAAATTTTCTTTATGTTTTGCTGTGTTTATGTACAGAACTACTTGAAATCGTTTCTTACTCTCTACATTTTCCTCACTTGCTTCACAAAACAATACCCTATTATCTGTAGATATTAATTCATCCGTAAACACAAGTTAACTAGAAAATTCATGAATCCTACTATCACAACACACTATTAATAGTTTTGAAGAGACTGTTTAACCGTCACGGGTGGCTGAGGTCATTTAGATGTGGACTCATGAATGGAAGGGAGAGAAAGAGAAGCTGTTTATTTGTGAGTTTTCTGGTTAAATTTTCTGTATGTTTTGTGTTTATGTACTGAACTATGTGAAATTTTTTCTCGCTCCCTATGTTTTTCTCACATGCTCCACAAAACAATACCCTATTATCTAGATATTTAGTCACCTGAAACCTCGAATAAATTAGTTCATCTACCACTCAAAATTGGTCAGACTTTCAGAATTTGAAGGATTGATTTCACTTTTAACACAGTGCATAACTTAATTTGTCTAGCACAAAACCTTCCATACCACCATTATAAAAATAGTGCCAGATATGGACTTGTTTCCCACGATGCATGTAAAGATGATGCTAAAAGGTATTCACTGTATGACATCATTATTCCTATCTACATAACCAGTTGCATCATCAATTCATCATGTGCAACATTACTGCTAACTGTATTAGTGAGATGAAAAAGAAAAGGCATCAAAACAAAAATAATGTTATGAGAAGGATTTACCATTAATACATACATATACTTATAAGGTGAATGTTTATGTATTAGAAGGGGAGCCTTCTCTTCAATAGGAGGTCCCACAAGTACTCATTAATTACCAGTGGAGAAATTATCTTCAGAAGATTTGAAGACAATGGCCCCACATACAGCAGGATAAAAATATTTTAAATTATATATTTAAATGACCAATTTTAAATTTATCATTTTGTACGTTGTATTTGTTATCCAAGAACTGAATAAACTCATCCATTTTACTTAAATGTCATACTCAATTTTAGTGCAATTGCATTCATAGTTAAGTTTCAGGTTACAGTTAATGTTTCATTATATTTGATAAATGTTCATTATAATTTTTTTCCATGGTTCTATTCAATACTCAGTCTCTAAAAGCAGTAGTTATGTGCAGAAAAATATAATGTTTAAAAAAGAATAGATTTTACAACTAGAAATTCAAGTATTTTAGTTCAATGTGCCTTACTTAAGTAATATGTTTTAAGCATTAGATTATATTTCAGAATATATTACTTTGCCACACTCATTGTATACTTAGCCAGCATCAACAGAGGTGGCAAACTTTTGATATGACTGTTGCTTGAATAATACTGCCACTGTGTCCTCATTGAACACTGGCAGATCAAAGCAATGCCCAATAACAATACTGATAAACTCTCCCACAGCTGTGGGTAATCTAGATACATTTACCATTGATGATACTGGAATAAGATTAACATCTAACCATTTTAGATGAATTTAATCAAATAAAAATTAAGAAGGCAGAAAAGGTATATCCATTAGAGAAGCATGAGATACATCCACAACCTGCATAGATATCTCTTAGCAAGCTATGGACAGATCAACATCATAAATATTTCTTAAAATCTAAGTATTTAAATTACAGAATGAATTTAATCAAATAAAAATTAAGAAATCTGAAAAGGTATATCCATTAAGGAAGCATGAGATACACCCATATCTTACATAGATAACGTTTCGCAAGCTATGGACAGATTTACATATAAGAAATATTTCTCAAAAATCTTTGGAATAATTTTCAAAATTCTTTTTCAATGCATAGTTTTTCTCTTCTCACATATTTCATATGTAGTTTTTAATTACTTCAAACTCTTTTAATATACTGTTTTACTTAAACTGCAAATGCATTACAGAAAGAGTATCATGTAACTCTTAAGCCTATAGTTTTGTATCCCTTAATAATAAAATGTTCAGAGTATGTGCTATAAAAGCAAAATAAATTTTTACTTAAATTGTACTCATGAAGCTGTAGACAATGGAATGGAAATATATTCTACTTATGCATTCAACTTGTTTACACTAAACTCCACTTACTTACATAAAACTAAAACATGTTTTGGGAGCACTCACTCCCATCTTCAGTTGTTGATTAACTACAGTTACTTGAAATGGTGGCTGGATACCTGGATGCTCCTGTGGTGGTGTCTGATGGTTGTAGTAGAAACTTGCTGAGTTCATCCATAGGAGGAAAATTAAAATTCAATAAGTTTTCTTTATTTTTTAAGATGAAAGTTTTTTCCCAAATGGATAGTTCCATTGGGTTGTGAAGCTGTCTCAGCAGATTAATCTCTGGTTTAATTTCAAGGTTTTTGGTCCAAAAATGAGCTGCTACTGCTGATTTATCAACCTGCTTAAACCGAATTATCCTAAAGTGTTCTTTTCTCCGAATTTCCAAATTTCTCTTTGTTTTTCCAATGTATCTCTGATCACAATGTGCACATTTGATTCTATAAAGTGCTGATTTCTGTTCTGTTGGTATAGTGTCTTTTACTATGCAACCTAATAAATTCTTGATATTATACTTGTTCTTTGGGGCTAATATTATTCCATGTTCTTTGAAAATATTCTTAAATTTGTTGTGGTAAGTTGGATGGTAATGGAAACTTTTGAATTTGTATCTTTTCTTGGCATTCTTCAGTGTAGAAACCTCCCTTATCGATTTTTGTCTTTTAAATTTATTGATAATTTTTATTACTGTGTCTTTGTTGAAACCATTGCTTGTCGCTGTCTTTATTATCTGTTCATTCTTTTCAATTAACTATACAAGAAGAGAGAAATGGTTGGCCCCCATTCCTAAATTTAAAAATCATAAGAAATGGAGATTGTCTGAACTTTGCAATTCACAGAAGAGAGACACACAATGAAAACCCCATAGTTATAACCCCATTCCACATAAATATGCAGTTTTTCACAGCTTGGCACACAGAATCTCTCTCTTGGCATCTCTCTCACAGAAACAAGAGTACAAAATAGAATACTAACAGATAATAAAGACAGCTATAAATGGTTTAACAAAGACACAGTAATAAAAATTATCAATAAATTTAAAGACAAAAATTGATAAGGGAGGTTTCCACACTGAAGAGTACCAAGGAAAGATAGAAATTCAAAAGTTTCACATACCATCCAACTTACAACAAATTTAAGAGGTTTTCACAGAACATGGAATAATGTTAGCTCCAAAGAATAAAACATCAACAGTAATTAGGTTACATAGTAAAAGACCCCATACCAACAGAACAGAAATCAGCAATTTATGAAATCAAATGTGCACATTGTGATCAGAGATATAATGAAAAAAACAAGAGAAATTTGGAAATTCGGAGAAAAGAACACTTTAAGAATATTCAGTTTAAGCAGGTTGATAAATCAGCAGTAGCAGCTAACTTTTGGACCAAATCATTAAATTAAACCAGAGGTTAAATGCCTGAAACAACTTCACAACCAATGGAACTATCCACTTGGGAAAATATTTTCATCTTAAAAAAATGAAGAAAACTTAATGAATTTATTATTTTCCTCCTATGGGTGAACTCAGCACGTTTCTATTACAACTACCAGACACCACCACAGGAGCATTCGGGTATCCAGCCACCATTTTGAGTAACAGTAGTCGGTCAACAACTGAAGATGGGAGTGATTACTCTGGAAACAGTCTTAGTTTTATCTAAGTGAAGTTTAGTATAAATAAGTTTAATACATAAGTATAAATTTTTATTATTTACCTGTTTAATTGATACAATTTCTCCAGTTGTTTTCTTGAACTTTTTCAATTGACGCAGAAAATACCAAAAGCGTGATTTTGCTACAATTGCATCAGGAGCAAATATTCTCATCTTATAAAGAGGAGTAACCTTCTCCTTCTCTGTGGGCAATTTGCGCCCAATTACTTCAAATTCTTTTAGCTGAAAAAATAAATAATACATTAAAATATTTATATGTATTTTAAATAATTTATAAACAACTAGCAGCAACTACTTTTAAAAGTTCAGACTGTCACATTTCTAATGCTATCTTCCTACTTTCAACTAAGGACTAGAACTTGTAATGTTAAAAGAAGTTAGGAACAGTGAAGTTGTTACATATACAAATGAGTCAATATTAGGTGACACTAATGTATGAAGAACATGTTGGGCACTCCTGAACATGCAGTGATAAGACGTGATCCATTGAAGGAGTGTATTAAAGCTTGTAACTCCTCCTTGAAACATAAAAGCATTGTCAGAAAACAAAAAATGGAAAATTAAAACAAATAACCCACATTTGCCCAGGATTTATGGCCTGCCAAAGGTACACAAACCCAGCAAGAGGATGCGCCCAATAATCAACATCATCAATTCACCAACCTACAATTTGGCCAAGTGGTTGGTAAAGAAATTTACATCTTTAGAACAATTTGAAAGTAGAAGCATCGTCAATTCATATAAACTTGCGGACCAATTTAATGAGTGCATTTCGCTGAATGACACCTTGGTCTCTTTTGATGTTGCATCTTTATTTACTAGTATTCCTACAAAAAAAAAACTGCTCCTAAATCTCCAGAATTGCCTAAAAAGTATAAACTTGACAGCAGAAGAAATTGAGGATTATACCAATCTCATAAAACTGTGTATAAACCAAAACTTTTTTACATTCAATGGGAAAATTTCTGGCTTAGCTATGGGTAACACCCTTTCTCCATTTCTGACAAATTTATTCATGAGTGCTGTAGAAACACACATTACTAAGGCATTCCCTTTCACTTTCAAAGCATGGTTTTATGTGGATGACATACTGGCAAAAGTACCAAAAAAAAAAAAAAACAAACAAACAGAAGATGCCCTAAAATTACTAAATTTACAGGACCATAATATTAAATTCACTATGGAATTGGAGGAAAATGGTTATTTACCGTTTTTGAACCTAAAAATAAACAGGAGAAACGACAATTTCATTCGGCATACATAGAAAGTCTACACATAATCACATAAAGAATAACAACCCTAAACCACACCAACATGCCATTATAAACAGCCTTGTCCATAGATTGGTAAACATCCCACTCAACAAAGAAGAGTATTCAGCAGAATACCATTATAACATCAAAACAGCTCTCAACAATGGATTCCATAGCTCTTTAGTTGATAAGATCAGACATTTCAAAAGACAGAAAGATATTAAAAACACCACAACTCCCTCCACGATAAAAAGGGACATGGTTTTTAAAAGATTCACATATCATTCGTGGGCAAACAGGACATTCATGAAGATTTTAAAAAATTATGATATACGTTTGGCTGCACAAAATAAATTTAGTATTGGAAAGCTTCTGAACAGCACCAAAAAAGACGTTATTCCATCCAGCAAGAAGTCAGGAGTATGATCAGATATATATAGGTAAAACAATACAAAATTTGGAGACAAGGACCAAAAAACACTTCAGAAATTTAAGATATTAACAAGTGGATAAATTGGCGGTTGCAGATCACTTTTGGACTTATGATCACAACATTGCAGGAGAAGCCAAACTGTTAAAAGCTACCACCAATCCCAAGGAATTGGCAATATGGGAAAAGATTTATATTTTAAAAAATAAACATAAAGTTATGAATTTTGACATTCCACCAATGGACTTCCTGTTCCGTTATCTAATGGAACCACCAGATGCCACTAAATCACCTGCTAGAGTTAGCCAGTTCCCAGCTGAAGATGAGAGTAAATGCTATTGAAACATGTTCTGAAGAATTAACCAGTTAGTGAAGTTTTAGTGTCACCTAATACGGACTCATTTGTGTGTGTATATATATATAAGGACTAGAAGTTACAGATAAATATGCATCCAAGTGAATAAAGGCAAGGCCATGGCAGGTTTTCTGCAGATACTCTGGTTTACATTGCCATATGTTTTGCCAACTGCTCTATCACCATCTGCTGCAATATAATCCAGTAACTTGTGATGCATAACTTGGAAATGCAATATGCTTCTGCCTTCCGAGTGAACTCCATTGTTTTGATTGATATCATAAATGGCAACCACAACCACTACCCCTATTTGCAAGTGGCAAGTAAATATGAATGATCTTTCTGCTTCCTGTAGCATTAGGATGGCTTATGGATTTCTTAGTGCAATTCACATTCTGCTTTTATTCCTACTGATATCAATTGTATTTTGACCTTAGAAAACAAAGATTAATCACCATCAAATTACAAGAATTAGACCTAATGACCGTTTCAGGTCCTGGTGAACCATGTGAATTTTTAAAATAAAAATACACTTGGAACTATAACAGTGAAGCAAATAACATAATATGTTATGATGAGACAAATTAAACACTCTTACAGCTTCATTAACTTATTTTTCATGGGAACATGTTTCACAGACCTTTGCATAATCAGCTACTGTTGACTGTCTGAAGGATGGTTGTAATCCTGGAGGATGAATTGTTAGGATCTAATAAATATTTGATGAACCAGAAATTAGTGTTTTCTTTAGCAGGGATATTGAAGTTCATTAACCAATTCTTGAATTTATGAATATAAATTTTTTCCCATGTGCCAAGTTCTGTATGCCCTTCTACTGCCTTTAACAATTATACATTTTCTTCAATTTCATTATTTTCTGTTCAAAAAAAGAGCTGCCACCATGGATTTCTCTTGCTGTTTATACCTTATTTTACTGCCATGCTCTTTCCTTCAAGTACTTATATTTCTTTATTTTTGCAATATATAAATTATTGCAGTAGCAATTGATACACCAAGATCCCATCTTCTTTTCTGGTGGTATGCTGTTTGTTATTTAAAATATTTTTATGCTAAACACATTTCTAGGTGCTAATGTAATGTTGCATACTGATTTTCTGAAAATTATGGTAGCTCAAGTCTGATAAGTAAAAGTTTAATAAATTTTCTCTCCTTTTATTGTCAAGAGAGCTGAGATTTCTTTTTAGTTTCTTGAACTTTTATACCATTTTTTTAAACCAATTCCTTGTAAAAACATTATTTACTGCTGTTTCTACTATTGGGTTGGATTTCTATTGATATTCTTTATTATTCAATGGTAAGGTCAAGAGTTTATTTGCTAAATTATTAATTACTGCATGTTTCATGTTGTCTTGGATTAAAGCTATTGGTTTTTATGTAGTTGTCTATGGGGGTGTCCAAATTTCAACTATCCATGTTTTTTAGGTCCAAAAATGATAGCACAGTAACTGTTTCCTTTTCATATGTAAATCTAAGCTTGGCTCTTGTAAGTTAAGCAATTTTAAGGCATCATTAAAATGGTTTAAATTTATTATTGAAAAAATAACTTACCTGTACCAAGTTTTGAACATGTATGGAAAAGATTTTGTAATGTGGATTTCAAATTTGCTCTTAAACAGATTAGACAAGAAAAGGGATAACGAGCTTTCCATAATCAGGCCTTATTCCATTATGTAGAATTTTCCATTAATTGTAAAGTACTGATATACGCATAATTCAGATAGTTTTATGTATTCATCTAATAATGTTCTATTTGTTTTGCCTGAACATGCGTTACTGTGCAACAGGTACAAATCATTAGCTCCAATATTCTTTCATGTCTCCTTCCCTTGGCCTCAGTTGGCTAAAGCTATATGTACCATGTGGCTTGCAGTCATGGAGCAAACAATGTAGTTACAAGAAAAATGGAGGGGCAGCAAGATACATGCCAATAAAGTTATAGCATATGAACAGCAAAGCATACTGAAGAATTTCTGTTTTCTCCATGGCTCAAGGTCAAATGATAAGTGAATGCAGCAATCAAGTTGTATGTGTTCCTGTCCTGATGAGGAAAGATTTAAAAATTAATATAAGAAGTACCTCTAACCTAGCTATAATAATATTTTACATTAACTCCAAATGCATCAACACTATTATGCACCATAATCTATTTAACCGCTATTGAGAGTGAAATTCTTTAAAAGTATAAGGACCCCCCCCCCTAGATAACCTACAAATTTGTTGCAATAAATGGTTCTGTACCCACCACCTATTTTATTTTAATTTTTTTTTATGTTTTTACTGCTGATGCATCACAGGCAGTGAACACTGGTGATATTAGAGATGAAATTATATATTGGGAAAGGATTTATTTATATATGGAAATGTTCCAGGTTTAAGAGTATTTCCCTAGCATTTGCCATTTACAACTGAGGAAAACCGGGGGGGAAAAAAACTCAAGGGAAGACAGTCCTGGTAGGAATTGAATCCAAGACTTCCCACTTTAACAACCTCAGCCACCCATGGCAAGTGTCCAGCGGCTAATGAGAGATGGCAGAGAGCAAGTGGTATTGATGGCATCTGGAGTAAGGTAAAGCAGCATAGTATAATGCTCCTGGAATGCAGTAATAATTTTAAAATTGCTTGTTCTTTCCTTTATCACACAGATACTTTACTTATTGCAAAAGTGCATTTTTAAGGTGATGCTTTTTTTAATTGAAATTCAGTGCTGTGCACATTAGTGTTTTTCCTATTTTTACATTTTACTCCACCATGTCCCAGTTTCTATCACTTCTGTTGTCACCAATAAAACATTTGTTTCAGTTATCTCCACACCAATTTTACTACAAAATAGAAATAAAACCTGCCCCACAGTATTAAAAAGAGAATGGAAGGTTGCAAAACTTCCTGGTAGATGGTAGTCGAAGTTGTCGGGAGATGTGAGATTGTCAGAAGCTATTACCTACCCACAATCTAAAAAAAGGAATTTATAGAAGATTTTGGCAGCAGGAAGCAAGAATGGTGTTTGAGTGGTGAGGATGGTGGTGATATCACTATTGTTTCCAACAACAAGAAATGTACTTGTAAACAGCACCTACCCTAGCCTACATAAGCAGATATTCATTTACAGGGATCTCACAAAATTTAACATGCATGCAAGCACCCCCACCAAGCTAAAAAGATCCCCTAAGTTATGTTTAAGTTAAAAGTTTCATTCGCAAGTTTAATACACAGGCCTCGCTTGTAGATTGGGACAAAGGAATAACCTTGTTCCATTCGTAATGTTTGAATATACTGCACTTAGTTCTAGAGGTTACATTACCCGCGATGCAGTGGGGTTTGAAAGCAGAAATGTGGGAGTAAAAATGCTGGAGTCAAGTGAGAGCATATGTTCGCTTGGCAAAAAATTGGAAACAGGCTGTTATAAATGTGAACTAATGTATTTAACCGTGCATATAATTAGCTTGCATGTAATATACTTCCACACACACTGTAAGACAGGATAGACTTGTTATATTACATGAGCATGTTTACCCCAAAATGTTTTTAAATGCTCATATATCTGTAATTTTGTAAATTATGCAAAATATTTGTTTTCAACTTCCATGGCTGAAAACAAGTATATTCTGTCTCACGGTGTGTGTGGAAGTATATTACATGCAGTTATTTATGTGAACATTTTATGATAAACTTGTTAACACATAACACCCTGTTTTCCATTTTTTGCTACACAAACATACACTCCCACAATTCTTCATTCCAATCTCAAAGTATCATGGATAATCTAACCTCTAGAATAAAGTGCAGTGCATTTTAACATTATATTCCTTCCTATATTATGTAGCAATTGGAGATTCTGAAAAATAGGGATTAACCTAGTTAATTCCCACCAACCTAGCCCTGGTTGGTGGGAATGGAATAAGCAGATGCGATGGTGCATTTTATAGGAATTTAAATTATCAGAGGAGAAATAATCATTTGCAAGATGTTATAGGTGGAAAATTTAACTTAGGAGTATAAGTTGAGTGTAGTAATTGTTAATTAGGGAACTAAGGGAAATCGGAAATAAAATGTAGGGGAATCAAGATGGTATGACCATTATCACCGTACCGAATTTTATAACAGCAGAGCGTATCTTTATCTGCATTACAATCACCCTGTTTCCCTTAGGAGCTCTATGAGTTTATGAGCAGAGTTAAGTCTAGGTCATATTTTCTCACCCTAACCTCTATGGTAATATTTGAATGAACGGTCTTTCTTTTACTATTTCTTATTTGAAGTTTTCTTGGTATCTACCGTTAGCTCTCCTTTACCCATTAGTTTCACAAAATTTGGGTACCATTTTAGTTAAGTTCCTATAGTATTCCGGTAGTTCGCGAATGTCAGTCTTAGAACATAAATTTCCAAAAATTGCCAGTAAATTTAAAATAACCCCTCAGCATTCCCATCATTTTAAATGCGGAAGCAAATTTGTTGGCAAAATAATTATAAAAACATATAAACGCATCTCCCTACACTTCCAGTTTACATGCTGTGATACATGGCAGCCACATGGCAATCGTTCATTCTGCATGAACGTATCCACCCTACAGTCAAATTTCCCCACATGATATAAATGTAAACTAAATGAGGAATAACACTACTCCCTTAATACGTAGTTCCCACTATACAAATAACAAATATAAGTGCAAAAATTAAATAATTACCTCTCCCTTTGCTTTCATTTTGCTGTTTTCGCTAACGGAAACGGAAGAAGATATATTGGAATCTTCCACTTGTAGCGCTAGGTTTCTGTAGTTTTCTGTTCCATAAGTCTACTCAAGGAAACAATAGAAGCGCGAAAGGCTTCAAGAAAGTAAACAAATAAATTTTTGGAAAGTAAAAAATTTTCGATTGCCTATTTTGTTCATAATTAATATAAATTAATAATTGGTATTACTAACATGTACGTTTGAAGATCGCAATATTGGAGAAACATTCTGCATCTGTTTTGAAAAAGTTTACAGAGCAATATGGGAGATGGTTAGTGAAATAAGTAGCTTCTTCCTTAACATTTGATATGTTACACTTTTAGTGCTAACAAATTTCGTCCGTTAGCATGTACTGTAGCTAATCTTTTAAGATAGGAAAGATGTACAATTCTCAGCAAATCGTTGTGCATATTTTAGCATTTGGTCCTTTAGTTTCATAATTAAAATTTCCTTGATATTTATCTCTTATATATTGCAAATTTATGAGATAAATGTGTGTACAGCAACATATTCAGCGTTTCTGCAGGTAATTGTGCGAATTTATCTTTACTTTGTAGAGGATGTGATTCGGAGGCGCTTGTTGATCGATGGTGATGGAACAGGAGACGATCGTCGTCTCACTGTGTTATTAAAATCCTTTATAAAATGGTGCAGTGCTATAAATGAGTCACCAGCCGAAAGGTAAGAACTAAATGTGATAAATGTTCAAACTTGTATTTTAGAAAGCATTTAGGAACATAATAAATTAATAATTGTGGGCTTTCATTTAAAAATTGTAACTCAATTTAGATTTGAAGTTACCAGGATATTTAATGACTATAATAAACTAATTCGAATAACATTTTATATTTCATGATAGGAGAGCACAAGCAGCATCTTATATAGATAATTCACAGAAGCAGGAACCATTACTTGCTGTTGCTATATGCTGCCACTAGGACTAGCATTATGTTGTGTCATCAGTAAACCAGTTACTGTCAAAGTGAGAAGGTTCATATTATAAGTTGAGTTTTTGGGTATAATAAAGCCATTAACTGAGCTATTGGTTCAAATGTCCATTTAGTAACACAGGTTTAAAGCTGTATAATTTCCCACATGTGTGATGAATATATTTTTAATTTTATGTGCTTAACATTCCCATAGTCTACAGAGTTATTTGCAGTCTCTAACAACAATTTATGACTACCATAGTGGGACTGCTGTGCATGTGATAAAGTTTTCAATTAGTGTAGCACAAGCAAGTCAATTGTTGAAGCAGTTAATAGTTGTAACATTATATGGTAATTTTTCTGAATAGTTCATCCAGCACTTAGGTTCTTGTTGCACTCACTTATTTTGTTTATCATGACTATTGCTTATGATTTCTGTCATTAGATGACACTAGGTAGGTTTTGCTGGAGTTAAAGAAAATTTGCCTGCACTAAAATGATTTAGCTGCTAACACAATAACATACAATCCACTATCAATTTATATTTATGAAAAGGAGGCAAGCGTAGGCTGTCAGGCTGTGGCTCGCTGCAGCAACTACTGGGGTCGCCAGTTTCCTGGATTTACCTGAGGTTAGGTGAAGATTAGTGTGTGTGTGTACGAATTAATTATGAATTCCATTTTTTCCAAATTGTCTGCTAAAATTGCACTAGAATCCCAGTTATGTTACTCATTCTTATATCTGCACTGGAGGGAATGCCTGTGGCTATATAAGTATTGCACCACCGAGGCGCATGGGCAGGTCCAAGTGCTCCAGCAACATATTTATAACTATAAGATTATACTGTTTTTACTTTTCTGGCTCAATATGTTGTTCCTAATTACAAAATTGAGTTTTTCAGGTATGTTTCAACTTCATTTTATCACTTTTTACCATGCATTGTCTTATTACACCTGAATTGCTGTGGAACTGTTACCCTGTGCAAAAGTGGCACATGTACTAGATGAACTATTCAGAACTGTTACCTCTATACTTCACAAAACTTGTTCTACCTACTTCACCATTATTATCTATTAGTAATAAATAAGTAAATTGATGTTAAACATGCAGGTGCAACAAGGCCAAGGAAATAGAAGCATTTTGTATTTCAGCTGTTTCTGATGGAAACTAGTTATTTTGCTTTATACAGCTTTTTTTCATCAAAAAAGTAATCTTACAGATAGCAAAGCATAAGCTAAAATACTGGTTCTGCTAAGTGGATGATACTTTAGTAATTTGGCTGTACAGGAAAGAAAAATTATAGATGTTTCTTGACCACTTACATGGCATTCATAATAGTATGCACTTTACAATCAAGATAGAAAATGATGACACATTTCCATTCTTAGATATCCTGGTACAATGCAAGGCTTCTTGTACTCAAGGACCTGAAATTCATTGAGAACCTATGCACACTAATCAATATTTCTATGTGTAACTTACTCATCACTCCATTAAAAAAAAAATGATGATGATGATGATGCAAAAAACACGAATTCACCGAGCCAAAACCATGTTGAATCTGAAGGCCTAAATACTGATTTAATAATTTCCAGAGAGCCGAATAAGCCCACCACAGAAAGAAATGGATTGAATTTTGAAGCCCAAGGAAACTACAACACTTACACCAGCATTCTTAAAGCATTCTTTTCATTCATAGAAGATGTCATAGTACACATTGCTCAAAATTTGAAAAAGAAGAGCATTAAAATTGTTTTCATCCGCAGCTAAAATGTCCAAATTCTATGTTCAATTAAAGACCTAAGGTGCAAAATTGCACTACTAACCAGCAAAGTGTACACTGGTACAACTGTAAGATCAATTAAAACCTGATTGGAAAAAATAAGCAACAAAAAAGCCTAAAATACAAATTTCATGCAGTTTTCATTGACTATACCAAAACTTTTGGTACAAATACTGTAGATAAACAGCTAAATATTACACATGCTTCTCCATCTGCAGACTTTCATATCACCGTGACAGATATCATAACCATAAGCATATATAAGGAAACTGACCAAGCAAGTTTGTAATCTTAACCAAGCTACTCTCATGAAGTAATATTTTTCCTGCTATAATTTTTTTGAAATTAATAGTTGTTTCTAATAATAATAAAAAAAAAGTTGAAAAGCTTTTGTATAAAAAGTTGGAATTCTCTTGTTCTTATGCATCCATTCATCCATCTGTTTCTCTTCCAGATCAATAAATTAGAAGCTTCTATTTAGAGTTAGAAAAATGTGGATTTGGTCTATAAATTAAAGGGAAGGGGTAGCATTTATTAAATTAAGATAACATTGTGTAAATTGATTTGGTCATTCAGGCATAAGGATGGGAAAGGGGAGAGCTACCTTCTGTTCAATTGAAGGCACAACTGATTTCATTGGTGTAAGAATGACTAGTATCTCTGCCTTCTGGCAACCTGAAGGCAGGAATACTGATCATAAGAATAAAGATGTTAGAAGATATTTGTGATTGTATAGTTTACTATTTGTTAACTATTAATTGCACAATTGCATGAAATATTGTAATGATCTACAGTAAAGTGGTCAGGGTCAGCATAAATAGTTTAACTAAAATTGTTAATTAGAACATTGCACATTGAAACTAATCATATATTAAAATCATTGTGTGATTGAGTCGAACTAACACTCTTTTCAAATAAGTGTACTTACGAAGCTGTTGACAATGGAGTGGTATATATATATAAACAATGTATACAGTTTTTTTCACACTAACTCCATTCACTTACATATGTTCCAAATTTATGTAAGTGAATGGAGTTAGTGTGAAAAAAACTGTATACATTGTTTATATATAACACTCTTTTACTCCACTTACTTGTTTAAATATGTAGAAACAGTTTCATGAACCCTTCGTTGGCATCATCAGCCCGATTGACACAAGTGAGCAAAAGAGTGTTAGTTTGACTCAATCACACAATGATCGTAATATACAAATAGTTTACTTTAGTTCCTAGAGTACTCTGTGAGTTTACAAAGCATTTACATAAACTTATGAACATAGGCTTTCATTTTTTGTATCTTGCCTAGTACTCAATGAAATGTGCCCTCAAACAAAATCAAGTAACAAAAATATAGAATGTGTGTTCGTTTGTTTCTCAAAGTGAGCATGATTAACATCTCTCTTGTGTTTGTTATACAGGAAGAGTATATGTGGGCATTAAACATTTCTGTAAACCAATAACCGAGGTCCTTTTTTATTTTTATTATTATTATTATTATTATTATTATTATTATTATTATTATTATTAATAATCTTAAGCTTGATATTGTTTCAGCCAAGTTGCACATGACAGAATGCTTGCACAACTTGCCCAGTGTGAATTTGCAGTAACCAAGTCTCGCTTAGCAGCAGCAATGAGTGCAGCAGAACTTCAGAACTATGAGAATCTTTCCCACCAAATTGAAACAGGGATTGAAGCAGCCAAAAGGGATATCGAGAGTACTAAGTTAGAGTTTCAAGATGCTAAGACAGTCCGGAAAAATAGAATAGAATATGATGTGTTGGCCAAAGTAATAAATGAACAGCCAGACAGAAAGGAAACTGATGAAAAACTTTCACAACTGCGCAAGGAACTGGGCTGCTTAGAGGTAAGTGTGCTTTTCACTAAAAATGTTCATTTTAGGTGTCATCACGATTGCTTTCCATGAAAAACAGTTTATTTTATCTGTTATATACATTAATTATCGTATTTGCTTTCGTCATATAATTTTCGTACTGCTTTCATAATTTACACAAAAAAGTTTAACATCCTGAGTAATGGAGGATGCAAATAGATAATATCATGAGCTATAATTTGAAAAGAAACTGTAATCAAAAGCTGTAATAAAACAGGGATCTTAAATGACCTGAACTATCTGAGGATTGTTTGACATTGTACAACAGAGATGAAAGTGCTTTTAACATACATGTTAAGAAGACAAGATCATCATTTAGATGTTCTTTGGGTGAAGGCACTAAGTTATAAAAAGGCCCCATTAAAAATTATTACCAATTCAGCCTCAAGCCCATATTAATATGAATAGCAGAATTATTAATTTTAGTGATTTTTGCAATCAGATTAATATGACAGTGTGATCAAGTCATGAAATAAGGCAAATGGAATTGTAGGGAAATGTTACATTGCAACAGGAGATAAAAATCATTACGTGATTTATATTTGTATATCTCAGAATTTTCTCATAAGCCATCATAAACACTCCCTTAATTAATGGAATTAATTGGGATAACCCAAAAGTAAATATCGTATACATTTACATGAAATTATAAATGAAAAAATAGTGCATGATCATTTGAGAGAAAATTGTAATAGAACTATAACTGGGAGGTAACATTAGCTTATTTATGTTTTATTACATGTAATCAGCCTGATCTGGTAGCCTGTGCTCTCTGTCATTCATGTCTCTGAAAACGGCCAAGTGGTAAGGTGGATATAAAAAATATTTTGTAACAAAGTTGCATTTGTATGAACATATTGCAGGAGACACGGGAACAGTTAGAACGGAAGTTAGATATGCGCCGCAAGCAGTTTCATGTTCTTGTGGCCTCAATACATCAGCTACAGGCCATGCTAGATGACAGTGATAATGATGAAATCATGGATGTAGCTTTGGAACCTTTCGAAGATGATTCAAGTGATGCTGCTGCAGCTGTACAACAACTTGACACTATGGTTGAAGGATAAACTGTGAATGTATTCCACATTCTTAAGCAATTTGTATAATATCATTTTAATAAATAATTTAATTTATAGCAGCAGAATTATGGTTTATCATTTTTTGTATAATCTTGCTTTCTTATAAACATTGTTTTCATGTTTCATAAATTTTCTATATCACATATTGCCTGGGCCTTATTCCACTAATGTATTGTCTAATACAGGAGTTCTCACCTTTTCCAGTGATGTATCATTACATTCAATGCAAAATATTTGATGTGTCATTATGCAAATTTTATAAGGGAAGTGCATGGTTTTTGTGGTACAAGGGTCAAAATAAGCATTTCTCTCCATTTATAGCAATATTAGTGATTTATAAGTTTAAAATATAATGAATGAATACATAAACAAACTTTGACAAACATATATCCTGATACTGTTATTCCAATACAATCATTAAAAGCTATTAATTTTCAAATTTAACTAATTTCTGACTCACAATTTTGTTTCAGTGCAAAGGTTGCACTTGTTTAGCCAAACAGTTCTTTAATGTTTGGTTTCAACTTAATTTCAGTCTTAAATCGGAATCAACATTCAACTTATTTCTGTACTTGTTTTTTATATAAATTAGCGAAGAAAATCCAATTTAATATAGTTGAATTTGTAACATATCACTTATTATTTAAGAAGGAAAATATATATCAGGCAAATCAAGCAAAATAATGAGATCCATTGTAAACAATATAGATGCCCCAACATACAAATTAGCCAAATGGTTAATAGATGAATTTTCTTCCTTTCCTAAATTTGAAACATAAAGCATAAAAATCTACTTAGATCTAATTCAAAAAATTAAAGATGTAGAAATAGAAAAAACAGATACCTTGGTCTCTTTTGATGTCATTGCTCTTTTTCCAAGCATCCCAATGCTAAATCTAGACACTCATATCAAAAAATTGATTGCTAAAAATAGGGAAAACAAAAGAAAAAACTCAAGAATACATCACACTAACAAACTTGTGCACAGAAAAATTTACTTCACCTTCAATGGAAAGTACTACAAACAGAACTGTGGTTTAACAATGGGTAGCCCATTATCACCACTATTAGCAGATCTCTTCATGAGTGCACTAGAAATCAGAATTACAAAGGGTTTCCCCTGGTTGTTTAAAACATGGTATCGGTATGTTGATGACATTTTTGTGATAGTTCCGGAGAAACATCTAGAAGATACACAGAAGTTACTTAATCTACAAGAAAAATCAATAAAATCCACTAGAGAGAATGTAATGGACCACTACCCTTCCTAGATCTTAAAATAATCAGGAAAGAAAATCACTTAACATTTGGCATTAATAGAAAACCCACTCACACCAATAGCTGCATAAAATACAATAGTTATAACCCAGTCTCTCATAAACATGCAGTACTAAATAGTCTTACCCACAAGTTGGTAAATGTCCCCATGAAAAAAAAGGAGTATGATCAAGAACTGAACAATGTAATAAATATAGCAACAGAAAATGGATTTAAAAAAGAAATTGTATATAAGAAAGTAAAAAGAGCAAAGAACAAAAATAGAATCAAAGATATCAGTAACAAGGAAGAAAACAGAAGGTACAAAAAAATTTACATACTATCCATCAGTCTTCTATAAATTCCAAAGGATTTTTAAAAAACACAATATCATTTTAGACCCTAAAAACAGTTACTCCATAAAAAAATATAGTAAATTCTAAACTAAAAGATGGTATTCCACAAGAGAAAAAACCAGGAGTATATCAGATAAATTGCAATGACTATGAAAAAATCTACATTGGAAAGACCAAAAGAAACATAAGAACATGAGCAAAAGAACATATTAGGAACATAAATCAAAAATAAGAAGAAAAATCAGCAGTGACTTGGCATTTTTGGAAGGAACAGCATAGTATTAACAGGAATCTCAAACTACTTAAAAATAACACTGGAAAAACAGAACTTACAATCTGGGAAAACATTTATATATGGAAGAACAAAAACTGCATTTTTAACTTTGAAATCCTGTGAAGTGACATCCAACCACCATCAGAGACAAACAAAGCCGGCAGTTGACCTGGAACTGAGAATGGGAGCAATTAGCTCTTGAAACTTGTTTCCCTCCTTAAGAAAATCCAAATTCACAAAGGTAAGTTAGTCACAAACATCAACAAAAAAGTTTACAACTTTTTCTGAGATAATTATATATTTATTTTTTTCTTACCAGCCAGAAGTCTGTTAAATCCATCTTCTTCATCATTTGCCTGAGACTTCTGTCTCATGATAGCTCACATCTTTCTCATAAGGAGTTAAGGTTTCTGGTAAAATGTCAGCGATAGAAAATGGGTCTCTCATCCAAAATTCTGATTCCAGGTTTTCAGGGAAATATACATTGAATTCTGAGATGGAACTCCCAAAGTGCCCCTTAATATTTACTGCCAGCTCACAATGATGAAGACCGCCACGGGTGGCCAAGTTCGTTAAGGAGCAGACTCATGAGCAGGAGGTCTGGGGTTCGAATCCTGCCAGGACCGTCCTCCCTGACTGGGGTTTTTTCCAGGTTCTCCTCAGTTCTCATAACTGGCAAATGCTGGGGAGGTACCCTAAACTTAGGCCTGGAGTGTTTCCTTCCTTAAAAATATCCTTTCCCAATTTATCATTTCATCTCACGTATCATCAGTGTCCACCGCCTGTGATGCCTCAATAGTAAAAATGGGCATTAAACACAATTAAAAAAAACAATGAAGAGGAGTTTCAGTTTTACTAAAGAAAGCATCCAACAATGAAAAGGAAGATGTATTTCCAATGTTGATTTATGATATTTTGAAGCTTAGTTGTTTCTCAATAGCCACAATTTTATCTGGTACCAAGAACATGTAAGTAAGCACACCCTGCAAACTGTTTAATTAGTTGCGATGGCAAAATACGTCTACCAAATAAGCTTGTTGAGCAAGCCACAGCTCATCAGTGAAATAACTAAAGTCTGAGGATGTGTGGGAGAGAAAAATTGCAGCTAAACAAACAAAATGTATCCCATTGTTTGATCAAATTATTCAAGTTATGCTATCATAGTCATAGGATTAAAATGAACTTTGTATTATTTTTGTACATTATCATACAAAAGTTTTTTATGGTAATGTAAAATCTATTGTTTCTATTTAGTTATAGTAGAACTGTCAAATATTTGTTATTTATAACACAAATGTTAACTTATCTTATTTGTTAAACTTTTTATGTTACACCTGGCAGTAGTTCATGTACCATCAATAGTACGCATACCATAGGTTGAGAAACTCTGGTCTAATACATTACAAAGTTATTAGTACAAATCCTTATAAGGTATTAGTATAAGAGTTAAAAATTGGAATTATAAAAGAGCAAAATGGAGCTTTAGTTGTTGATCATATGATATCTTACCTTAAATTAGATTATTTTGCTTCTTAGTAATACATTTGTATAGAACAGATTATTATCAGTCCTACTATATAAATCTGATAATTTTTCTCAGAAACAATGACCATTTAAATACTTTTTTATGTATTTGTTAATATTCAAGCTTAATCTTCTACCACTTTAGAGGATTATCTAAATTTGTATGCATGCTCCTACATTGCATAATCAGTTTTAGCTGAAAGATGGCTTAAGAAATGATCTTTTCGATTACATTTGAGTATATGCATTTATATATGTTTGTTAGTATTGTATGGCAGTCACACTTTCATCACAAGTAAAAATGGTGTTGAAAGAGAATGAGGCAAGAAAAGAAATTATTTTCCTAGTATTTAGTAAGAAAAACAGCAAAACATCAACATAAACTAAGATACTGGACTGAAATGTGCATTTGAATCAAGAAAGATTAATGTCAATCATAAGTACTTTAATTGTACTTATCTAATAATGGATTATTCTTTCTTTATACAGATGCCTATCTAGTTAATCATTTTTGCTACTACTGAATCACATATTTAGGGCAACTGATTTCATAAATTATTAAAAATTACACTAGTTTTTAAAGTTAACAATGTTCAAATGTTCACACACTTATAAAGAGAAATCTATAACAATTACAAGAGCATAACTAATACTAATAGTTCTCTGGAATGAAACAATGAAAAATCACATATATTTGTAAGTGCAGAATTGTTAAATAAAGAAGAAACACTTGTAGAACACAATTCTACTATAATTATAAGTTAAAACTTCATATATTTGTCATACTTTTGTGAAATGGCAGGTTACTGTTGAAGTTAAAAAGAAAAGTTGAGCAACTTGTATTATGAATACAAGTTTATAAAATTTTATTTAGAAAAATTGAATGTGATATCAAATTTGTGCATTTATTAAATATTACTGGAATAATGTTCTGTCTTTTTGAGGATAGCAGTGTTACTCATTTTACCAGAAGTGAAAGATTTTGCAATCTTTTTTGGAATCAACAGTAAATTCATTGGACTTCATTAAATATATTGATACTAACTCCACTTATACAACATTAGAACATGTTTCTGGGGCAATTGTTATCATCAGCTGTTGAATGATTACCTACATTGGCAATTTTGCTTCTGTTGACTTGTTTGTCTGATATAATTATTTGAATTATACTGAAGAAGCTATAGAATGGAGTGGTATTATATCCTATTAAAATTGATCACACATGTTCACACTAACTCAGTTTACTTATACAACATTAAGACATGTTTTGGGAACTATCACTTCCACATCAGCTGTTGTGGTAGTCCTAATGTTGTATGAGTAAGTGGAATTAGTATAAACATACTTAATAAATTATAATAGGATATATTACCACCCATTGTCTATAGCTTCCTAAGTACAATTTAAATAAGTAAATTCATAATCTCTGTGAGTCGGAATATTAAAACACTCTTTTTGTTTCACTTAAATTGAAAGAGTGTTTTAATATTCTGACTCTCAGAGATTATTAGTGCGTGTTTCACTGTGTTCGATTCCAAATTGAACTAATATTGAAGTAAATTCATATTTTATTCTGATAATTAAATTTGTATAGTTCAGAATGATGTATTTAAATACTGTTGTAATGTATCAATGATAGCAGAGGCATTTGTTGAATGGGCTGATTACACTGAAACAAGAGAAACTATAAAGTAACAACAAATGAAAATTATCCAAATAATAGAATTCAGTACATGCTAAGTGCATAACAGATTCTTGGAAATAGAAAAAAACTGGGTTATAATTTTTTCTAACTGCTCAATGGCATACACTGCATTTGTATTGGAAGATGCTGTCCAATCTTTTTATAGGAAGCCTAGTGTAGATTTCTGCTATTTGTATTTTTTCTTTATCTGAGTGGTTAATATGAGAGCAGCAAGAACATTTCACTATCTGCTTACTAATCTCAAAATTAAATACTGCAGACAGTTTTTTCGATTTAAAGTAAAATGCTAAAAATCATGTCAACACATTAAAACTCTCATGTTGTTTCACATATACACTTATTAAAAGTAATTTTGGGACATGTTTCTTGAGGTAAATTCCTCACATTGTCAACCAATCGACGACTGACAAGTCAATTAGGTAAGGTATGTATGCAGCTATGTTTGTTCTGGTGGTCTATTAATGAACTTAAACAATATATTGTCTATAAACAATGTATACAGTTTTTTTCAACAGCTTCGTAAGTACACTTATTTGAATATATTGTCTGCTTTTGGTATATCAACAAAACTTATGAATTTTGATATACCAGAAGCAGACAATGTATTAAGTTCATTAACAGACCACCAGAGACAACATAGCTGCATACATACCTTACCTAATTGATTCGTCAGTCGTCGATTGGTTGACAATGTGAGGAATTTACCTCATGAAACATGTCCCAAAATTACTTTTAATAAATGTATATGTGAAAAATCAAGAGAGTTTTAATGTGTTGATACGATTTTTAGTGTTTCACTTTAAATCAAAATAAGATTCACAATAGTTTCACTGTGCGGATTCCGACCTTCCTTAAACATACTGCAGACAGTTTCGATTCATGCCTTGGAGAGTGGAGATTGGGATCCTTACAAGAGCTTCTTAATGAGCAATGAGAGGTAGTGCTGTTATTGAAATGCAAGGAAAAAATTGTTTAGCATAATCTTGTGTCTCACAGTAAGGAAGGCTCTAAAATGTAAACTTCTCAAAATTTAATTACCTTGTCCAAGGCTCTCTCGCCTTCTCCATATGCTTTTAGTTTGGCAACAGTGGTTTTTAAAGTGGGTCATAGCTAAATGGGACTCCAGTCAAGTATTCCCCTTATCAAACTCACAGTTTTCACCTATCTTCACACTGCATTTCTCAGGGTAATAAATTGTAAGGGTAGGTACTTATTTTTAATTTAAGGGCTTGTGATTAAACCACTACCAGAGTGCTGTTGCCAGCATACCCCAGTCAGCTCAGAGTGTACAGGCTAGGACTGCATGAGAAAGATCCACAACATGTGATTGTTTATTACTAGCCCAATCACAAGGTCAAGATGTAGGATTATACTTTTTGATGCATTATTAGTTGATTCAGCTAGGCCAGTTACAAGCCCATGGATAAAGGCCAGAGCAAAGATGGCCAAAAGCTTTGTTTTCTGATTAAAGCATACTTTAGCGGCATCATGTGAAGCCACTATAAACAACCAGTGCAAGAAAGCTTCAGTTCTTTAACTGTTTTTAAGTACAATGTACAGAATAATAGTATTTCATGTTTGTTAAGCGTAGAATAATCAAAATTGGCCAAATAAACGCCCAGAGAAGTAAACTAGTGATGTTGGAATTAAATAAAATTGCAGAAGAACTGAATTAGATTAATTATGCATTCAGGAACCTTATTCCTTTAAAGGCAAACTAGCACATACCCCAGCAAGAGCACAGATAATTAGTCACGGAGAAAATCCCATGGCATCAATTATAATACGTAATCAAAATTTACAAATAGTCAATATAACCCAATTAGGAGACACACATACAAACTGTATTGAAGTAACATATGACAGTGGAAAATTTATTCTAACAAATCAATTTTTTCAATACAGCCATTCAATCGATCCTTATATAACAAAAATAAAAGAGGTCAGTAACACTTTTAAAAATATTGAGCAAATTTTCACAAGCAATGCCAATGCCAAATCTGACTGGTGGTATAGTAACATCAAAGACGAAAGAGGAAAAAAACTGGAAGAAGCTATTTCTGAACTAAATCTTTTTGTCAATAATCAACCCAACAATCCTCCTACTTTCAAAAATAGAGCCGGTGCTACTGCCAACATTGACATAACTTTATGTAAGTTAAGCTCAAATAATAAAATAAATTGGAAAGTACGTCAAGATATGACCACTAGTGATCACAGATTAATCTGTTTTGATTACTGCACTAGAAAACCAAAATTTAAAGAAGGAAGAGGAGAGAAAATTTACAATTACAAACAAATAGACTGGAATCTTCTGAGACAGGAATTTGAAAATTTAAAGTTACAATACGAAGGAGAGTCTATTGATAAGGATGCCAATAACCTTGTCCAAACAATATGAAAGGCCATGGAGAAATCTGTTGCCACAACCATACCCAAAAAATATTATGATACTTTTTGGACAGATGCACTGCAAAAAGCAAGAAGCAAAGTTAGGAAACTAAGAAGAATTTATCAAAGATCGATAATTGCAGAAGAAAGGGAGAGAAACCTAAATAAATATAGAAAAGCTAAAAAGAAATATACAACCACTTTAGAAGAAACAAGGACGAACTCATGGAAAACATTCTTAGAAAAGAAATTAGACACCAATATATGGGGAATGCCCTATAAAATTATTATGGAAAAAATCAAGAAACCGGATATTCTAAATACAATAAAAAAAGACAATGGTGAAATGACTACAGACTGGAAAAACTCTGTAAATGCCCTTTTGGACAAGTTACTTCCACAGGATAATAAAAGTATGGATAATATTCAGCACATTCAAAAAAGAGTGGTTATGAATACCATATATAGAAATAATAGACTAATCTACCCCTTTGATGTGTTCGAAATTAAGTTAGCTATAAATAAGCTAAAAAGGGATAAAGCAGCAGGTCCAGATGGAGTAATGAATGAAGTTTTGATGAAATTAGAAGATAAAATTACACCGTTCTTTAGTCAACTTTTTAATGACTGTATATGACACGGGCACTTTCCCTAGTGCTGGAAAGCAGGAAAAGTTATTATCCTGAAGAAAAGTGCCGACAAGGATCCTAAGGAGCCGAAATCATATAAACCTATATGCCTCTTAAATACTCTTGGAAAAATCTTAGAAGCACTCGTCTGTAAAAGATTAAAAGAATATAGGATCATGACGGGTATGAATACCAATCAATTCGGCTTTAGAAAAGGAAAATCGACTCAAGACGCAATAAACCACCTATTAGATATGGTCAATAACTCAAACTCAAAATATTTCATTGGAATTCTAATTGACATTTCTGGCACTTTCGATAATTTATGGTGGTCGGTACTATTTGAGAGGTTACTGGAAATAGATCTCCCTAAATGTCTATACGCAGTATTAATGGACTACTGCAAAGACAGAAGGGTTCATGTAAAAGGTACTGAAGAAACAATTTACAGAGATATAACTAAGGGATGTCCCCAAGGCTCGATCTTAGGACCAATTTTTTGGGACATAGTTTTGGAAACTCTTTTAGACAAACTAAACAATGATGAAAATGTGGCAAAAACCATCGCGTATGCCGACAATGTTTTATTTCTAATAGAAGGAAACAATAGAGCAGATATAGAAAGAAGAGTGAATAAATTAACTAATAAATTAAGTAATTGGTGTAGTAAAACTAAACTCCAAGTCGCTCCAACTAAATCAGACTATATGCTTTTGAAAGGTAATCTCAAAAGAGATCCATGCATAAAATATAAGATGCCAAAAAGAACCAAAATATTTGTGAATTTACTTAGATGAGAAACTAAACTTAAGGAAACACACTGAATACGTACGAAAAAAATTCGAAAACGTTATGATGAAATTAGCAAGATTAGTTCAGTGGAATTTTAAAATTCCATTAAACGTCATTACAGCATACTACACGAGCATTTTTGCTTAAATAATGACTTATGGAGCAGGGGTCTGGGCTCCGAGGATGAAGGATGTCCAAATAAAAACTCTATTAAGAAGATCACAAAGGAAGGGTTATTAAGATTCACAGGGGCATTAAGCACCTCACCCACTATGGCCCTTTTTGTAGTAACAGGAATATGGCCAATTGACCTATTGATTAAATTAAGAGGCGCTGTTTATTGGTTGAAGAAAGGCAACTTGGAGAAAGTAAGTTTAATAATAGGCAGTCACTGCAACAATTTAAATGAAATAAAACATAAATTAAAATGACAATGGCAGCACGAATGGGAAAATGCCGAGGCAGGCAGGAGAACTTTCGACTTATTTAACAACATTTTTGAGAGATTAAAACTAAAATTTATACAACCTACCAAAGGCATGATACGAGGGGCATCCAGAAAGTAAGTCCCAATCGCGCCTAGAGATGGCACCGCTAGTCGGATAGGAATGCGCATGCGCAGGAATAGAGAGGAAGTATGTGGTAATGATGCAGTAAAGTTTCAGCCTTGTGACGGCCGTGGTTACCGCGCTGTGCTAGGAGAAAATGGGTGCTCTGATATCGTCTCCCGCCAACTGCGAAGTTCGTGCAGTCATCCGAGGTTTGCACGCTCAAAAGCAAAGTCCAGCAGAGATCCATCGCCAATTGTGTCAAGTGTATGGACACGACATTATGGTAAGACGATGGTGCAGGCAAATCACTGAAGGAGGAACCAATATTCACGACGACGACTGTAGTGGCCGACCTTCCCTGGTGACGGCAGAAGTGTTGTAAAGTGTGCGGCAAGCAATTGAGCAGAAACGGCCGCTTCACAATTTCAGATCTCTCTTGTCAAACTTCCGGGAGACAATTTCGTGCACAAGGGAGCGAGACATCTGGGGAATTGACAAGAGAGTTCTGAAATTGTGAAGCGCCGGTTCTGCTCAATTGCTTGCCGCACACTTTCCAACACTTCTGCCGTCACCAGGGACGGTCGGCCACTACGGTCGTCGTCGTGAATATTGGTTCCTCCTTCAGTGATTTGCCTGCACCATCGTCTTACTATAATGTCGTGTCCATACACTTGACACAATTGGCGATGGATCTCTGCTGGACTTTGCTTTTGAGCGTGCAAACCTCGGATGACTGCACGAACTTCGCAGTTGGAGGGAGACAATATCAAAGCACCCATTTTCTCCTAGCACAGCGCGGTAACCACGGCCATCATAAGGCTGAAACTTTACTGCATCATTACCACATACTTCCTCTCTACTCCTGCGCATGCGCATTCCTATCCGACAAGTGGTTCCATCTCCAGGCGCGACTGGGGCTTACTTTCTGGATGGCCCTCGTACATTACCTTATAGGACACGGACCTTACAAAACTTATTGGAAAACAATTAACAGAACAGAGGACGATATCTGTACACTTTGCAAAACACAGGATAACCCAGAGCGTGTGTTATTTGAATGCACACGCTATTTAGAACATGTGAGAGAAGAAAGAGAAATTTTAAGTGGTCATCAGGTGGCACATATACTTAGAAATAAGGGCCTATATAAATACCTCAAGCAGGCCACACTCAAAATAAGTAACCTAGCATGGGAAGAGGTAATACCACAAGAGCAGATAATAAGATGTAATGAAAAAGCTGAGTACGAGGTAAGAAGATCAGAATGCATACGTATGCAAAGACAACCCCCAAACACAAATAACTTAACAAGAATAGAAAATATACAAAATAACTTTAATTAAATCAACAGGAAGAGAATATTAGAAGGAGAAGATAAAGGTAAGGAAAAAGGGAATATGGAGATGAAAATGCCTAAAAAAATATAATAAACGGGGATAATTTTGATTTACAACCTGAAATAGAGAACATACCTATAAGAGTTTTGACACCGGGAAGAAGATGGAAGAAGGAAGATTACAGAAGGAGAAGGAAGGGTGTTGGAGATACACGGGAATGAGCCGCGGCAGGAGGATGGAGAAGTGGTGTCCGGAGAGGAGGAGCTGAGCACAAGAAATGGTGCGACAAGGAGGATTAAGCGAGATGGAAGAAGGAATGGTTGGGAAGAAAAGATGGAGAGTAATATGGTGGAAGCGAGGTGATAGTGTTTAATCAGTTCAAGTGTTGGGACAAATAAATGAAATGAGTAGGAAAGATTAATAATGATAAATGAACTTTAAGTGAACTAAGTTGTCAAAGAGAAGGATATTATTATGATTGTAATAAGTTAAGGAGAATTGAAACAATTAAGGGTAATGTCCAATTTAAGAGAATTTCTGCCAAGTACTGGATACCAGTACATACCGCTGGTAACCAGTGGTTAGTAGTAGTATAGTTATGGAATAAATTTAAAGGATAGAATAGCTGGCTACCAGCTATAATTTCTCCTGGCTCCCAGTAATATTGTTAAATTGTTAATTTGATAGTTTTTTTTGGAAGATTAAATTCAGAAGTAGTTAAGTAAATTTATATTTTGGTTCAATTAATTATTTTATTATCTTTTTTTGTTTATTGTTTTATTATATTATTTTAATCTAGTTATTAGGAAAATCTATAAAATAATGTATTAAAATATTATTGAATTGTAAAGTTAGAGTTTGTCAACAAACTCTAGATGGGAGGGATCGCTCCCGAAACATGTTCCAAATTTTATGTAAGTGAATGGAGTTAGTGTGAAAAAAACTGTATACATTGTTTATATGTATAGTTATGATAACAATGAATGGAAAATTTGATATACACGCCCTGGTTTAGGAAACCAGGTACCAGGGTGGCATATACAGATTTTATTTTATTTTATTTTTTATTTAATGCTTGTTTAATAAGCATCACAGATGAAATTTGAAAGCTAACTCAGTTTGTTATGACATCAGCAGTATTTCTTTCAGGCAAGTGATTGGGGGGAAAATACTCCCTCTCCCCCAGACAGAGTTTAAAAAATCACTGAATGATAATGGAAAAAAAAAACATTAAGGAGAAATGGATCAAAACAATGAATAGAATATTTTATTTACAAATTTATGTTTTCTGTTGTTAGATGTGGAATTACAGAAATAGGTTCATCTGTGCAGCTAGATGCCTGATAATGCTTTGCATTCAATACTACTAATAATTAGCTTTTGAATAAACACATTTTTATGGCACATAAATCTGCCCAAATTAAGAATTGTTCTCAGATAAATTGTGTAAAATCTGGGAGAACACAACTTTATTAAATGTGATTTTTAGAATAGTGCATTGTTCCCATAGAGTTTAAAAACTATTCAAAATATATTAAGATGGTATAATGTATTTCATTATGTTACTAAATTATTGTTCTCATGAGACAAATTTTCTCATTAGTTGATGTTGCTAAAATAGAAGATTCAAATACATATATGTTGTTTGAGAGCTTATTCTAATAAATAATTCTGCTAAAGCACTATGGTAATACCGCCATGGGTGGCCAAGGTCATAAGGTGCGGACTCATGAGCGGGAGGTCTGGGGTTCGAATCCTGCCAGGACCGTCCTCCCTGACAGGTTTTTTCTAGGTATTCCTCAGTCCTCATAACTGGCAAATGCTGGGCAGGTACCCTAAACTTATAGGCCTGAAACATTTCCTTTCTTAAAAAAAATCCTTTCCCAGTTTATCATTTCATTTCATTTCATGTATCACCAGTGTTCAATGCCTGTGGTGCCACAGTAGTAAAAAAGCAGGCATTAAACACCATTAAAAAAAACTGTGATAACAGGTAAGGTTTTTGTCTCTCATATTGTAGGCTGAGGTTTGAATTCTAATTGGATCAAGGTTTTTTTCCTCAGGTCTTACGATGGATATCAAGTAGTTTCATTAGGCGCACTAGGTCCCTAAGTTCATTGTACTTTTAATAATTCATTTTATTCACCATTAAAAATCTTTAATTAGGTTTCATATCTACAAGTTCTTGATGAGCTTTTTACTGTCATTGGAACAAAAATAATTACATCAGAGTGCAACTATTATATTAAGATTTCTATCAATATGTGCCCCATAATTAATATTCTGTAGTAATACATCTAGACCTTTTAGCATATGCTCAGGAAATTGGGCAAAAATGTGTGCTGGACAATCATTTAATGTAAACAATTGCAATAAATGTTTGTGTTTCATACAAACCAACAGCCACCTTGTGTCTATCAGAAAACTTTTTTTGCCATTGCATATTTTTGTTTAACAATGTGTGCGTAATTTCTTCCAATATAACTGTCAAATAATAATAGCCTGCCATCTGCACATATGTTTGAGTAGTCAGTTGAGCAAGTCTTTGTGTAAATGCATTGTGGCCTGAATTATAGAATATGAATGGTAATATATAAGGGTAAAGAAGACACTTTGCTTTCTTATTTTACTAATATAGTAAAACCATGAGTTATTTAATGACGATAGTTCTGGTAATTATCCTCTAAACCACAAGCATGAAGATGACAGTAACTGCTCACAAGATCAACTGCAAATGCATCTCATAATCTGCAACCATAGTACCTGCTTATCTTTTCAGCAACCCACAAAAGAGGTAAAACCTGTATATAATTTTAAATCTTCATGGGTATCAGAGTATAAATGACAAAACTGAAGGAGGTGCTTTTTGAGTGTATGCTCACTTTACTACAACAATTATTTATACATTCAGTAAAAAACAAAACATGTTTTTATTAATGTGTAAATTTACAAATTGTAGAAATGCAACTGGAGATACCAGAAAACTAAAAATCATGACAACTTTGAATTTCATACAGATGCAGTTACAAAGGAAATGTTTTGCGTAATATTTGAAAACAAGCACATTTCTTTTATATTACATCAGCAGAATAAAGCTGAAATTGAAGAAAATATAAATTTATTTAAAATTTTAGTAAGAAATTTGTATTTTATGGCTAAAGAGGAGGTTCCTCATACAACAAAATATGAATCACTTCTCCATGGTTTCATGGTATCGTGTTTTTTAAGTTTAAATAACTGGCTTCAGAGGCAGAGTGAGTGAACAATTTTCTGTAGCAAAGATACAACATGTGAATTATTAGAATGCATGGGGAAAGAAGTACATAAAATGAAATCAAATAAACTTTGGTAAAAATTATCCATCGAGTACAATGCATCTGAGAGATACTGGCTACAGTTATGATTCTGTGCTGTCTGAGAATGCTTCTTGGGAGTAATATTTTATGTAATTATTAATAATTTTATTATTTTAGTATTTTACTTATGAGGCTATTCAATAAAGAATAATCATAACTTTTTACAGGCTTAATTTCTAGTGCTAAAATTTCATTTTACAATATTTTATTATCTTAATGCATAATGTATACATGGTACTATTTTCATTGTTCTCACTTCCAGTTCCCACCTATGGGGGTTGTGCAAGTTGAGATATGTTCACTTCACTCTACAGTAAATGGAGGTGACACATGATGAACAATATGCTGCTCTGAAATTTTCTTTTGTCTCAACAAATCTTCAGCTGGAGCTTATGCAATGTTACAGGAGGCCTATGGAGAGTTTGTTCTTCTCTATAGCATAGCTCAAAGATGGTTTAAATTTTTTTTTTTAAATGTAAACTGGAACTTGTACAGTGAAGCTAATCATATTAATTGATATCATTGTATGATTCTGTTGAACTACACACTCTTAAAGCTTCACTTACTTTTCGTAAATATATGGAACCGGTTTCGAGAACATTTAGTTCCCATCTTCAGAATGTTTAAAGAGGGAAACAATCAATTTCAAAGGAAAGTGAACCCAGCACTCCAGTTTGTGCTCTAGCAGAAGAAAATAAACACTCTAGCTATCATTGTGTCAGAGAATCATCAAATAAAACTAAGAACACTTTCAGAAATTCTGAAAATTACCCACACATTGGTAGCTAAAAAGTTGCAGATAAGATGTGTTTGTGCATGATGTGTTCTAAGACTGCCGATTTCCTAACAAAAGAACATTTGCATGCAGGTTTGTATACACTTGAAAATGTGTTACTTGATGTTTTATCACATGTAATCACTGCTGATGAAACTTTGCTACATCATTCCAATGCTGAGAGCAAATAGCAAAGCTCTGTGTGGAAATCTCCAGCTTCAACACCAAAAAAAAGCAAAAGTGGTTGCTTGTGCTGGAATGTTATGGTCATCTCATTTTCTGATATTCAAAGGATTGTTTATCAGTATGTCATACCTGCATACTATAACTGGGCAGTATTACAGAGATGTCCTGAAAACTCTGTAAGGCTATATCACACACAAAAGGCCACATTTTCATGCAACAAGTGGATGCTGCACCATGATAATTCATGGCCACGTATCGTAAATGTAGTTCTGAATATTTCACAAAAATCAATCTAAAGAGTGTCCCTTATTCTCCTTATAGTTCAGATTTAGTCCTGTGTGACTTTTTCCCTATCCCCAATGAACAAACGCCCTCATGGAAGGCATTTACCATTATCAAAGGACCTGTCAAGAAATGGTTTCTAGCATGTCTTTCAAGACGGCAGAAATTTATTGCTTTATTTGTTGTCAATACATATGGTCCTACAATGCTGGGATGAGTGCATTGCATCCAATGGGGAATGCTTTTGAGAAAAATCAAAATTATGATGAGTAAAGAAAGGTATGTTCCCAAAATCATAATTTATTGAACGGCCCTCATATATTATTCCTTATTTTATTCATAAAAAGCAATGTAATAAGGTGTACATATTGACGTTCTTTAAGCACTTTGGTTATAGTAAATAAATTATTATTATTGTTGTTATACTATAAGGAAAAGAAAAAAAAATATATGGGTAAATAATAAACATCAAGTATTTAAACTTTCATAGCACCAACAAGTTTTCTTCTAGTTCTTCCACAGGAAATAAATGCAAATTTTGTTAAGAGAATCTTAAGAAGAAACAAATTTAAATATATTGCTGCAAGAAATGTAAGCTTAGTACTGTTTAGAACATGCAAGACAGATTTGCAAGAAGTGTGCCGAGAATCTGCTGTGCATCTTTTCAGTGATATATACTAAAAATTATTTCATTACAGACTAACATAAATTGCAACTAACTATAGTAACATTATATTCCCAGAGCTTTCTGTAAGTCAGGATCATTTAGAGTGAATACTTCTTGTTTCTGTAACATTATATATTGACAGCAATGAAGTATATAAAAACCAGTGAAATATATGAATGGGTGTAATATATCTCAGATATTTTTGCTTTACAAGGAAACAAAAATAATAGCAGCTGATCCCATTTTACATTAATAGTTAAAAAAAAAATCAGGAAAGGAATCTTTTAGATATATTGCACCTGATAGATGGTAAATAACTTTTTTTTAAATAGTGTTTAACACCCATTTTAACTATGGAAGCATCAAAGGCGGTGACACTGATGATACATGAGACAAAATAAACTGGCTTTTTTTTTTTTGTAAAGGAAGGAAGGAAGGAAGCATTGGCTTTTTTTTTTTTTTTTGTAAAGGAAGGAAGGAAGGAAGCATTTCCAGGCCTAAGTTTAAGGTACCTCCCTGGCATTTGCCATATATGAGGACTAAGGAAAACTGAAAAAAACCTGTCAGGGAGGAGGGTCCTGGTGGTAATCAAACTCTGGACCTTCCGCTCAGGAGCCTGCATCTTAATGAGTAATGAATCTACAAATATTGCTAAAACTGAACTACTACATGTATGAGACTTGTCAATAACGAAGAAGACAAGATAGAAAAGTTTTTAATTCCTCTTCAAAATATCACTGCTCTAGAAACTAAAATGAATAACAGGGATTTCCCTTTCAAACTTTTCAGAAGAGCATAAAAGGATTTGTCACAGAGTTGGAAGAATGTTCTTTACATACACGGCAGAGCTCACTTGCAGTGACAAGTACAAAAATTAATTGCATAGGTTAAAAGATGATTTATGTCATAAAAAAAATATATATACATCTCTCTTATTTAGTTTTAAAAAAACCTCTAAAATGCAAGTGAAATTTCTGGTTGCAAAAAAAAATGACCTAATGGTGATTGATGGTAAAATTACTATGAAAAGAGGGTATTATCAAACCAAGATCCTCTCTGAAACAACTGCAAAAGATGGCAATATTTTCTATATCAAGGAAAGATGTCATTTTTATGCATGATGAAGCTAAAGTTAACCAAACGAAAATCGCTTTGTAACATACTACATTAGCACATTAAACAACATGGAAGGACTAGTTGGGAACTTGCTAGATCTCAAACATTACGTGCACCTCATATAAGAGTTAAAAAGCCCAACATATTAGCTGTGGTCAACGGAATACTGTGATATAGACAACATTTTGGCAAAAGTTCCCCCCTTACTCTTTCCTGCCCCCTTTCCACCTTCAATTATACAAGCTTGCAAAATCACTGTTAAAGTTTCTTACAACATTTTAGAAAGTATTAAAAAAAAAAAAACTTTAAATTGTCAATACCTTAAAAAATAATTTAACATTTGCAGTTTCAGGATAAGTTTATGAACATACACAATTTTAGAAAAACGTTTTAAAAACCAATGGAAAAATTCAAAAGTTATTCTTGATGGTAACAACTGCATATAAGAACTAAGAGACAGTAAAATTAATGTGCTGAATACTCAAGTCTGTGTAAATAGATGCACCATTTTCTGTTGTAAGGACAAAAATTCATGCATTCAGAATGAATTTATTCTGCTAGCAAGGATTTGGTTATAAGACCTATCATTGTAACACCATAACTCAAATAAAATGTTTAAATAAATGCTTTTATTGCTCATGACCTGTGATGTTGCACATTTCTATCAAACCAATTTTCTTGTCTGCCTTGCAGGTAGTGAAATAAATAAACATGTTATTATTACAGTTAACAGAGTATGTAAATAAAAGAACCTCATGTTCTTATTTCACTATATTTTTCCAAACACAACATTCAAGAAAACAGGCACTGACTACAAAACACACTTAAACTATACTTTGGTATCAGCATCAGAATACTATAATCAGACCTATCCAGCTAAATTTGACTTGAATAAGCCAATGCTGGCTTATTGCATGAGATATACAGTCTTGAGTCTCGCTGAATTCGTTGCACAAGAAATTTGATTTTGATCTGTTATAAAGCTCAGATACTAGGATGTGTTTAATATCATGTTCATTGCTCATATTCCTGAGTATCTTATCATAGTATTGTAAAATGAAGAAAACCAAAATATTTGATAACATATTTATGTCTGATGCTGCCTTAATGCACAAAAAGCATTACAAAACAGCAGCTTAAATTCCACATATATTCAACACGCAATTGTTAAAAGTATTTAGTTACTGCTCTTCCATTCAAGATATCTCCTAAATGGAAACTATGTATAAAATGGACGGATATTTACCTAATTTAAAACATCCAACATACAAAGACCACATCAGAATGTTAAATATAATACAAGAAGTAACATTTTAAGAGTTACGAGTGTTCTTAACATCTACCTTTACTGATAATACATCAGTAATATGAAAAGTTAGCTACTTTTTCGCATTCCTTAAGGATTTTTCAGCTGCTAGGCATGCTTGACACAGATATTTCACTTTTCTCACAGTTGTGCATTCTACTACTCCTATTCAATTCATTCAGGTACTGAGAATGGAGGACAAACTTAAACACAAGTTTATGTTGCCCCATTTTCTTTGTAACTACTATTTTGCAAAGTAGTGTAAAACTTAGTGTACACAAAATACCATCAACTACACTAACGGTTAATAGGCACCCTTAAAAATGGTGAGATGTACTTTTTTTACATAGAGGATGTATTATCTATCTTTGAATCCCTGTGTATTGGAGCTGCACCATCAACCAGTCGTTCCCCACATATAGGGCCATCCCCTTGACGTAAAGTCCGTCTTAAGCTACTCCTGAGCAGCTGAGCCACATCAGCAGCTGTCATTGTTGAACTACGAGCTACTGTAGCAGGTGCAGCTGCCACTGCTCCTTGATTCATCTCAACAAGAACAGCAGCATAGTCTGGTGGAGGGGACTGTTGCTGCTGCATATCTTCTCTACCATCACTAAGTGTTCCAGCAAGTCTGCGCATGCTGCGACGAAAGCTGCGCCGTAAAAGTTTTGCTATCCTGCAAAAATAAATTTGTTATTATAGTATTATTAATATTTTTTCATTCTTTAGACTTATAGTAAATAGTTAAAAGAAAATAGGGATGGGAGAAATATGTAGATAAGTGTGATCAATTCAGAAGAATAGGTTTTGCATGGATGCATTTTAATAGGATTATGAATAAATTTTAAAGAAGGATGTATTATGTGTGGGAAAAAGGATAGTGTGTTCCATTATCTAATACAATGTGAAATGGTAAAAAGGTGGAGGGATAGTATCTGGAGTGAAAAATGGCACAAACATATTGCAGTGGCAAATCAGACATGAGGGTAGAGAAAGAAACAAAATTGGGGAATTCTAACAAAAAGTAAGGGATAAGTGGAAGAGAAGTATAAGGAAGGAGCTTGAGGGCTCACACATTGTGAAAATGGTAATTTATTTTACGGATACCTTAACATACATATAACCTGGTGGTTAAGGTATAGGAGAACCTTAATTTTTAGATATTTTGTTTATTTATGTAAATTTAATTGGAATGTTGTTTGCTGAAATAAATTCATTCATTCAATAATTTTTCTTTCCCTAACTCCTCCAACAAGCAAAAAAAAAAAAAAAAGTATACATGCTAATTTTAACTAAATTAAGGCATCAATTACAATAACTTTACTATGGAGAGCTATTTGCACTTTGGTAACAAATTTCAGTAATGTTTTATCTTATGAAAATCCATGAATTTACATATCATCATCATTATCAAAACAGTCAATTGACTCATACAGAGCCTCTGATTTTATGACTACAGGGGAGGATTGTAAAGTAGCGTACAACTTTTTTTTAAAGAAAATATTGTGCACAAAAAACTATATGGTTTACCTATTTTCAACATATGAACCAAATTTCTTGAAATATTTTTCCTGTTATGACATCAATAATTTGAATATGCCTAATTCATATAGCTCCATTCCATGGGAATATAGTCACCTGAATAACCAATTTCACTTCATGTGAATCAAAGTGTTGTGTGTTTCTTCAGTGGTCCAACAAGGTGAAAGCCAGACAGTGCAAGGTTTGGACTGTATAGTGGGTGATTGAGCACCTCCTACCATATTTCTTAATTTTTACATGACAGAAGCCACCACATGCGGTAAGCATTGTTATGAAAAGTCTTACATTCTCAGCACCTCCATTTGGGTATTTGTCTGTGAGGGCACAACTCTACTTTGCCAGTGTTGCAGGATAGGTTTTGGTATTCAGAGCCATCTCTATTAGAGGAAACTCCACCAGGAATATGTCATGCATGGCCCAGAATATGATTGCTAACACTTTTTCTGCTGTTTGGGTAACCTAGAATTTCTTTGGTGTTAAATGTTTCTACATTATGCTGTCCTACTTAGTTTAGGGTACAAAGTGGTACACCAAGGATTCATCACCAGTCAGTCATACTGAAAGTCATACCTTCAGCGAAACACATCAAGTGGTTCAAACACAGCATCATCAGGTCCCTTCTGCTCTTCTAACAGGTCCTAGGGCATCCAGCATGTGCTGACTTAACAAAATTCCAATATGTCATGCACAATGTTGTGTGCTGTGACATGAAACAATGAATTATTGTGTCAAAGTTCGCAGTATCCACTGGTCATTTTGAATTGCTGCCTCAATGTCTCTGACAATGAGTGGGGTTGAAACACTCCAGATTAGCCAGAGCAATAGTTTACTAGCAAGGTTTACTTGGCCCTCCAAAGGATCTGCATCATCTGGAGAAGTTGCTATAATCCAAACTTACAAAATTTCTCTGTGAATTTCACTCAGTGTTTTTCCTTTTTCCCAACAAATCCGCATTACAACTTGCTGTTCTTTACATACGCCATCTTTACTCACCAGTTATCATTCACTCTGTCTGGGCAGCACCTGATCAAGCCGTTGCTATCTGTAGCACAAGGTTCAAATTTACTATCAGCCAGCTTTGAATATCCAGTTTCTCATAAAAAAAAAGTAATTAATTTTCCATCCTTCCTCATAAAATCTAATATGATCCACAATCATAAATTACTTTTACCATTTTCAAGCTTTGCCCATGATTCCAAATATATACTTTAATGCACAGTAACAAGTTTTAAATTTATGTACAAGATATTTACATTTCATCTATTCTGTAACACACTTTGATATAAAATAATAAAAATTTTATATTATCATGCTCACTTTGATGTCCCTTCAAATAATCTACAGCTCTACACCGCAGTTGTCAGTGAAGAAGGCTTTTACTTGATACAGACATATCCACATTTTGCCACTCTTCATAGATTTTCCTAAACCTTAAATATCACAACACTTATTTTCCAATTACGAAAGATGCAAACATCTATTGCAGAAGCAGATATTTTGGATGATTAGTGAGAAGATATGTATGCATGATGCTCTAATATAGTATAGAGTTTGGGAAGATGGGTGATGATTTGGAAATATACTGGAGCAGAATTGAAAGATATGCAAGCAGAAGAAAGAGAAATGAAGGAAAAGGTATGCTAATTAAAAAGAGTATATGCGGTTGTTGTTAGGCTACCATTTGCTATTTATGAGAACTGAGAAAAATCTGGAAAAAACCTCAGTCATGCCCCTGGCAGAATTCAAACCTCATATATCCCACTTACAAGTTCGTGACTTAATAATCTCGGCCACTTGTGATGGATGGCAAATCACCTAGTAGAGGTATTGTAGAATTGACAATGCCTGAAACTTATTTTTATAAGTTTATAGTCAATAATTGTATTATTATTATTATTATTATTATTATTATTATTACATGAGAAATAACAAACTTACCTTGCCCCAGTGGCAGTAGTATAAGATGGAGGTGGGGTATATTTGGGGGGGGGATCTTCCACAGGAGTCACCATAGTATCTGTAGCAGGAGTTGGACTTGCTGTTATAGTTGCTGGAGTTGAGGAGGCAGTGTGTACTGGAACTTCAATACGAGGACGGCACGATCCCAGAGATGGACGATAGAGAAGTTGAATTCGCTAAAAGTATAACAAACTCAAGTTACGGTAAATTTATTTGTTCCATCCTTTCTATAACTGTATAAAACCAGTGTTAATATAAAGGAAATAGAAATTAATGATCCTATTTAAATTTGAGTGCATATCCATAAAGTAAATGTTACAGCTATTGCACACTTACATCAAATATATCTGGGGGTCCGTCAGAAAGATAACGGCAGGTCTGTATAATACAGACCATGAGGACAACCATAATTGGTGCTAGCTGCAAGAGGCAACCCAACTCACGTAACCATACTGGCCAATAGTTGTAAGTTAAATGTCGCCAATCATATAATTCTCGAAACTGTCCACTTCTGAATACTGTGATGCACAGTACCTGAAAATAATTAGCGATATACTAACTCAGATCATCCATAACCAGTGTTCATTTAGAAATTTAATTAAAAGTTAGTAACATAAAATAGAACAATTATAATAAAATAAGTTAATATCACTGATATTAACTAATGCAATACTTCACTAGTTTATTCATTAGCAGAGTAAATTTCAGGAGCTATCATTCCCATCATCAGATGGCAATCAACTGTGGCACTTTTTGGACAAAAAACCACAACCTCAAGAGAAACCAAATTATTGAAGGTTACTGATAATCCCATGTCAGAGGAGATCTTCATCCAAAAAATAAACGTTGAGTTATGAATTAATTGATATCATTGTATGATTCAGTTGAACTACACACTCTTAAATCTTCACTTACTTTTTATAAATGCTACTTCTGATATCATTTTTGGACACAAAATCATGACATAATAAATAAAGCAAAATTATTAAAATCAGTACAAGGACCTACGGAACTAACAACCTGGGAGAAAATCTACATTTTCAAATACAAAGACAGCATAATGAACTTCAACATTGCCGGAGATGAAAACATAAACTACAAATTTATCACACTGCCACCAGAGCAGAATATATATTCCCATAACTCAACGAATGATCTGACAGGTGAACTTTAGCCTGGCTGAAGATGGGAACTAAATGTTCTCAAAACCAGTTCCATACATTTGTGAAAAGTAAGTGAAGCTTTAAGAGTGTGTAGTTCAACTGAATCATACAATGATATCAATTAATATGATTAGCTTCACTGTGCAAGTTCCAATTTACATTTTAAGTAAAAATTGAGTTATGAACTTTGATATCCCACCACTGAACAACTGTATCATAACAATATTGGAACCGTTAGACGTCTCCACATATGCCATTTTAATCGGTTTCCAGCTGATGATGGGAGCTATAACTTCTGAAACATATTCTGCTAATGAATAAACTGTGAAGTATTGTGTTACTTAATACCAATGCCCTTTATTGTTATTATTTTTTTGTTTAATTTATTTCCATGCTAAGTAAGTAACTAGAGTTGATCACAGCAGGCTCTACTACAAACCATACATATCAACAAAATAAATATAACTATTACTTAACAAAAATGTGTACAATACAAGCAAAAAAACAAAATAAATCTTCAGTTCAATTAAAAATGAATGTAGGAATCCACACAGTGAAACTATCATAAATTTTGTTGAATTAAAAGTAAAACTACTAAATTCAAAGTTTCAACCCTAGACCTCACAAAGAAGCAGCATTCAATAATATGATTTATAGAATTGATTAATCTACCACTTAAAAAAGAAGAATATGAGAATGAATACTTATATATAATACACACAGCAAAAGTTAATGGGTTTAGCAAACAAATGATAGATCAAAAAATAAAAAGATTCAAAGGAAAAAAGAAAATCAAACAAATCACCACACTTAGTAATTTATATAAAGAAAAAAACGTATTAAAAGTTCCATACCACCCTTACATCAATCACAAATTTAAAAAACTATTCAAACAATACAACATCCGTAAATAGATACAGTGTAGGCAAATTACTGAATCTAAACAAAATTGAACCCAGATCAAAAGAAGATAGTTCAGGCATATATAGGATCAATTATAAAGAGCGTGATAAAGTATATATAGGCAAGACCAAAAGAAGCCTGGGTATTAGATTGAAAGAGCACTGGAGAAATATCAGATACAAACAAATAGAAAAATCGGCAGTAGCAGCACATTTTTTGGAATGAAAATCATGAAATAGAAAAGGATATAATAATGCTAAGAGCGGTTCAGCACCTAAAGGAACTTAGTATATGGGAAAAAATTTATATACAAAATTACGAACATAGACTTATGAATTTTGATATACCAGAAGCAGACAACATATTGTAAAGATTCATCAACAGACCACCAGAGCACACACAGCCAAGCATACATCCTACTTGAAGAGATCCGTTAGTCATCAATTGGTTGACAATGTGAGCAAATGACTCACAAAACTAGTTCCAACTTACTTTTTAATAAAAAAAGTTTTAATGTGAAATGTCAAGAGAGTTTTAATGTGTCAACATGAATTTAGTAGTTTTACTTTTAATTCAACAAGATAAATCTACAGTTTGCACTCTGATTCTCCTCTATGTATCAGATGGGGACTATATCTGTAGTAGGTTAGACCCGCCCTAAACTAAACAGTAAGCAAGAATTATACCTTCAGTATTATATGACATAAATTTTCTCATTGTACATGCAGCAAGGCTTGAAATAATCAAAGTGAATGAAAACAGCATTCTTATTTGTGAATTTCTGGAACCTTTCCATTCCATTATGTAACAAATTATTAAGGATGCTCAAGTTCATTTTAATTATAATTTATATACTCAATTGCACATCTCAATTAAGTGCAAATTAAATTATTAAAAATGTTGTTTTGTTTTTTTATATAACAGTATAAGCTCTCACTAACTTATGTGAGTCTTGTATAATTTTTTTTATATCTTTTATACACTAGTCTACGATGAAATTACTGCCTCCAAAGTATGAATGTTTTTAGGGTATTTCTAGCATGCTAAAATCAAATTAAAAGTCACAAAGTTCCTATCACATACTATTTTTTTATTATTTTAATTTTCTTATAATATTACCTTTTGAATATTATAGCATAATTATTAAAACTTTAATGTTTTCACATATATGTAGTTTTAGTATGTCAAGATATGAAAACCAAATTTATTTTATGATTATGTTTTTAATTTAGATATAATAGAACTTTCCGCCATTTCATTACAAAATATTACTACAGACGTTTTTTAAGTAGTTATTTTGTATCTGGAATTTTCACAGTGAAATATATTATAATTTGTCATATTATATAACTACAGAATTAATAAAATGTTTGAATGAGCATGGATTCTGACCATTACAGATACTCATCTAATGCAAATCAATTAAGTTTTCATTTAGAAAAGATGATGAGCACTACCATTAGCTTTGCTCCTGAAATAGAATTTAAGAGGTATGATTTTAATGAAGCTTTGTACCAAAATTTAATAAAAAATGATATTATGCTTTATTTGTGTAATAATACACTTTTATAGCATACATTATGCCTAGCAACAAGAGTGAAGCAATAGTAAGTAGTTTGACAATGTCATGAAAGCACATTGTTGTCACTTGCAAAACAAGAGATTTAGACCCTACAGTACTCTCCATATTTTGTATCTCTATAACCATAAATTTCCAATTATCTCATAGATAGATCAAAAGTAAAATTACTTAAAATCATGTTAACACATTAAAAGCACTCTTGATGTTCCACTCTTAAAACTTTTAAAATTAAAACTGTGGATTCCTACATATATCATTAATTCCAATTATCTCTTCATCAACTGCTCTATAATCCAGTTATTTGTACTCATTTTCTTTTTCTTTAAGTAATGCCTTTTGGGCAGGCAATGTACCCTAAACTACTGTTCATTATCATCTCTCTACAAATGAGGAACTTTTTATACCTGGTTACAAAGAAAAATTATGTATAAAAAGTATTTAATTATATGTATATGAAGTTTCTTACAGATATCTCTATGTTAAAATGTTTCCATTGGAAAAGAGTAAACATGAACATAATTAGTGATGCATAACACATAAAACATAAATTATGAACTTTTTCCTCTTCTTTCCATAATATATTAATAAGTTCAAATCAATAATTAAACAATTAATAAACTTAGTTACTCTTGCATTGGATAGACAAATTCTAAATTTTTATGAAATTCTGAATGATAGGTTATGTCTAGCCTTTTGCACATTACAAAGTATTTTATGTTAGTTTCAGTACTAAGATAACAGAAAAGAAATGAGCAACTTCTCATACCACAAGAGCAATTGGAAGGAATACATTCCAGATAAAAACAAGCATTGGGGCAGCCCAAGTTTGAAGACATCCAGTGGCCTCACGACTAAACAATGTTGCCACCACTGTTTCACCACTGTATGGACGGCCTCTTACTACAAATACAGCCACTATTTCTAGAAGATAAAGGACCATGATCCACCAAGCTCCACCGATGCTGTAGTCCAAAAAATAGACAACAAATATTCCCAGCTGAAAAAAATAAAGAAAAATTTAAAGTATTTCAACATTATGTAAATATTACACATAATGTAATAAGCAGGAAGCTGTGAGAATGTACATATGATCTTCAAGAGCAGCATGTTGATTTACATGATTTCATTTGCACTATCTTCTGGCTGTGTGTTAAATCAATTGTATGTAACTAAATTTTCCTTGCAATGCAGCAGAATTATATGTGCTCAACATGTCATGTTCTGTACCACATTTCTAACTAATTAGAGGCCTCAAAAATGAAATTAGCTATATCTTATATGTTCAACTTAATATCTGTTGTTACTGCCACATAATTTGATAACAGTTCATTACTTATTGAACTGAATTTATTTCCACTTAATACTACAACAAGCTTCCACAATACTCTTTTACAATCACTCAGTCTTACAATAAAATACAACCATATTCCCTCTAATAAATCTTCCTAAGTTGCTGTATAACCAAGTGGCATGAATAGTTTCAACCTTGCGGTTACTGGTCAACACTGATTCCGATAAAGGTAATACATGAAGAGTGTGTAGTTCAACTGAATCATACAATGATATCCATTAAGTAATACATGAAGTTCATTTTTGGCTGTCACATCCAATTTTTATGATATGTGCATATATGTCTATGGTGCTAAATTCATTCAGCTTATACAGCTTACTGCTACATTCATTATGTTGTTCTAAATCTGTTGTTGATTTTCTTCCTAATCTGCTCACTTCCATCCTCCCTTATTACCCAGATATTTATGTATATATTCCCAGCACTTATCAGTTTTGTTCTATGGGCCAGATCTGTCTTCTTGTGAGGTATTTATGTTTACATTTACAGATATCATAGATCTCAACTTCAGTTAAGCTGAAAACTTGTGTTAATACACACATTTGTCATCTATATGTGTAGTGGTAAAATAAAAATTTGAGTATGACTTCTACACCAGGATTATGCAGGAGTCAGTGTCTACAAAGTCCCCAGAAGTTTTGTTACATTTGTGAGTACTGTGTCTTTGATGGGAAGGTATGTAAAATAGACTCACAAACAAATAAACAATATTACTCATATTTCAAAGAGAAAGTTGATGATCAGGATAAATCTCTTGTTCCTCACATTGCATGTAACAGTTTGTTGATGGATTAATTATTGGTATGAAGGAAAATGGAAGGCAATGCTGTTTGCCAAACCAATGATATGGAGAGAGCAGCAGAATGATGATTGTTACCTTTGCGTGTGCAAAGTTGTTGGCTACAAAAACAATAAAAATAATAAGATAGGAATTAAATATCCAAATCTGAACTCAACTACATGACCTATTCTTCATGGACGTAAACTATCCATACCTACACCACCAGCAGACCTCAATTTTAGTGAATCTGAAAGCAGCTCTGTGACTACAGACAATGAGTTGGTTTCTGATCCAGAAGAATTTGACAATTCACCACAGCAGTTTAATCAATTTGAGGTAAATGATTTAGTGAGGGATTTAGGCCTCACAAAACAAAAAAGTGAATTACTGGGCTCAAGACTACAGGAAAAGAATTTTTATCACCTGACATTACATTTTCATGGTATAGAATCACGAAATACAGTTCCACAAGCACTATGCAGAAGAAGATCAACTTGTGTTTTGTGTGGATGTGGATTCAACAGTTGCGCAGGGAAGCATATGAGCCCAGTAACTGGGGCAACAAGTTAGCTTCAATACAGCTTCCACATTCTACAAATCTAAGAGAGTCTTATGAGACTCTGGAGGCTGTTCTTGAGAAAATTAAGTACCATGACTATGAGTGGCAAACATGTGGTGACTTGAAGGTCATTGGTCTGTTACTAGGACAATAGTTAGGATACACAAAATTCCCTTGTTTTCTTTGCAAATGGGATAGCAGGGTGAGGGACAAACATTCAGAAACTGACCAATGGCCTGAGAGGCAGCAACTGGAACCTGGATCAAAAACTTACTAATGTGCCTCTTGTTCATCATCAAACAATTCCACTTCCTCCATACATATAAAACTTGTCATGGTGAAACAATTCGTGAAAGCACTTGACAAAAGTTGCCCTTGCTCCCAGTACTTATGCACAAAGTTTCCATCATTGTCATGACTAAAATCAAAGAGGGAGTATTTGATGGACCACAGATAAGGAAATTGATGAAAGATGTTAATTTTACCCAGCTCTATGGATGAAACTGAAAAAGATGCATGGAATGAAGGTTGTTAAGAAATTTTTGGGCAATGTGAAAGACCCTCAATACAAAGAAATTGTCAGAAATCTGCTGGAAAATTTCAGACTGCTTGGCTGTATCAGTTTGAAGCTTCATTTCCTCAAGTCACATCTAGACTACTTTCTGTCGAATTTAGGAGCTGTCAGTGAAGAGCAAGGTGAAAGGTTTCACCAGGACTTGAAAGATATTAAATGCCATTATTAGGGACATTGAGACATACATATGATGGCCATTACTGCTGGTGTCTTGCATGCAATGAACCTATCACAGAACACTTGAGAAAATCACATACGCTACAGTTCCATGGGAAAAGAAAAAGGAATCCACAATATAACTAATATACATTCTCAAATTCAGTTCAACTTTCATGTTATTATTCTTCTTTATTTTCTTTAAAGTTGTATATGAGTGTGTAATATTTTTGCAAATTTTACAATTATATTTTCATTGAACATTGTCATATTGCCAAAACAAGATGTACTATGGAAAAGTTGAATGCATTTTTGTAATTCTATGGACCGAAATTAGTAAAAGTTAGTTATTTTTAATTGCAGAAAAAAAGTTTTCATTTATAACCTGGTGCTATCAGACAACTTACATCTAAAAAATTAATTCAATCAAAATCCAACTTAAATTATGCTTCTGCCTGGTTTAGTTCCTCATTTCTTACTTATTTTCTTAAACCATTTTCTTTTAACCTTACATAAATAATTCCCAAATTCCAAAATTTTTTGCCTTGTTTTCATATTCACCAACTTGTTTCCCCTTATCTGTATTGGTAAGTTAACCCAATTCTCAATCCTAAGTTTTGCTCTCATTTCTTTAATTTCACTACATTCCACAATTGCATTCCAGTAACTATCTTGCATTACACACATTGGACATTCCTCTATATTTATATCTCCTCTTATTCTTTTCACATTCACTACCCGTTTGGGCTCATGCAGTTCCCTCCCTCGTCCACATGTCACCTTCATCCACATAATTCTCTCTACCCCATATTTCTTTTAACCCTCTATAAACCCTCAATGACTTTTTACTATTAAAACTACATAATATCCCCTGTCTTTCCATATCATCAATTCTTTGCATAATTTCTTTCCAAAAATCTCTTTCTTTACTTTCTCTATCATGCCACACAATACCCAAGCCAATTTTTTCCATAATCTCACTGATTCTGCTAACCCAAGTATTTCCTCCCTTACTTTCTCTTGTGTCACTAGACAGTGTTTCAAAACACAATTCTCTTCTAAATTCTTAATCCTAAACCAATATTTCAGATGTCTTGTCATTATTTTTTTTTTTTTACTCCCTACTCTGCCTAATTTGGCTTGTGCAACCCAGTTTGGTGGGCTTTTTAGTGGGCCCATAATTTGTTTGCATAAATTCCTGTGAGTCAAGTCTACATTTAGCCATTCCTTATCACTACTCCAAACATCATTTTAGCCTGTACTACTACTGTATATACTTTCTCCAACCACTTTACTGCCAAGGGTGGCCGAGGTCGTTAAGGCACGAACTCTTGAGCGGGAGGTCTGGGGTTTGAATCCTGCCAGGACCATCCTCCCTGACTGAGGTTTTTCTAGGGTTTCCTCAGTCCTCATAAATGGCAAATGCCGGGGAGGTACCCTAAACTTAGGCCTGGAACGTTTCCTTCCTTATAAAAAAAAATCCTTTTCCAATATATCATTTCATCTTATGTATCATCAGTGTCCATCGCCTGTGGTGCCTCTGTAGCAAAACCGGCGTTAAACACCATTCATTCATTCCAACCACTTTATACATTTCTGATATTTTATACCTACAGGAAGTAATAGCTTTCAAAGCTAGCCTACCTTTTGCTTAAACATTTCTTTCTTTGTTCCCTCCACCGCTCATTCTTGTTAAGCCTAATACCCAAATAATCAAATTTATTAACCACTTCAATTTCTACCCCTTCCCAATACCATTTCTCATTCTTCCGTAACTTGCTTTCATTCTTGAATACTATGATTTTTGATTTTTGAATATTTATTCATAGTCCCCACCTCTTACAAAATTTAGCAATTACTTCCATTGATTTCACTAGACCAATATTAGTAATTGACCCCACTACCAAATTGTCCACAAACAATATTCCCAGAATCTCAACATTTTCAATTGTGGGCATGTGGGTATTAACTTTGCTAATTTCTTTTAAAATATTAATACATAAGTTAAGCAGTATGGGACTTAACTTACATCCTTGTCTTAGACCTATTGTGTTCAAAATATTTGGGTAATGTTAATACAGTACTCATTTTTATGGTATAAATTTTGTATTGCCTTGATAAACTTATCGCTAACACCTATTCCATTCAATTCTGACCATTATGCCTTGCGGTTAATTGTATGAAACATCTTTTCAAAATCCACAAACAACATATATAGTCCCCCTCTTTTTTGGCCTAGATATTTCTCTATCATTGTATTAATAATAAAGACATTATCCACTGTTCTCTTATTTTTCCTGAAGCCTGCTTGGAACTCGGATAATTTATTTTCTTGTTCTGCCCAATTTTGAAGCCTTTCCACCAGAATGCCCATATACAGCTTACCTAAGAGCAATAATAGACTAATTCCTCTATAACTAGCTGGTTTTTTATATCACCTTTTCCTTTAAATATAGGTACTACAATTGCTGTTTAACTTTTGGGAACTTAAGTCTCTTCATATATTGAATTAAATATCTGTGCCAATAACATACCTCTATCATCTCATTAATTATAAACTTTTTCAATCTTTAATATTATTGAACTCTTTAACATTTTTATCTATACCCTCATATATCACAGTGCTGTTTCTAAATAATAAGTATGCTGCTTTGATAGCAGTACCACTTTTTTTAATATATGAAGGGCATAATGAATTTTCAGTCTAAAAAAAGTAAAAGTTAGGAGGCCTTGTTTTCAAATATTTTTTGCTATCAATTTCTGAAATTCCATCAAAATTTTAAATATTTTGCTTTTTAATATTAAAAATTTAAAGTTCTTTGCATATGGTAATTATTATTCAAAGATCTGCAATTTTTAGCTATTCCCATTACCAGTACTTCAATATCCATCAAGCTCCTTTAACACCAAAGTCAATAAAGCCTTGAAAAGAAGATCGGTGGTTCAAATCTTGCCAGTACCATCCTCCTGGACTGAGGTATTATCCAGATTTTCTTGATTCTCATCAATAGTAAATGCCATGGAGGTACCCTAAACTTAGATCTGGAATGCTTCTATCCCAAATTTCCTTTTCTAATTTTTCATTTCATCCCATGAATTGTCAGCATCTATCTACTATCATTCTAATAAAATGAGCATTAAAAACTATAACCATTAATGATTACCAATTAATTTGTTATTATTAATTTCATTTTGGTTGTTCTGCCTGAATACAATTAACTAAAAAACTTTTAACTCGCTGCTGTTAACTTTAGCAAAAGAAACACAACTTGTTTAGCCTGTTAGGCTACAATGGAGATAGGTGTTTTGAACTCAAGAACACAATAGCAATATCAATCACCATTTTGTAGGCTTCTGAGATAGTAAAGATAGAATCTGATACTAAGCAATGGAATTTTGACAAAATATTGTAGTGTATCTTAGGTCAAAGTACAATTTCTCACTCATTGCCCTATTACCAACTGATATTAATGTTAAAGCAGGTCACTGTCTTTAAACAGAAAGGAGAAACCAGATTCTAAATAGGGAATATAACTAGTGATTGTGGACTGTGCCTACCAACAATATTGAAATATATTCCAAGAATGGCAAATGAACCATGTCCATGATGCTATACTATGAATTCCACAAATAACATAGAGATAATTTTTTTCTCCCTCAGCTTGAGGCCATCACCAATCTCTTATCATTTTAACCTTGAACTTAGTCTACATAACTGCAATTGTGTCATAATACCAAGTATTATAAAATCTGCGGAAATTCTCCAGCCTGCTACCAGTCCAGTTAGCCATATTGTGTGAAGTAAAACTAAAATTAAGTTAGGCTCAACTTTTTAAATCATCTCTTTTGGTAAGTAGTCATTTTTTATGGAAATCAGTTTCTATTATAGTTGCTATGTTCTAATTTTCCTAAATGAAAGATTATTATCATACTGAATATTAAAACTCACCTTAGTTGCAGTCCTTTAAAAAAAAAAAGTATTGAAACTTCAGTTTATAAATAATAATAATAATAATAATAATAATAATAATAATAATAATAATAATAATAATAATAATAATAATAATAATTTAATGCTTTATACTATTGTCACAATGTTTTATAAGTGAACAGTTAATTTTTTTTTATATATATAAAACTAAGGCTAGTTACCAACACCTCCATTTTTCAGCAGCAATTCATTATTTTTCAATTGCACTTTAAGGAAATAAAACTGGTTATTAAATAATGATGAAAATAGTTATTTAAGGTACAAGTGTTATAATGCTATTTTATTTTCTGAGTAAGATGTTTGTGAAACAAAGCTGAAGGCAGAGTTGGGCAAAGTGTCTAAGAATAGCATAAAATAACTTTTAAAATGTGTATCATGCATTGCTTTTTAGACAACCATTCATTATTTTATAAATAAATTATATTTGAAGTCTTTTATTTATTATTTTATTCATTTTTTGTTTTTATTTCTCTCTCTCTCTCTCTCTCTCCCTCCCCCTCTCTTTTACAGTTTCATTTAGGCAAACTGTTGATTACATTAATTCAGTTTCAACTGCTTCTAGACTTTTATCCTTGTTCAGTGCTCCCTCTTTTATTCCCTCTGTATTCTGTTCTATTCTAACCCATGGTGCTTGGGTCGAGAATCTAATTTTTTCTTTGAAACTCATGGTGCTCCTGATTCTAAATTTGTGAGTTTCATTGTTATCGATTTCCATTCGATTTTGTTTCCTAATGCCAATTCACGGTAGTTTTCCTGGTCTCAAAGAATCTCATTATCTGGTTGGTTAATCTTCCTGGGTCCATTCGTAGATGTGGCTGAAGAACATGGCTCTTTTCTGAATGGCATGTGAGATCATTTTAATTGAGTGGTTTCCTTTCTTTCTGTATGATCCATCTTCTGTTCTTTGAAGTCCCAAAATCTTCTTCAGAATATTTTTCTCCATTAGCTCCAACTTATTAACCCTTTTTGTGGCAGGTGTGGGCATTCAGATGCATATAAAATTCCAAATATATCTCTGGTAGTGTCACATTTTTGTGTTGATTATGATCTTTTCTTCTTGTTGTAGGTGTTCAAGGTTAGAGTATATGCCAGGTCATTTTATTTTATTTAATCATTTTCTTTTCTTAACAATATACTAAAAGTAATAATTGCAGGTCATGAACTAATAGACATATTAATTAAAATATAAATTGGACTTGCACAGTGAAGCTAATCATATAATTGATATCATTGTCTGGTTCAGTTGAACTACACACTCTTAATGCTTCATTTACTCATCATAATGTATGGAACTGGTTTCAAGAACTTTAGTTCTCATCCTCGGGCAGGCTAAAGTCCAAATGTCAGATCATTGGTTGAGCTGTTCTCGAAACCAGTTGCATACATTATGACAAGTAAGTGAAGCATTAAGAGTGTGTAGTTCAACTGAATCATACATGATATCAATTAATAGACATATATTTTCTTAACCCAATGGCAATAGAAATCTCCCTGGTTACTAAGGACTACATAAGAGCTTTTTTGAAAATAATTGCTTGCCAAATACTTCCCTCCTATAAGTGATTGTTTTCAAACTTCAACATATGTATCATGTGAAAGTTCAATATTTCTAATAGTGCATGAGGGCTACAACTTAACCGCCATGGGTGGCTTATGTTGTTAAGGCGTGGACTCGTGAGTGGGCAGTCCTGGGTTCCATTCCAACCAGTACTGTTCTCCCTGACTGAGGCTTTTTCCAGGTTTTCTTTAGTCCTCATAAATGGCAAATGGCAGGGAGGTATCCTAACCTTAAGCATTGAATACTTCCTTCCTTTAAAGAAAAAAAAATTCTTTCCCAATAGATCATTTCATCTCATGTATCATCAGTGTCCACTGCCTGTGATGCCTAAGTAGTTAAGATGAGCATTTAAAAAAAAAAAAAAGAAAAAAAAAAGAAAGAAAAAAATACAACTTATGTATTAATATAATCAACTGCAGCATATGCACTATATGTAAATATTTCTTAAGTGTTATGTAGCTCTCAATAAAATGCATATTTAAGTTTATATATGTTTTAACGAATTTAATATAGTCAAGTCAAATTTGTAACACATACATGACTTATTATAAGTGATGTAAGTGTTACAAATTCAACTCAACTATATTAAATGTTAGTGTATTAAACATCACTGTTACAAAAGTCCACCACACTTAACATAATATACATTTTTTTTTTGTTAGCAAAATAGTTCATATTAAGATTATTGTATAATTGAGTAGAGCTACACACTCTTATTGGCACCGCCATAAGTGGCCGAGGTCATTAAGGTGCAGACTCATGAGTGAGAGGTCTGGGGTTCAAATCCCGTCAGGACCGTCCTCCCTGACTGGGGTTTTTTCCAGGTTTTCCTTAGTCCTCATAAATGGCAAATACTGGGAAGGTACACTAAACTTATGTTGGAACGTTTCCTTCCTTAAAAAAAAATCCTTTCCCAATTTCATTTCATGTATCATCAGTGTCTACCACCTGTGGTGCCTCAGTAGTAAAAACGGACGTTAAACACTATTAAAAAAAACTCTTTTTGGCTCCATCTACTTTCTATAAAAGTAGATTATGCATTGTTTATCAGATATCAGAAAAAGTTGAAAGTAATTTACAGTAAAAGGTAATTACTTTTGGACAATACTTAAAAATTGAATTTTTAATACTACTGTTAGCTGTTAAAAAGCAAACTGAATTTTAACACTATTGTCAACTGTTATAAACCCTGTTATCAGAGCTGTTTAAAATATTTTAATCTGCATTAGAATACACTTTACATTCAATTATAATTACAATCTTGTAAATTTTGAGTAATATTAATACCTCATACATGTTCAATTAATTGCAGGACCATCATGCATCTCTCTCTCTCTCTCACACACAAACAGAAGGATCTTGTGCAGTATTGTTCTATGTTCACAAATAAAATGATAGTAGCATGTAATGTTTAATTTTACAATCCATTTTTGATAAATGTCTTACCTGAATACATCTATATTATTGCTAAAAAGAAAATGACTCAATGTCATCATATCTTTTAATGTCCAACGTCTAAAGTAATTATTTCAAAACTTATCATGACTGCAACAAAACTGAAAAGGTAAATGCTAGGAATTTAATATAGTATTAGACTTTATTGACTGCTGTAAACAAGTGATCCAGCTTCTTCGGTTCCACTGAGATGATCAAGGACCAGATGTGAATTTACCATCATCTAGCATAATGTAGTATAACACAAGATGACTACAAATGGACCACAAAGTTATTCTGTGCTAAGAACTTATACTCTTGAAGCTGTTAACTGTGCAGTAGTAAAAGAATATTGATATAGAGTTGACTGGGTGACAACTAATCACATGGGAGAAAATGTACATCATCAAAAATATAAACCACAAACATAAATTTCTCTGACCACCTACAGAGTATGCTTCTACTAGTTGGTCTTCTGCCTGATGATGGGAGTGAATATTCCCAAAACATGTCCAATTAAATACCAAGTAAGTGAAGTATAAGTGTCACCAAACCAACTTTATATCAACATTATTCTTTGCTGCTATGTGTGGAACTCAAATGTCTGCTAGACAAATTTCTTCTTCTTCTCCTCCTCCTCCTCTTCTTCTTAGTCATCATCAAACATTTTGCAACGTCTACTTTGTCAAATGTTCCAGTTCATACTTTGGTTATCCATCAAGAATATTTGTAACATATAAAAGTTAGTCAAAATGTAAGTTTTCCAATTTTATTACTCTAAAACAAAAGCATGCAACTTGTTTACCTGCTACTGTGTAGTTCTATTGCAAAGTGGCAAACAGCAATGCTGGTCTGTGCATCAGCAACAGTTACAATATGACAATGGTACTGAATGAGTGATCAAGGGAGGAAGTGTGCACAGTTAATAAATTTCTGTCTGCAAAAAATACAGAACTCCTAAACATCCAAATAGATGGTTTCTGACTATGGTGTGGACATGGTATTCATTACATAAGCACAAAAGCAGTGCCATGAATATGTAGAAGGTGCAATTATTACATAGGGTATTTGCATTTAGTAACATGTTCCACACCCACAACAGACTTTCAGCTGTTTTTGGAAATTGAAAAAATTCATCTGCAGGTAGATGATTTTGACTCTTGCGAAGGCTAAAGTGTTGATACAGCTCAATGAGCAGGACTTCAGTTTCTATCTATGAGTGTAGAAAAACTTATTTAATGCTATAACAAATGCTTGAATTACTTTGGTGATTATGGAAAAATAAGGAGTGATGCTGAAAAAAAACAATATTCTTTATTTTGTCCTATTTTTACCCATTCTCACCTATAAAAATTAGAAAAACTTAATTTTTGACTTATCCTCATAGAAACTGAGGCAGTGCACAAAGGTTCCCTGTGGCTCAACTATCAAGGTGTACCTACACACTCCAACATCAATCTAAATCTAAATCTAGCCTCATAGATTTCTATTTTCTTTTAAATAATAATCAATTTCCTATAAATAAGACTATAATGAAAATAGATTGATTAATTTTTCAGCAAATATAATGATGTATATCTTAATTTTCAGTAAACATTGCTGTGGCACATTCTATAGGAGTTTAGGCATGGCTTCTGAAAGCAACAGTAGTTTAAGTAGCCCTTATTCTTGTGGTAACATTGTACAGTGTAAAACTGCCAAGAGCAATGTGAATAGATCTTTTATTGTTGGCTGCACTTATGTTAATAATAAACTTTTGATTGGAACTTTTCAGCAACTATAGCAAAAAATTCTGCAATTGTTACAATTATTCTTCATACTGTTTCAGCAATGGCATTCAATGGAAAGGTGGTACTAATTACTGGTGCAAGTTCTGGCATTGGAGCAGCCACTGCAGTGCATTTTGCCAAACTGGGAGCAAGTCTTTCTCTTGCTGGTCGCAATTTAGAAAATTTGAAAAATGTAGCACAGCTATGTGAATACTCTGGAAATAAAGTTAAACCATTTCTGATTACTGGGGAACTAACAAATGAGGCAGACACAAAAAAAATCCTGGAATCTACTGTGCAGCATTTTGGTAAACTGGACATACTAGTCAATAATGCAGGAATCATGGAAATTGGATCAATTGAAAACACATCTTTAGCACAGTATGATAGACTTCTTAATACAAATGTTAGAGCTGTATATCATCTAACAATGTTGGCCGTACCACATCTGATAAAAACTCAGGGTAATATTGTGAATATATCAAGTGTGACTGGACTTAGGGCATTTCCTGGTGCACTGGCCTACAACATATCAAAGGCAGCCATTGATCAGTTTACACGATGTGTTGCTTTAGAACTAGCACCAAAGAAAATCAGAGTCAATGGTGTTAATCCTGGAGTCATTGTGACTGATTTGCAGAAACGTGGAGGAATGACTTTAGAAGTGTACAATAGTTTCTTAGAGCGAAGCAAAGAAACACATGCTCTGGGTCGTCCTGGACAACCAGAAGAAGTAGCATGTGCAATTGCATTTTTGGCCAGTGATAATGCCAGCTTTATAACAGGTGAAACAATGTCAGTAGATGGGGGAAGGCATATTATGTGTCCAAGATAAAGAGCTTCCATTACGTATATCTTGTTTCCATTACTTAAGAGCAATCCCATTAGATTTTTAGAAATTAAGCTATTGTAACTCCTGCAATAAACTATAGAAATTCTGTTTTTGTATTGACCACAAAATATCCTTTACTGTGAAAAATAATTAAAACTTTTATTGGAAAGTTTTTGCTTTCTGCATTGAGAAGTTGAAAAATTGTGAAAATCGAATAAATTATAGCCTACTCCACTCCAAGAACATTTTCTTTTACATGTGTGTTCTCATTTTTACATTACTAAGGCAAGAACTATATACCTATATTTCTAATTGTAATGCCACATTTTACCACACACTTAATAGTGAATATAATGAATGTTTTATTACTCTTACCTCAGTAGTCATAGGCAGACCTAATACAAAACCACATGCACAGCTGAAAAATGTTATTGTAGTCTCCCAAGATTTCAGGATACCTGCATTTATTGCCATAATACCTGTGATTACCGAGTGCCATATGGACAGCTGCAACAAGAAAATAACATTTTTCCACATGTTTGCGAGAGATTTTTGACTTAATTATTTATTATTTACTTATAATGCTGAAAAGTAATGATTAGTGATAAAACAGCAATGGCAAATAATTAACTTTGAAGTAGTAAAATTAACATAAAATGGTTGTGAAACAGTTGGCTTTAAGCTGAACTTCACAAGCTGTTCAGTACTATAAGCCACACCAAAAGAATTATGCTTGCAAGCATAATTGATCTGAAATAACAAATTACCTTTGTATACAGTTAACTATATATTTTTTTTATTCAATTTGCCATAGCCTGAGGACATAAACACATATCACACTTGTTTTTTCAAATTCTGAAAAGCTCTGGAAGAACCATGCCCGATAACTTCACTTGAAAAGTTTTCAAAACAACACCGCCTACACATTTGGACTGCCACAATGCTCTATGCTCAATCAGGGAAAGATTAAACTGAGTACATATTTGCTTTTGATGTATGCTTTATAATTTTATGAAATAATAAATTATTTACTAAATGAATAGCTCTTTTTACTTCTCTCTCAAATCAATGTCAATTAGTAATTTTAGCTTAAAAACTATACCACTTTTTAATCTTTATTTAATTAGCATTAAGTTAACAATATGTTATTACATTATATGGTCTGGTTCTAATCCAATTCTCCTCAGGCCATAATTCTACAAAAAAAAAAAAAAGGGACATGTCAGACTATTGTGCTTGAAAAAGAAAGATTCTTATAACTATAACTAAATTCAAGGGAAGGAAACTGTCTTCAGAAAGCCAGAAGATAATGACCTCCCCCTGATCAATTAAATAAGAATATCCAATCCTATTTACCTGTTGTGCAATTCCAAACAAGATCAGCACAAAGTAGAAAAGCACGGACCAAAAGGGAGATACTGAATCTACCCCTAGAAGAGCCAATGTTGCAGGGAAGAGTTCTGTGGCTAACCGTAGCACCTGGTAGCCACTCTGATGACGAGTGTCTACCCCATGTAAAGCAACTTTTTCTCCTACAATAAATGTAGTATGGGCTAGGTAACGAACAGGTGTACTGGCTAATGCAGGCTGAAGTGGTTCTGAAGTTGGCACGAGAAACTGATAAGTTGACATTTGTTCTGCAACACATAATAAGACAATGGATAAATATCAAAGACCCTGGTAGCACCAAGAAAGAAATCTTTAAATTAAGTGCCACTTTGTAATAAGCTGTTACATTTTAAAAATAAATGAAGTGAGGTAAAGAGAAAAATTAGTAATAAACAGAATAGAAGTATGCTCAAAAATAACTTGTCTAGAAATTATAACAGTTTGCAATCCTTGAGTAAATAATTTACAGAAATAACATTTGTCACTAAATTCCTTATATTGCATAACAATATCTAAATATAGTCCTCATAGAATGTTAACACCTTCACACTTGTTTAATTGTTCCTACAGAAGAATGAAAGAAAAATTTGGGAATTGTCCTTCCTACTATTTCAATCTACCCCCTCACACTCTACACATTCTTCACTATCTTACTTACTAATTTTTCTCATCCATTTAGCTCTCACTTTACCTAAGTACATATAAATTACCACCAGTCCCTTTTCTTGCTTAAACATTGAACATTTTTTGCTCATAATTTCCTTTGATAAAAATTAGACCATCTACACATTTCCAACTTCTCCCTAAAAATCTTGGTTTCCTCACAATCCAATCATATATGCCAATTATTATCTTGCTGACTACATAATGGACATTTATCCAGCTTCCGCTTACTCTTAAACCCTTCGATTTCATAGCTCCTGTTCTCGCCCATGCAAAACCTTCTCTTGCTGGTTTATCACATATTTCAACATAAGTTTTCCCTTTTCCAAACTCTTTTCATTTCTCTATGATGATTTCAATTTAAAACTAGCAAATAGTTCTTGCCTTTCAATATCTTTGATTCTTAATCTAACTTCCTTCCGAACTCTCTTCCTAATGTTCGCAAAACCAAGAAAACCAAGATTTTCTTTTATCTTATTAAGCCAAGAACTACCTTGATTAAGCCTTTGCTGATCTGCCAAATGCTGATATAAGTCACTATATAAGCCCAATATTTGTTTACAAAAATTTATGTGTATCAGATTCACATTAACCTACCCTTCCTCCAAACTACAGATCTCATCTTCATAGAGCATTTTGGCCTCTACCATTGCCCCATAGACTCTCTCTAACCAACTTATTTGCATCCCTGGAATTTTATCTAAATGTGCCCTAATAGCTTTAAATGAAAGCTTACCTTTAGCTAATGCCGTCTTCTTTTGCTCACTCCATCCATCCTTACTACTTACTCTCACCCCTAAGTACTCAAATTTGTTAACATCAATTTCTCTTCCTTGCCATGACCATTTCTCATCTTTTCTTAACTTATTGCCCTTTTTAAAGATCACAATTTTTTATTTACTTGGATTAATATGTAAGTCACACTTCCTGCAAAATTTATCTATTGCTTCAATTGATTTGTATAATCCCGCATTAGATATGGACATTATCACAAGATCATCTGCAAATAACAATGCAGATATTTAATTGTTATTGATTATTGGAAAATGGCTACTTACTGCATTTATTTCCTCCAGGATAAATATCAATGAACAAATTAAATAATATCGGACTTAAGTTGCAATCTTACCTTAGCCCAATATTATTTGGAATGACTTATTACTTTATTGCTCGACATTTTATACAGAACTCATTATCAGTATATATATTCCTTTGTAATACTTGTATAAATTGATTACTTATTCCCTTACTATTCAATTTTACCCATAGCGTTCCCAATTTATTGTGTCAAAAGCTTTGAAAAATCCACAAATAACATATATAACCTTCCCCTCTTTACAGCTAAATATTTATTTACCAATGTATCTGTAACAAAGTTAATATCAATTGTTCTCTTATTATTCCTAAATACTGACTGGACTTTCAATAACTTATTCTCTTCTTCTGCCCATCTTTGCAGTCTTTCTGCTAAGACCCCTAGGTATAACTTGCCTAGTATAGATAGCAAACCAATTCCTCTGTAATTTGAGGGTATATTCACACCTCCCTTATTAATTCACACCACCATTGCTATTTTCCAACTTCTTCCTTTCTGAATGGAATTTAATATTCTAACTAATGGACACAATTTCCTCTCATCCTCTCGTATTCCATCAACTCTACTTGCTTTATTGCTTTTTAATCTTCTAATTTGCTCTCACACTTCCTCCACTCCTATCTAATTACTTAATAGTATATGCATATTACATTACACATAATTTCTGTTCATTGGGCTGTTCTACACTTAAAATTTTTGGAAATATCTTATCCAATCTTCCTGACATAATGTTGTTTTCCCTTACTCTACCCTTGTACAATATCTTGACTGTCGCCCAAATTGTTTTAATATCTTTTACTCTTGCTGCCTCATTTTTCTTTGCCACTCTTTCTTCTTCAGTTCCATAAGGCATTTATAACCCCACCTTTCAATCATAAAATTCTCCCTTTCCTCCAAAATGCCCATTTGCCTCCATTTCCTTAACTCCCTTAGGACTCTCTTCTTTGCCTTCCTACACTCCTCATCATACCGTCTCCTTTTTTGTTAATCCTTACCTCACATTTTTGCCCCTGCCTGTTTCAGTATATCCTCTAACCCTAACACAGCTTCCTCAATTCTCTCTTCCTTAAGCAATTCCTCTACTCCTATTAGCTTTAACACTCCAATCTGGGATCTTAATTTCTCTAAAAATGTTTCTGTTTCCTTCTCCCTCCATCTTTAACATTGAATTTTAATTCCTTCATGATCTGAAACTTTTTGTTCCCCTGCTAATGTGCTTTGAAATTCAGCCCTTATTGGGAAATGATTACTTGAAGAAACTACATTTAACACTTAAATATTTACCAGATAAGAATCTAAATCCACAGAGTATAGCATATAATCTGTAACACTCTGGCCATTTTTGTTCACAAATGTAAATTCCCCACATCATCTTTTCCTTTTACTCCATTACACATATACCACATGGGTGGCTGAGGTCGTTAAGGCATGGACTCATGAGAGGGAGGTCTGGGGTTCAAATCCTGCCTGGACCATCCTCCCTGACTGAGGATTTTTCCAGGTTTTCCTCAGTCATCATAAATGGCAAATGCTGGGGAGGTATCCTAAACTTAGGCCTGGAACATTTCCTTTCCGATTACACATAACCACAGGTTAAATTCTTCACAAAACTCTAACAATTTCATACCTTCTCTATTGGCAATTTTGTCTTTACTCATTCTTCTTCCTGCCTCCTTTAACTTTCCTATTGACTCACCATCTGGATCTATTATCTCTATTTGACTTTCTCCTACTCTTACATTAAAGTTGCCTATTATTATAAAACCCTTATACATAAGGTTATTACATAATACATTGGTATCTTGACCTAGCTTATCGAATAATCTACACTGTTGCCACACACATACTTTCAATTCGCCATAAATCACTCAGAATACACCACAGCACTAAGTTACCACCTAAGGCTCTACACATGTTCACTCTGACTTTCAAGCCTTTTCTTACAAACAGGTGTCCGTCCGTCCATCCGTCTCTCTCTCTCTCTCTCTCTCTCTCTCTCTCTCTATATATATATATATATATATATATATATATTTATTGTGTGTTTGCAAGGCGCATTCACTGACATGCTTGCCAAGGTGTTAAGGCATGGTCTTGTAAGCAAGAGGTCTGTGGTTTGATTTAATCAGGACATTTGAGATGTTTTCCAGGTTTTCCTTAATTCTCATCAATGGCAATACCAAAGAGGCCTCCTAAACTTTGGCCTGGATAATTAAATTCCCAAATAAAACTTATTTCCAAACTTATCAGTGAAGCTTGCATATTTATTTGTTTATTTATTTATTCACTTATTTCTCTTTCAATCCATTCTACAGATATTGGAGATGTCTAGTGATTACATTATAACATAATAGTTTTATAGAATACAAAGAAGGAAATTACAAGGTAGATGAAAAGATGATACAAATACTTTAAAAAATATTTGAGTACAACAAAATATTACAAATTTGTAACAAAGAGAAATAAAATAAAGCCATTGTAGATATTCATTTTTATGATATAAACGTTATTTATAAGGTAATTGTATAGTGCATGCTTGAATATTTTCAATTTTCCATGCTGCTCTATAGAATATTGATTTATTTATTCATTCCTACAAATCATATATGTAGGTACGCAAAACACGTAAAAGTTTTAAACTTCCCTAGAAAAGTAAGAGAATGCTAACTTTTAACTGAAATCTAAGCAAAAAGAAGAAAATACAACAAGCGTACTGATGTCATGTTATACCAATAGCAAGAAATGTGAAACTTGTCACAGTCATTGAGATTGAAATGTTGCTTGTAAATACAGTCCAGGAGACATACAAACAATCAATATATTTATAAAAACATTAATAATCAAAACACACACTAATCTACACCTAACCTTGGGTGAATCCTAGAAACCAGGGGTCTCAGCTGTTCACTGCAACTTACTGTGGCTTCATTGCCTCCACTTGCCTCTTATTTGCACAAACACGCATGCACCCACACATGCACCCACCCATGCCAGCATATATAGCATTACATAGTCACTGTAACTCTTATGGTGATCATGAAGGTACTAATATGATAAAATGATAAGTAAGATGGTTGGCAATTCTGAAAAATTAATGAGAAACTGCTAAAGATGATGCACAGATGTGCTGGGAAAAAGAAGACATGCACAAGAAATTGTTATTGTAGAATTTTACTATACTAATAATGCATTAGTCTAAGGGCAAGTTCATGTGGTCACAGACTCCAAAACATTTACATCTGCTGTAATATTGTTTCCACTCTCTCTTGCTATTTTAGGTAAGTTTAAGACTTGTGCTTGTGGTGTGTGTCTATATTAGGGTTCAGTAAGTTATCATTTCCATCTCATGTACCACCAGTGCCCATTGTCTGTGATACTTCAGTATAAAAATATATATTAAGTACTATTAAAGAATGTGTCTTTCCATTGTAAATGTTCATAGTTAAGAGTAAATAATAATGCAAATAAATTCTTACATTATTATGTGTTTGTTAATGTAGATACCAAATACTGATTATGTAGCATTAACAAAGGCTGCTGATGTCTAATACAAATCCATTTGACAGTTAAGCCATTGAAGTTTCCCATTCCAGTATTAAATGTCAACAGTATATTACATTTCAAACCTTGAATTGAAATTTGGTGGACTACAAAGATAAGGATAAGTTGAAAGTGCTTGAACAAAACTGTGCAGAAGCTGCTTTGCCCACCACACATTTCATCTATGTATGACCTTTGGACCAAACAAAAATCAGCTCTGTGAAAAGTCTAACGACTCTGTCATCCTTATGGCATTATTTTTAAAAATAATTTGTGTATGATTTTAATATTTTCAACTCTCAAGTGCTAGGTCGACACATTTCTAAACATAAAGGAGAAAAATACATACTTATATTTTTATAATTTTGGATAAATTTCCACAAATTTTAAAGTTGTTTCAGTTTATACCACACAAGCAACAAGTCATTCAATTTCTCCTCTTTCCTGTCATTAATATTAAAGAAAATGATTTTGGATCTGACAGCTTTTTCTTAACATGAGGCTCACAACGTAATCGATCTTGCTTAATACATTGCTCATAACTCAAATGACTTAATTTAACAGCTAATTTTCAAAAAAATGCTAAATTGAAATACTTTAGGTTTCAGCATTTTATGTAATAAATCTATAAAAATCATGCACCATTAGAAAATTAAAATATTTAGGAACAATGCTCATTCAGGTATAGGACCAGATAAAGTAGCTTAATGCATTTTTTTAAAATACATTATTCTGATAACTGCAGCTTAAGATATCTTACTGCCATTCATGGATCAATGGCCACTTACCAAATGAACTTGGAATATAGAAGAATCCATTACTGTGGAGCAGTGATACACAGGTATTGGCAAGGAAGGCAGCAAGTAGTAGTATAGCAATGGTTAACACAATAACTAGACTTGTATCACGATTTAGTAGATGCTTATTTCGATTGTGTGATGTAATCTGCATCATTGCCACACCCAGAAGTCCCCATGTGAAGAATGTTTCTGTAGCAGCTGCTACCCAACACTACAAAAGAATTTAAAACATAAGAGTAGCAATTTTGAGAGTGGTTTCTTTTAATATTCACCTTCAAGGAGTTATGCCTATATTGTTTAGCATAGCACTTTAATAAGCACATTAGTTTATCACTTATCACTGACAAGACTGATAAATTATTGTTAGCATCATTTCGTACCATGACTGATTCCATATGCAAATAATTAGAAAGTCAAGTACCTTGATTTGTAAACAATTTTATAACATTTATTCTTTATATTATTCCTATACTATACATGAATAAATATTTTCCTTAAAACATTTTAGATATATTTAATTATATATTGCAATAGTGAATAGAATAAAATAAATGGTTACCTTAGTATTAAGGAAGAACTCTGCCCATACTGTCTGGGGAAACATTTGGTGTGTTGTGCTTGTAGGAGTAAGGCCCAAGAGCTTTGTACACAGAATTAACATACCAAATACTGGTAGTAATGTAAAAACATATACCACCTTTCCATATGACTTCAGTCCTGAAAACAAAACAGTAGAGAATTCTTAATAGGCTTTCAAAATGCAGAAAGTAATTTATACCAAGATACGAATTATCTGTGGAGTAAATTTAGCCTTGCAGAAAAATTAAGAAAATGAGCACTACTGCTATAACATCTGAGGATGTATAGCCATTACCTGGGTTTAAATACATCAACTATGCCTTATTCCTTTTGCAAGTTAATTTTCAGTGGCCTCAGAACACAGCTAACAATAAGGGCTCTCTCCTGGAAATAGGGAAAGTTAGTATGAGAGAAATGGTGATGAAAAGGATACTGAAATGTTGGTATTAGATAAATCAGATACCAGAAAATAATATCCTGAAAGTTGTTTAAGATATCAGGAGAAATATTTAAATAGTAATAATTGGCAAGGCAGTATTATTGATCAATATGAAAAGAAAGGATTACATGACATATATGGGCTTGCAAGAGAGGACAGGGTAACACAGTTTTGGAGGGGAGTTCATTCAGATCTGAGGATATGGATAGGCAGTTTTAGATTCATTAATATATTGTTAATATATTATAAGTCTTTGAAGGTAGGATTTATGAAGGAAATGTATATTAAAAATGCAACAGACAGGAAAGAGAAGCAATGTCCTGGTTTATACTGGAAGCTTGAAGTTGGAGAAATGAGGATATATGCTCAATTTATGGGGGAAAGAGGAAAATATCATACACGTTTGTTGAAATTATACTGAGGAGTGGAGGAAGGGTTTAATTACAGAGACATTTTTATGATTAATAACAAGTAGGTGATTAAGAAAAACTTTGATGATCAGTTTCAACTAAGGAGGATTAGGTGAGTTTTTATGAAAATAAAGTTGCAATGGAAATGGCCAGTGGAGAAGATAGAATAAACTGAGTTTAGTTAGAACCTTGTTATCAGTATGTAGCTTTACAGTTTAGAATTTGTTTTTTAATTGAAGTTAAAATCTAAAATATTCTACAAGAAGTGAGCATGGGATCAATATGGTAAGAGGGAGAAAGAATGGGAAAAGAATTTTGGAAAGAGATAAAAACAAGAATTCAGGATATTGAAAACCAGGAAATATGGGCAAATCTTAATGTCAAAAAAATGTCTGAATTGTATAGCACACTAAAAATGTGTGGGGAAGAGAAAGATAAATTGAAACCTGTGATAAGGCAGAAAGGGAGACTGGCATTGTTTAGTACAAGAGCAATATATTTAAGAAGAATAAGAAATGGACATATTAAGGGGATATGTCCTATGTATGAAGAATCAGATAGCACTTGGCCTTGTATATTAGAAAGTAAGTAAACCAAGTTTTGGAGGGAACAGTTCCTAATATGAAAGTGGGAAAACTTACCAATTGAAATAAGAGGCAGAAGAATATTAAATCTAAAATCAGACGAAAATATTAAGAAACTTAGAAAATACACAGGCAAGGTACGACAAAAATGACTATGGAAGGTGGGCAAGACAAATGGGAACAACAATGTTGATAATTATACTATATAGAAGGGAACAACAATGTTGATAATTATACTATATAGAAGGGAATAAATACCCCCATTACACACTCAACCTGGTATTTATTTAGGGCCAGAATCCCTAGACTTCTGCATGCATTCTATTAGGCATACAATAATATATGTCACATGAAATAGGTTCTGTGAGAAGATATATTTTTGATTCTTAGTTGAAGGGAACTATAACTGAAAATGGTTAAGGTTAATATTAGATATAATTTTGGTTCAATAATAAGATTGTCTTATCCATGTCTCCTGGACATCCCAGTAGGAGCCTACTGATGAGCTAAAGACAGATAGGTATACAGAAGAATTTTTTTTTTAAATGAAAGGTTTCTGTCATTATAATATGTTATCCATATAAGAATTTGTAATGGTCAATACCTAGAAATGGCCTGGGCTGAATTAAATAGGTACTATTTTGTAACATTAATAAAATAAAATATTGCATTAAAAACATTTTTTGTCTTAAGATATTACTTTTAAAAGTTGTCTTTTCAACTATGCCTTATTTTTATAGCAAACAAGCTTTTAAGTACTTTAAATAATAGCTCATTAAAAAAAAAGCAAGCAGTAGCATACCTTTGCTAAGACAGACAAATACAATCATCCAAACAACTGCCAAGTTGAATGTAACTTGAAATTTGAGATGTCCAAATGAACTATCTGGTGCAGCCAAATTGTGACGCTGCAAAACTACACCATTCAAGTAATCTGGAACAGTCTCCTCTAGTTTCCAGCTCCCGTTCATTACTGGATAATTATCTGCAATATAGGACAATGCATTTAATGCCTGAAAGTTCTTTTAATTGTTATTTTTTTATAATTTAATTTTTATTATTTTATAATTATAGTAATATAAACATATGACCAAGAATTGAAAATATTGGGAACTTTGTAAGTGATTATTTTGAGCTCAATGGCTGGTAAAATATAGCTGATAAAAAAAGTAATCTTTTCCTCTTATTTTCACTACTTCAGTGCCCATTTTATTATTAATAACCATTATACATGTCTAATGAGTGTTGAATAAAGCCAACCAATGGAAATAACTCTCCTAACTTTATTAGGCTGTAAAACCTATTTAGCCTAAGTAATCATATCAGGAGAGTTTTGATTCATTCTATTGTTAGTAATCTGGATATTACTTTGCAATGTACATTCCCTTTAAATATCATCATCCACAGACTAAGGTCACAATCTTTTTCAAGGAATGCTTTGATTTCCTAAGTGTATATTCAAAATGTGATAAACTTTAAAACTTGTACATTTTTTCTTTTTTCTTTTTCTCGTTCTTATGCATTCTGATTTTTCTCTATTTCTCTGGATCTGACTTCAGTAATGCTTAGCACTTACTCATGTTAAGAGGGATAAATGATGCCCAATGCCCTGAATGCTATCTAATAGCATTCTAAGGTATTACTGAATGTGAAACAGCTGCAAATTTTGTTCAATTATGTGTTTTTTTCAGATATAAGTCCTTTAACCTGCCATAAATCTATAATATAGAAAACATAGATTAAAGTGTCTCCCAAAGGTCTTGTATCTCAAATTCTTGTGAGCAGAAAAATTATTAACCTCGTTGGGTTTGGAACCACAAATCTTGGATTCAAAGAAGAGACATAATCTCTAGGATGCCTAGGCTGATATTAATGTAATTATTATCCACTACATTTATTTTTACAAATCATTCAGCTTCATCAGATTTTAAAATAAACATGTGGTATATAAAAATGATACAAATACATAAAACTACAGAAAAAAATGTACTACATGCTTATTACAAAGTTCTTGTTGCACTGGCTGACAGTAAATGATGATGATGATGATGATGATGATGATGATGATGATGATGATGATGATGATTGTGGTGGTGGTGGTGGGACCTAAGTGAAGAAAATAGATGAATAAAAGGAATTACTGACAAGCCTATAAGAATTAATCGGGATGTGGGTTTATATATTTCACTACACTAAAGAATTATTTTTCCATAATTATGTCTCTCAGCTTTCTTTTAAGTTTATCTGGATTGAAATATTTTAATGTCCCTGGTATTTTTTTTACCTCTGTGCATGATGCTGTCTATGCTCTTTGTAAGTCTATCATGGTTTAAGTGCATGTGTATTGCAGTTTCTGTGTTGTGGTTATGATATTTTGCATTCATTTTAAAGTTTTATTTGCCAGAGTGAATAACATGGAATATTTTCCAAAATAAAAATGCCTAGTAATGGCAAGATTTAATTCCTAGAAAATTGGTTTACTGCAAGACCAAATTGGTACCAGGTTCATAATTTTTTAAATTTTATTTTGTAGTAAATTTGTAGACTTTCAGGTGATACCCAAAAAAGGTATTACATATGAAAGAATTAGATAAACTACCCAAAATATGCTGTTCTTAATACATCTAGAGTGCATGCATTCCTAAGTACCCTCATTAGCATAAGCAATTAGTCTCTTAGAAAGTTCTTCAATGTGTTTATTTCACGAGGAGCTAGAATCAATCTACAATCCCAAGAATTTGGTGCTTTCAGACCTAAACTTATTTGTCATTTATTGTAATTGTGCACAAGAGTTGCATATAGCATTAAGAGGGTTGAAGTTCACAAATATGACTTTTTAATGTATGCTTTAAGATGGGGCTTTTTAAAAATATGAGATGTGTTTATCTTTAACGGAATTCTAAAACAATGATAAAAATAATCATAGTAACAATGACTTTTTAATGTATGCTTTAAGATGGGGCTTTTTAAAAAAATGAGATGTGTTTATCTTTAACAGAATTCTAAAACATTGATAAAAATAATCATAGTTCAAGCCTGAAACTATTTCTTTGACTGTTACATAATATATCTATACATACCTTGTCTGTACAATTCAAAGGGTTCTGCCCAGCGGTAGCGCTCTTGCCTAGTGATGAATGAATCTCGAAAATAGATGAACATCCAAGATACACCCACTATGCTATAGATTCCGATTAGTGCTTGAGAAACAAGCAGAGCAATGCCAATGCCCTAAAATAAAACATTTCATTATAATACATCTTTATAACCAGCAATTTTACATCCATTAAAATATTAAAAACATTTTGCACTTAATTTTTATACATTATTTTTTGTTTATTTAAATAAAAACTAGAATTATTCATTTTTAAGGATTTACTTTTTGCATGCTTTTCATTTATAATTTTTAATTATATATATAAAAGAATAATTTACCTGAAAGATGGGAGAGATTCTCCACATATCCATAACTCCTGCATTCAGACACTGTCCAAGACAGGAATGAAGAGTGTACAGTGGAATCCCCATAACAAGAGTTAAAAACAGGAACTGTACAATGAAGTTGGCTGTAAGGAATTTAAAACATTTTATCTCTTTCAAGTGGAAATCAACATAGGAAAAATATACAGTATGTCCTCTGAATTCAACATATTATTAATTTGCCCATTCATTTCTGAAATGGCACATAAATTTTGCCCAGAAGTCTCTTCTTTCAGACTTGAGGTTCTTTATCTATATCATCTATACATAATATACCACAGAACATTTGGGGGGTACAAGGGAAAAACAATCAAAAGTCCACTTTTTACTTTTTTACAGGATAGTAATTTGAAGTTTAAAAGCACTACCAAATTGAGCCCATTAGTTATATTGAATTGGTTTTTTCTAGAATAATTCTTAAGATATTTTTCTAATAGACTCTTCTTTTGAAATTAGTGTCATGTGTTATTTGTTCAATTAACAATGAAAGTCAAAGTGCAATCAAAGTGCACTTACTATATTATGAAATATACCAAATTATACAAAATAATCCTGAGGAAAATAGAAACATTAATGAAGCACTGTTGAAAATAATCATTAATCAAAATTATTCATTGTCTACCATAGGTAACCTTGGAAAATACAGCTGAGCATTTTGTGAACAGAATCTCTTCAGGCATTGTAGGTCATCATATTTTACCTTGGAAAGTGGAATTAAACTTGAATAGGAAGGGGCAGGCTGCTCATAGTCTGTATATGGTACATTTTGCCAACAATAACATGAGACTCCCAGGAGCAATTGTAGGTTGCTTGACCAGTTAGAAGAGGTTTTGTCAACTACAATTTCTTATATTTCTCTTATCTTCATTGGACATGTATTTCTGTATTCTTTATTGAGAAAAAAAGACCACAATTTAAAAATTTCCTGGGTACACTCAATGACATTAAAAGGAGATAGTTTCATGCAGCATGCTTTGATGCGCTCATTCCAATCACTATTTCAGCATGGGTTTCTTGATTTATTAAACACAATCTTTGTCACACTCCATATAACTGTGGCCTCTGATGGGAAAAGTCACTTTTACTGATTTAAATATGTCGTGCTTATGAACCCATAGCGTGAATGATGAAAAAAATGGTATAATTTTTATTTTAACTGGAGCACAATCACAAAAAATTTGCAAATTTCAAACTGATGGGTCCAGGTGAAGGAAGCAAAAGTCAGACAACATTGATGCAATTTCATCAGCTCCCTTTCTTGCTATAGTCTCACTGTAGGTATTTTACAGAGGACTCTTGATTGTTTTTCCCCTGGACACTATTTTTTCTATGCTGATTTTTATGTACTACATGGGGTTTTTTCCTTGTATGAATGTGTTGTAATGTAATACTACATACCTTCAATCCATTGACACCAAAATCTCAAATTTCACCTAAAGTGAACTTTGGTTGTTTTTTCACTGTACCCTTGGTTTGTGAACAGTCAGAAAAACCTTGCTTATCAAAGAAATTTTGCACAGCATATTATTTAGGGATTCTTCTCCACTGAAAGTGTAAAGAACATACACATGCTGCTTGCATGGGACCTCAAAGGGTTACTAGATAAAAGTGTTCTGTGAAATTAAAGTTGCTTCTACAGGCTACCGGATAATCTGATATAGAAGAGTTTCAAATTCAAATTGAATGAAATAATACTGGAATTTTTGCCAGTAAACTTTAAACTGTACTTAACAATTTAAAAGCCATTACTTTTTACTCTCTCAACATTTATAATGAATCAGATTACTAAGCCTAACTAATGAGATTGTCCTGTATGTGCATAGTCAGTTCACTTTTTTTAAATGCTGGAATGCTGAAAAAATTCTGGAGAGGGGTGCAACTGCTAATTCTTTCTCTTGGATTATGCCCCTAAATGGGTGGATAAATAGTATTGCTGACATTTGCCAGATTCAGTTTTGTACATACATACTCATTATGCATGCAAATGAGTGATGGATATAGTATGGATAATAATTCAGTAGCTTTAGTTTGAAAACTGAACATCTGTGCCAAGAGAACAAGTGAATTATTTGTGTATTGTATCATGATTAATTAATACTATTCCTTCTTTAACAATGCTAGATGGGCTAAACAACATTTACTAAAAGAAATATTGGGTCATTTGTAAAAAATAATCACTCTTGCAATATTTCTGCTATAGAGTATTGGAAGTATTTTTTGGTAATATATATATTAGGATATATTCTCATATGGTATAACTTATTTTTTTGGCATCAGTTTTTTTAGTTTACTAAGTACTAAATGGGAAGGAAAAGGTCCAATCACAAAGACACTAAAAACATAAATAAGCATTTTAGAAAAAGCAACACATCTCAAATCCTTTTTAAATATACTCGGCACTAAAGAAAAATTGCACATTAGAGAAAATAATTACAATTCACACAAACTATTATACTTTACATTTAATGGAAAAACCAAGAAGTCAGAAATGTCTAAGAGCATAATGAAAGCCACTCTAGTCCTTCAAATAACATCAAATATCCTCCTAAAGAATGACTGCGCATTTACATGGATGAATCTCTTTAAGAATTATCACACTAAAGTCGAGCTCATGTGCCCCATCTTCTCATGTTAATGTTCTTTGGGAGCAGACACCACTAATTATGATGGAGAGATAATGGCAATACTTCCATCAAATAATTTTACTAAAGTAATATGTTCTCTGACTCTAAGATTACCAATCAAACAATATGTATCTAAATCACGAAAAAATCAAGACAGCAATAGAAATTTCATAAGACTGTATGCATACAGGATTAAAGGGAACAAGCTGGTTGATATGCAAGAAAAGGCACCACAATACAAAAGTAAAATGCTTGATTATATTAAAAACTGATTCATTATTATAAATAAAAATGTGCTGAAGAAAAGAAACGGAATTTTCTTCTATCCAACCTGATGAAATCCCACAAGGACTAAGAAAAACAGCAGTTGCATCCTTTAGACTCATTACATTATGACTGTTTAGCAACCAATTATATAACTTGGTAATTGTATTCTTAATTAGTTGGTCAGTCAATTTAATACTCATTGCAATTGTATCTTCACCATCATGCCCCCTATACTTATCATCATCATCATCATCATCATCATCATCATCATCATCATCATCATCATCATCATCATCCATATGGATTAAGCCCCAAGATAATTTCATTGTCTTAGTTTTTTTGGTAACATTGTGTACAGTATGTGCAATTTATTATTACTATTATTGTTATTATTATTAATAATCTGAGTGTTGACTTCAAGTGTAAATAACTGATATAGAAAACAATCTTGAGTGAAGATGGCCTAAATTTGTATATGATATATAAAATGTATATTTGCTATATAATTTGTGAAAGTATCACTGGATACCTTGTAAATAGTAGTTTTTTTGACAAGTCAGAAATTTGTGTACACAAGTCTATTGACAGCAAATAAAGTATCATCATCATCATCATCATCATCATCATCATCATCATCATCAGCAGCAGCAGCAGCACCATCATCATCATCATCATCATCATCATCATCATCATCATTATTATTTATTGCCAGATTTAATTCATTAAACAACAACATATTTCTGATGGAAAAAGAATTTCACACTAAAGATTTAAAAGGTGTTATTAAGAATATTAAGTGGTACCATCTAATCTAGTTTGCCCTTGCCAGTTATGAATAGCAGTTTTCAATACTGTGAAAAATGAGGTGACAAAAACATATCAGGAAAATGGGTGCAAAGTACCTGGAAATACATATACATGGAATTATCATGTTATAAAGTGGTTTTACGCAAATGCAATAAATTGTGCGTGATAAAGATTTCTATGGGTGGTTCCCTATACAATTATGCAAAAAGGTGAAGCCTTACTAAATCAATCATAAATCCATTAAAACAACTACTCCCTCCTAAATTTAATTTATGCTATACAAAGAGTTTTCTCCAGCACAAATACAAACTAATAATAATTAAAACAAGTATTATGTTCTGTTTCACTCATTCTGTTCAAGCAAAAATGACAATTTTGTAAAGTTGGCATGCTGCCAAACCACAGGGTAGCCAATTTTAATATTTCACTTGTTTTAAGCAACTATTAATAATACTTACCACCATATTGCACACTGAGAAAAGCAAAACGATTGATGTTGAAAAGTCCCAATGTGCATCCAAGGCTAGCCAACACAGAGCTCAAATTGTGCGGCCAAACACCAAGGGGACTCTGCCCTGACATATCACTGTCTTCTGTGCTGTTACATCTCCTGAAACAAATATATTTTATTGTTAATTTTATAGATATAGATATTAATATCATGCAAAGAAAGAAATAATACTAAGCCCATCTGGTGTTTTGGCACACTTAGGTATACAAAGCAACCTATCTGAGAAACAAAATGCATGAATTAGTAGATAAAATTACAGATTGAAACAATTTTTATATTGAACCATGTAAGGAAGATTAAACAAAGAAAAAAATTTAGAAACAAAATTAAAAATTATAATCATTGTTAATGCATCATACAAGAATGAAATTTATTTCAACCTATATGTTCTTATTTCATTTATTGCAATTGTGCTTTTTGTTGTTGCTTAAGTTATCTTTCAGCCATTCACGAGTATTATCCCATATTTTCCCTGAAATATTAATGACAATAGTAAGTTATTGAGTACATAGGACCATAAGGAATAGACCTTGGGCTTTGGTTCTATTTATGTTAAGGCAGCCAAATTTTAATATCCTCCTTCCTATAGAAACTACAACCCCTATCACTACTACTGTCACTGCTGCTGCCTGCTGTTACCACCACTACTATAGGCATTATTACTGTTGCAATTTGATTCTTCTAATGATTTCTTTTGTAAAAAATAATAAAGCTGAAAAATGCAAAATACTCCAAGTACTTAGAGGAAATATAAATGCCAAGTTCTCCAGGATATGTAGAGCCAAGTGGGAGAAATTCAGGTTATATTTTGGGAGCACAAGGTCACTCAGGCAGTAATGCACTGTAAGCCAATCATCCATTGTTCTATGATTGCAAATTTTTTTTACCTACTCCAGCTTTCAACCCTCACTATGTGAGATTACTAAATGAAAATCTTTCTTATTGGTAACCTCTGCATTTCTAAATCAACAGTTTGTATTTTGCATATTCATCCCAGACATGATCAAGGTTGTGCATTTTAACTGCATTCTAGAACAACTATACAATGGTCATACTGCCATGGGTGGCTGAGATCGTTGAGGCACAGACTCGTGAGCAAGAGGTCTGGGGTTTGAATTCTGTCGGGACCATTCTCTCTGACTGAGGTTTTTTCTGGGTTTTTCTCAGTCCTTATAAATGCAAATGCCGGGGAGGTACCCTAAACTTAGGCATGGAACATTTCCTTCCCCATTTATCATTTCATCTTATGTACCATCAGTGTTCACCGTCTGTTGTACCTTAATAGTAAAAACGGGTGTTAAACACCATTTAAAAAAAAAGTCATAATTAATTAACCAAATTCTTTGATTGAAAGAAGGGATCATGTTAATTTTCAATTTATGTACATTTTCTAAACTGAACAAAAGCAATCACTTCATCTCATTATATGTGGCAGTAGAATGTTTTTCTTTGCCCTCCAACAGTAAAGTATGTTATATTTACCTTGTTCAGTGTATAACAAGCAATGACATAGTACTAATAGTATGCAATGGTTGCAATGTTAATTAATATAATGCAAATAGAAATTAGAGAAATATAATGCTTTATGTTAAGCAATGTCACTGCAAAAGATTGCACACAAGGGCTAATTTATCATATGAAATCAAACTGCTTTATTTTCCAAATCTTAATGAAATATTTGGATCTAAAAACACCTCATAATGTTTGTTTGTTTACAGTCCTTAAGATTTGGTATACTCTTTTGGGGGAATTTCCCTCCATATAAAACAGATTATTCACTACACAGAAGAGACTTGTGAGAATAATGACAGGAACTAGACAGTTCAACTCAAGCAGAGCATTCTTTAGAAACTACAAAATTCTCCCTTTCTTTTTATATACATCTATATTTTTTTTATGGTGTTTAATGCCTATTTTTACTACTGAGGCAGCACAGGCAATATATATATTATATTATATATATTATATTTTACATCCATGAATCTCTTTCATTTGTCAAAATACATTTAATTGCAAACACTCTTCTAAACATAATGATAAATTTACCATCTTTAAATCTGCAGTAGCACCATGTTTGCTTCACCACTATTTTGATATAACTGAAGAATTTTATAACAATTTAAATAGCTACAAATCTCTTAATGTTCTAGTTGTTGCTTGTAAATATTATTATTATTGATTGTATATAATATAATTTCAGATGATGCAAAGGGAGAGATATTGGAGAAATATTTTTAATTTTTATTATCATATTGTTCTTGTATCAAAAACTTTGCTGCTGACGTGCACTTATTACTTATTCTATTGACAAATATATACATATATTTTTATAATAATTGTTCATTTTAATTACTGTTATAATTGTTGCTTGTAAGAACAATTGTTGCTTGTTACACATTGTATATTTATTACTGATTCTATTGATGAATATTGCGTTTTATTAATATTATTAAGTTTATTACTATTATCAAATTGTTCTTGTTTCTAAGTATTTTGCTACTAATTGTGTAGTTATAATTGATGTATTGACATATTCTATAACTTTACCTTGTAATGTGCTTTAGGGTGTAAAGAGGTGATTAAAAATCAATATTATCTTGAAAATAATTGCAATTGAAGAAAATGTTTTCCTTAAGTTTATTAGTTTTCCCATTTTAATGTGTATATTTGTGAAAATCAACAATTTTGACAGATATAAATTTGAAAAGACTAATGCTAAGCATTTAAAAAAAAGGTATATATTATAGCTGATAGCACACATTTTATAAATGTTTATGTGTCAAATTTAATATAAGAATTCAACAGATAAAAATTAATTAATTCTTATTTATAACAAATTGAGGAAGTCACTCAAATTTCACTGGATTTATTCCACTTACTTAGATGAAGGAAATTTGCTTTTGAAACATGTCCAAGTAAGTGGAATAAAACTAGTGAAATTTGAGTGACTTCCTCATAAATAATTTGTTATATGATACTATATTTCACTGTGAAAATCCCAAACTATTCCAATTTAAAAATTTTATTTGATTAATTTTCAGTGAAAACAAAATTAAAACAAACATACTGGCTAATTACTTTCTCTCTCTTTCTTACCAAAAAAATAGAGGTGTCACTTTTCAATATAAAATCAAGATCAACTGCCATAAGAATAACATTGTTAAATTGTATTTGACTTCACAATGCTGGCTGCCTGATTAATACAGCATGCAAGACAGGTATAAGGATTCTACTTAGGAATTTATGTTCTTTCTACATCACTTGTTCGCCTTGGAACACAAATCTGAAAGCTACGCATATTAATTATTCTTAATAATTTTCAATATTTCCATATATTAATTTTGTATTGCCTTTGTGGGGAAATCATTCAAATATGTATAAATGAAAGTTTGCTTTTACAAATTATGTTCACAAAATATGAGCATTGAAATTAGCTCTTTTTCAGATTTCAATTTTAATAGGTCTCCACTACAAAAAGTAAAGAAAGACAACTGGAATAAAATACTTGGCAAATTTTTGCATGAAAATATTAAAACTTGGGATGCGATATTTCACAAAAACATTCATAGTTTATATGTTATAGTGGCATTAAAAAATTAAAATTTAAAAAGTTTAAATGTGAGGTCATTTATTGCTCTAATTTTCAGTGCAAATATGTATGGAATCACCCATGCTTTCCTGCTAGTATGAACAGGGCAAATTTGTAAGTGCCTTTAAAGATATTCTATACTGTTTCCATTTGGCTACCAATGTAAGGATAAACAGTTTAGTAATATATATATTTAAACCTCTTTAACATATTACAATATTCCCTTACTCCAGTTAATATCGCAATTGTGTATTTTTAACTATTTTAACTATTGTCCTAACATATTTTACTCAAGTATCTAACATTAAATGTTCAACAGCAAACCACAAAATTGTATAACAAAAATATAACTCATATGTAATGTTACAATGGCGATTTGGCTGAATTAAAGTTTGTAGTTCATACATTGAGGAATAGCCCATGTGCAAATTTTTGCTCAATTCCAATGACTCCAAAGAGTCATTGGGATTGGCCTTGAATGAGTCAATGTTATTTACATTTATTATGTTAAAATGCTTATTTTAACAGAGAAATGTGCTAGAACTATTTAAAGTATATGTATACTACTGGACAAATCAAAGTGAACAATGGATAAAAGTTATTTGGTTTTCACCACAGTTAACATATTTTACCTGAACAAAATCAAACTATGCTTACTATTATTAAGTAAAAATTGTACTTACGAAGCTGTAGACAATGGAGTGGTAATATATGTTACATTAATGCTTTCAGTTGTTAACACTAACTCCACTTACTTATTTAAAACTTTGGACTAGTTTCGGGAGAGGTTCCTCCCATCATCGGCTGCTGTTGACTCAGTCAACAGCAGCTATATTTTTTCAGCATGTCGATAGTCATGTTTCCAAAAAAGTAATGAAATTCTGGAAGATTCTGGGATACAAGTACTAGTCAGCTAGAGAACTGAACCGATGTACGAGGGTAGCTCCATAAGTTTCGACCTCACCTTCACAAAATCATTATGTGCTGTCATACATTATCTGTTAAGTAAATAATTGCAGCTGTAGCTTCTGCTCCACTGTGTTCAGTTGTTCAGATATAGTTGCCTAAACAAGGTTATGTGTAGAAAATTGTGACATGTTCAAAATGGAGTATGGTACTGTTATTAAGTTCTTCACAAAAGAAGGACTTGCTCCAAATGAAATTGTACGGTGTATACGGGGAAGCATCCCCCTCATATTCTACCGCAAAAAATGAACCAAACTTTTTCGAATGAGTCGAAAAAGCATTGAAGACGAATAACGTGTGGGTCGGCCTTTGGAGGTGCTCACTCTTGAAAACATTACTCTTGTGGAAGGAGAAGTTATGGAAGACCGATGGCCCAAAGTTTTTATTTTTATTTTTATTATTATTATTATTATTATTATTATTATTGTTGTTGTTGTTGTTGTTTAACGCCCATTTTTACTACTGAGACACCACAGGCGGTGGCACTGAGATACACGAGATGAAATGATATATTGGGAAATTTTTTTTTTTTTTTAAGGAAGGAAACGTTCCAGGCCTAAGTTTAAGGTACCTTCCCGGCATTTGCCATTTGAGGTCTGAAGAACCTGAAAAAAAAACCTAGTCAGGAAGGACGGTCCTGGCGGGATTCGAACCCCAGACCTCCCGCTCACGAGTTCGGGCCTTAACGACCTCGGCCACCACAGAAATAGCAGCTTTGGGCCTTTCTAAAACAACAGACCTTTGAATTATTCATGAATATTTAAACATGAATAAGGTTAGTGCAAGATGGGTGCCTAGACTTCATTTCTCAATCCAAAAGCAGCAACGGCTGTCTGTTTTCAAGCATTTTTGGAGATCTGCCGTGGCAACGAGAGAGAAGTTCTGTAAACCATCGTTACAGGAGATGAAACTACGGTCTTCTACTATGATCCCTTGTCCAAAAGAGAATCAATGGAGTGGCATAAACCTGGCGAAGCACCGCCTCTAAAGGCCAAGATCATTCAGTTAACCAAGAAGATCATAGCCACAATCTTTTGGGACTGTGAAGGAACACTCTTCATTGACTTCAAGGAGAGTAACACCACAGTAAATGGGGAGTACTATCGTACCCTACTGCAGACTTCGTGCTTCCTTCCACCAAAAAGAAAAGGCGAGGAAAGCAAAGTGGTGGCGTGCGCCTTCTTCACAACAACACACCTGTGCACACAGCTCTTGTTGCAAAGGAAGTTGTGAAGAAATGTGGCTTTAAGGAGATCGGCCATCCATCCTACAGCCCACATCTACCTCCCAGTGACTATTTCCTCTTCTCAAAACTCAAAAGGGACCTTCGAGGAAGGAAATTTAAGTGTGACTAAGAAGTAATGGATGTTGTTTACATCATTTTGCAGACTAGATTTCTGACTACTTTTGGGGGGGGGGGTAGGGGGGGAATTGAAAATTAATTCAATGATATGAGAAGTGTATTGTAAGAAAGGGTAACTATATTGAAAAGTGAAATATAGTTTTTGTCTTTATCATATCTAGAAAATGGTTAGGCCGGAAACTCATGGATCTACCCTGGTATGTATGCAAGTCAAGCTTAGAAAAATTATTGCTTCATAAAATGGAAACCGTTGGTGGATCCAATACTTATATGAATACATTAAGACTAGAGGAACACATACAAAGTATTAACTAAGGCTAGATTTATAAAAGGCTTAACATTTTTATAAATAGCCCATTCTGCTTTAAAAATAGCTCTATTCGCGTTAATTTGAATAGGGTGTGTTTATAAAATAAAAGTAACACGATATAAGCATTTTTTCTTATATCATAAATTTTTAACCAAACTCAATGGGTAAATTAAGTATCGTACACCTTTAGCGCGATCTCACCAGACGATTGTGTCCTTGTTAAAAAAAAATTACACTAACCGGAAGCGAATCCGCATTCCTTGGGTCTTGAGGCCAAGTACCTCGAAGTCAACGGGTAACCAGCTGGCATGATGTACTACAACTGTAAAGAGTGACGATTTTTCCTTTGTGTTTTGGTAGAAGACGTCTCAGGGAAGTCTGCGACCCAGGCCTTTGTTCTCCGTGAGAAAACAGGAAGCGGAAGCAAAGGCGGCCTTCGTCACAAGGACACACGGAGCACTGACCTGGTCACCGCATGATTCATTGGGGTCTTTATCGGTAACTCCCGGGATAAAAATTGGGCCGAGATAGAAGATGCATTTCGCAACAGGATGGTCTTGTCAAGAGAGCCTTTAATCTGCAGTTGATAATTTATAAATAATGGTTGCAGGGACTAAATTTTATCCGAAAACTTGCCATGTGTTCCCGTTAGTGTCATTTACATATCTCGAATACTGTAGATCAAATGAAGGAAGTTTCAGAAGTTTAGCTTAAGATTCAAACGGCCGATGCGCAGGCAACATGGCAAGTTTCTCCAGGAGGGTATCTCACTATGCTTTTGTTGTAGCATCACTAAGGGAAAACCCCAAAGTTATCAGAAAACATAAAATTCAATTTTAGAAACAGGAAGTATCATCTGAAGAGCTGTTCTCAGCACCCAAGCTGCAAATCGAAATCAGATAAATACCCCCAAATAAATAAATAAATAAAAAACACCCTTTTAAATGGAACATATGTTGTAATACAGCAGAAAAATTAAGTACAAAGTAAAAAACTGTTTCTCAACGAATGCTACGGATACAACAATGAAGAGAAGCAATAAGCGAATAACAAACCTATGAGGGCGTTGTGTCCTAGAATGAAAACAAATGCAACAGTGAAAGCAAACTGCTGAAGACTCTTTCTTCAGGACACACACATACGAGTAAGCTGCACGTAGTCATAAGAACGTTGCATTTTTCTCAAATATAGTTCTTTGAGGATAGAAGCTGTTGCAGGATAACCATTTTATACTGCTACTAATTAGTTTTTATTTTATTTCAACGTCTGTAACACCTTTAAAGCACCATCGCATATCATTTTAGAAAATAGGTCCTTCTTGAAAACCGATCTTCAAATCTAAAAATAGCTGAAATCTTACACATTACTTACAATATTCAATGGTTTTAAATTAAGAAATGTATCTACAGACCGAATCTTAATGTTCACACGTTCCTACCTTCCCCCCACCCACATACACACACGAGTGGGCCTTCTTATCCTGCGGATTGTGGAGTTGTGCAATTTTGGCGTTTTACAAACTATTCCGTAAACACTGTCTCTATCGATTTCGGCCGAATTTGCTGTTATGTGCCTCTCATTCGTGTTGCACTGTGCGGGCGGTGGGCTCAGCAGGTTTTTTTTTTTTTTATCATTAGTGTTTTTACTGCTGAGGCACCACAGGCGGTGGACACTGATAATACATGAGATGAAATGATATATTGGGAAAGGGTTTTTTTTTTTTTTTTTTAAGGAAGGAAGCGTTTCCAGGCCTAAGTTTAGGGTACCTCCTCGGCATTTGCCATTTATGAGGACTGAGGAAAACCTGGAAAAAACCTCAGTCAGGGAGGATCCGAACCCCAGACCTCCCGCTCACGAGCCCTTGCCTTAACGACCTAGGCCACCCGTGGCGGTGGGCTCAGCGGTGAAGGTTTTAATGTAAAAATTCTAATTATGTAAATTTCAATTAAATCACATATTTCTATGAAAATCTGTTTTATTGAACATAATTAGTAAATGCGAATAACTTTATATTAATGTGAAATGACAAGCATAAGGCATTGGATCATTTTACTCTTGTAAATATTCTTACTACAAAGAAAGACAGAAATATTAGTAACTTTGGATCAATATGTACACAGTAGATAAAGCGAAACTCCCTTATAGCACGGTCTGGTGAATGCGGCGGGTCACTTGAGAGCACCTGCGTTTCCTATCGATTGTAAAATGCAAGATAAACTAATTGCCAATCCGCAGGATGAGAAGACTCCCCGGTGTGCGTGCGTGTGTGGAAAACGTGTGGACATATTACATATAACAAGAACTAGAGAAGCCGAAATGTATAACACATTTAAATAATCACACAATTTTCGCTATATTTCGAACAAATTGTGTTCTTCACTTCTGTCGAAGCAGCAGTCAAGGCAGTGAAAGTGCGCCGAAGAAGATCAAGACCGTTTTGTCAGCTGAGAACATGATGACTAAAGTTTTTTTGGAATTACCAAGGAATGGTGACAAACTAAAGCGACAGTTGCAATGGAAAAAACTCCACGAACTGGAATTCAAAAGGTTCCTTCATCCGTCCTATTACAACAGCCCCTGGAGATTTTCTTCCAAATCTTAATGTTTCACTCAGTTAGGGGAAATATTTATTGAATGAGAATATTGATGCCATCAACACGTATTTTGCTTATTTTGACCAAACCTACAAGTGTGGTTTGAAAAAAAAAAAAAACTGGGTACTAGCTGGGTCAAGTGTATAGTCACGATATAGACAATATTGAGAAAATTGTCAAACGTATTTAACTTAATTTATCAAACTTACCCCCCCCCCCAAAATCGTTATGTGTATATACATGGAAATATACAAAATACTCTGATAATATATACATATAGGTTCGTTAAAATTGTGAAGTACACGCAAAAACAGAAATCTTCACAGTATACAAGTATCTCTCGATTTAAGAGGTGACCGTACAATGTGAAGAAGGTACCTGTGAATTGTTTACCTATTTTTAAATGCAGTGGCGGCTTGCGGCAGCATAAATCCTAGGTGAGCAACTTTTACTACTGCAGCTGCTAAATATTGATCGCAAGTTTATAGAATCTGTATAACTAACATCAACAGTCATGCCTGGATGGTTGAACACACATAACAGAAAGGGAGAAAGAAAGAAATGTTTTAATGAACTATTGTAGTATTTCACCTATATAAACCCCCAAAATAAAAAAAAAAACATAAAAATAAATTTAAGTATTCTCCTGACTTTCATTGAGGTACACTTGACTGTTTTAAGTCTGCAATCTGCAAGATAGCATTGTATTCTTTCCATGTTCTGAAATCACAGTTTGGCTCAAATTAATACTTAAAAGAGTATCCAGTTTTTAATTTCAATTTTCTCTTCCAATGGTCTCAAAGAAAAAAAGGCTTAGAATGTAAGGTTTGTACAGTGTTCATTTGCTTTACATTCAATTAACACAAAACGAAATAAAGGGACTAATTCACCAATTCATATGAAACCTCATGTCAACGTGCCATGAAACAATTGATTGTCGCTGCTGGAGTGATACATGAGAGCATTGCCACTTAAGTTGTTTGATATTGAAGTAACTTTAAGTTTTGCTATATTTAATATAGATATGTGACTGTATTGCCATTGATATACTTTTTTACTATAACTATGTAATATTCTTTAAAAATGCTGTATTTAACTTTGTAACACAACAACAAGCATTCTATAGTAAACCGAAATAAACTTTCCATGAAGCGCACGTGAGATTTCAGGTGGTGCATAAAAACAATGATTCTTACGGGCAAGAGGCTCCTACTACCGCCTTCTCTCTTCTCCTCCGATCAAAATACTCCCAAACTTAGATTGCAAACCAAGTCCCCGATAGTTAACCGCAAATATATCCATCATGCACAAGATACAAGTCGCCTACAGACGTTCCTTTTACACATAAAAACGCATTGACAAAAGTTACAGGAATTTTTTGCGTGGTAGCGAAACCAGCAGCATCATAGAGAAGCCGCCCTTGTATAAATGTGATGAATTAAAATATATAAACTTTGTGAGTATATATATTTTCTTCAACCGTTAATTAATATTGCAAGGAATTCTTGCAAATGGGTGATTATTATTTTGTTTATAGCTTAGTAGTTCAATCGAGGGTAGTAATAGTGGCCACCAGGGCCCTATTCTACAAAAGTATGGTCTAATACATACAAGTGTATTAGTGGAGGTCTTTGTAAAATATGGTCTTGTAACTTTCTCTTCCATGAAAGAAAAGCAACACTGGTAAAATGTTGGTAAAAAGTTACAAGTGACGTCACATAAGAGCAAATTGGAGGAATTGCTCTTTGCCATATTTGCCATACCTTGAATTAGGTTATGTCTACTCCTTAGGGAATTTTATTGTACAAAGAGGATTATCGTTATTCCTTCTAAATGGGTGTAATATTTTTTTCTCAGATATAATGATATTTAAATACTTTATTATAAATGTATCGATTTAAGCGTAATAATCCACTTTAAGATGACGGTTTCTTACAGCTGTATTTAGAAGCATCAATTTTAATCCTCGAGAGATGGCAGAAGAATCGAGCTTCCCGATTGCTCTCTGTCATTTATTTCATTAGTCCATTTGATCCTTTATATTTATTTATTTGTATATATTACTTGACAGTCAACTTCCATAAGCAAAAAGCTGGGAAAATTGTGTCAAGAGAGATTATTTTGAAAGAGAATGAAAAATTATATTCTTGGCCTGTAGCAAGAACCTTAAAAATACATTAACTACGATGCTGGTCTGAAATATGTATTTAGAATAGAAAACGCCAATATCAATCATAAGCCGTACTTAAATTGCACTGAACCTAACTTTATCATTGTACACAAATATTTATTTTTTCTTTATTCATATTCCTACTCACATTATCATCACTTTCGCTAATATTCTGCACATTTGGGTCAACTGAACTTCCAAAATCATTAAAATGATAATAAATTTTCGACTAGTGTTTTAAGTTACCAATATTTCTTTACTTGTATGGAAATTTATGCAAATTACCGGTGCCCAACTAATACTTCTGTGGAACAGAAAAACGAAAAATCACTTGTACATTTGTAAGTGTGGATTTGTAAAGTACAAAAGTAGCAGGAATTTTTGTGGAACAGAATTTTAATAATACTACAAATTATATGTTCATACACTTGTAACGCATTAGACTATACTTTTGTGGAACAGGGTCCAGGATGAAAAACAAGTGCCGAGCAACGTAGTCAAGGAACTGTCAAAATGCTTACGTGTGGAACTTGCGTAAGGTCGCGAGAGCAATTAAAATGGCATAGTAGCACGTAACTGTACTGGAAAAATATAATTACTGCTAACAGGTATATTAGCCGTTACCAAAATATGTTTGAACCAAATAGCTGTGCTATGATTTTTGTGTTAATTCTTCTGCTATGTTCTATACTTTTATTTATGTATTTGTTTTTTTAACAGATCAAGGGCAATCTTACTAGTTTCTTATGATGCAAATAGGTTAACTACATTAGAAAAACCAGGTTAATACGCTAAAGCTAAGTAGGCCTAAAATGAAAGCAAAAGAAGATGCATACTTGTGATTATTCAAATAAAGAAATATCCATTAAAACGCTGTCTGTGTCGTTAAGATTATAATTATAGAAGCTTACCAGCACAACTTGAGACGTGGCAAACTTGAAACTGCATAGAAAGCAGCTGTTTTGTATTCCAGTCACGTTTTTATGATAATTTGCAACGTAAATGTATATGCACTTCAAATTTAGTACTTTATGTTGTATAATTGCGTTAAATGTGACAGTTTAATACAGTAATTATGGAGGCATAATGGATACAACCTACAGAGCATTGGAAAAAATTGCCTGACGAAACACTAGGTCTGTTGATAATCTATAAAATCCTCTACTACCTCTACTATATGGCATGATAGAATGTGATAAATATGAGCCTAACTATAAAATTTTAGCATTAACTCTTCTCATTTTTGAAAATGAAACCTGGGCGGTAAATAAACACTAAAGATTAGATATTTCTTTAATATATATAGTAGATGCAATGAAATGCAAATGTGTTAACTATGGACAGTAATAAAATAGATATTGTAGGAATTGTAAGTTTTGTCTATGATTTACTTGTAAATCGGATCATTTTAAACACCGAGGATGCCAAAAAATGTATACATACTTCCACAATATGTGTCTATTTAATATAGTATTTCAAAGTTGGACCGAAAAACAACATAATGTGTAGTACGATGTTCTGTAAGCACATGTGACCCACATACTTTATGATCGCATTGCTAAGCGACAGGTAAATCAACAACGAACAAATGAAGTCAAGATTTTCGTAAATCAACAATGAACAGATGAAGTCAAGATTATCGTAAATCAACAACGAACAAATGAAGCCAAGATTATCGTAAATCAACAATGAAGCCAAGAATACCGTATGATGTACTGTAAATAGATGTGGTTCACATTACGTTATGCTAGCGATGCTACAACAAAATGGAGCCAAGACTATCGTTTGAACAGTGGAAAGCAATTTTGAAGTGGTATGGGAACACCGAGAATGTTGTTGAAGTTCAAAGACAATGAAGACGTGTGTACAGAACAGAACCGCCAACGCGAGTAACAGTTTCACGCATTCGAGACAAATTTGAGACTCGTGGTACCGTATGCGATGTTCACAAGGTCATATCTGGCAGATCACCACATTACCACCGAGATGTACGTGCGTACCTTGACGACAATCTTCCAAGGCACTGGACAGGACGAAGAAGTCCGATTGAGTTTCCACAGCGTTCTCCGGATCTAACTCCTTTAGACTTCTACCTATGGGGAACTCTTAAGGATATTGTATGCTGTAGAAAACCAGCTACACTGGAATCACTTCGGGAAGAAATTGAAACGGCATATGCTGCAATCGTTGAGGACACTTTCGCAAACGTTGCTCACCAGTTGTTGAAAGTACTCAGAAGTATATAGACGCCGATGGTGTGCATTTTGAGCAGCTGTTGTAACTGTAAAAGTCTAAGATGATTACTGCCCATCATTTTCTGTTTGTTTGAATTCAGTTTTGTTATGTTAACACAGCTTTTTCTTTGCTTGAAGTGTGTATACATTTTTTGGCATCCTCTGTATATAACGCAGAGTAAATCTCATCGTGCGGTACCGCCACGAATGACCGAAATCAATAAGGCGTGAAGTTATGAGCGGGAGATTTGACGTTCGAATCTCGCCAGGACCGACCTGCCTGACTAGGTTTTTTCCAGGTTTTCCTCAGTCTTCATAAATGGCAAATGCCGGGGAGATACCCTAAACTTAGGCCTGGAACGTTTCTGTCCTTTAAAAAATATCCTTTCCCAATATATCATTTCATGTCATGTATCATCAGTGTCCACCGCCTGTGGTGCCTAGTATAAAAACGGCGTTAAACACCATTTCATCCATCATTCTGCGGATTGGGAAGTTATACAATTCTGGCATTTTACAGACTATACCGTAAACATCGTCTTCAGTGGTATCGCTTTCTGCTGAGCGTTTCTCACTCATGTTGCATTGTGTGCGCGCTGGGCTTTAGCGGTGAAGGTCAGGGGTTAAATTACTGGCCAATGAAAGTATACATTTTTTATGACACGGAAGAGAGAAATAATGCTTATTCTGTGACATGCATTAATGTAACATCCTACTTATGTAAAGTATGTAAATTTCAATTAAATTACTATAAGAATCTGCTTTATTGAACATAATAAGTAAATGAGAATAATTTTACATTAATGTGAAATGACAAACATAAGACATTGAATGATATTTTACAAACAAAAGAAATAAAAAAAATAGTAGCTGTTCTGGAGCATTATGTACTCACAGTGCCTAAACTCTTATAGGACGGTCTGGTGAATGCGGCGGGTGACTTGAGAACACCTGCATTTACCGTCGACTTGTTAATGATCTACACATGATCTTGTCTAAGACAAGCAATATGAGACGGGGCATTTATGGTCTACATGTTCAGATTTCAAAGCTATGATATGAAGCTTGCGTTCGAAATGATACCACACAATTTTAACATAGTATGTCTCTGGTTTTTAACCCTAAATAAGGTAGATGTCATGTCTTACATCAAAAAATATTTTCCATGTTACTAAAATATGTGCGTTATGTGCATAAGGTATACGAGTCCGTAAATTGTGTTACTGGGTAATATTGTTTTGTGTATTTTCACAATTATATTTAATATCGGAGATGGAAAAAGGGAGAAAAATAGAAACCGCATGCCCTAGTCGAAACCACTAGACAAAGTCAGGACGAGACGCCTTTTCCCTTTTTAATCCACCTATTCCAATTTTCTCACTAGGTTGAGATTGTTCCTCGAAATATGGTGAATACTATATATTTATAACTTTATGATATTTATTACATTTTACACCCGTTATAGGATTCATTACATATTTTAAAAAGATATACTTAAATGCGCAGATAATGTTTTCAGCTGAATAATTATTATTTCAGCGACTAGACGCAGAATAATCCAGCTTGTCTACCGTTTTTTTAAACAGTATTACTTCCGGAGCGAATGTGTACTGGTTATTTCATGCCTTCGAAAAAGACACAAAGTCGATCCTGGTGGTGCAGTGGTAACCACACATGCCTTCTAAACCCAAGATCGTGGGTTCAAACCCAGCCAGGATCGATGATTTTTTTCGGGTGTAAAAATCCTAAGTATGGCTTTCTTCGGAAGGGAAGTAAAGCCGTGGGTCTCGTGTCGTACATTTACGTCACGATAAAGAACTTCAAACCTGAAATAAGAGGCCTCCGAGCTAAATGTGTTGGCCGTTTCAACCTTCAATAGAATGGGACGTTGATGACCCGAGATGTTAAAGAGCGTCCGGGAAAAAAAAAAAAAAAAAAAAAAAAAAGCACTGAAAACAACTGAAAGCTGTACAAATAAAATGACTATTATATGTCCCAAAGAAAGAAAGAAGGAAAAGGGAAAGAAAGGAGGTTAAGTAATGGACAGAGTTAACAACTGACAGTCCTACCAATTAATAGCAAGAAGATAGATGGAAAAACCGAAAACCAAAGATAAAATCGCACCGTTGCAAATGAGGTAGTGATGTTATACCTTGGTAATTCGATGAATTCACTTGCTCTTAGGCAAGCTAGAGACTCTTCTCTTGTGAAGTCTGAATTTTTAACAAATAAAAAATATCAGCAAAAAAATTACCACAATATTTATTTACTAAGTTTCTGAAGATCCACGATTTAGTTCCTTCAACTTCAAAAACTCTTAAGCCCGTTCGTTACCTACATCCATGAAAAATTTGTGACCAGGAGCCTTAAGAGGAGTTTGTCTTTGAAGCAAAACACTGACAAAACACGATCACTGCACAAGCACACGTTCTACAATCCTTTGTTTCTGCAGCACAACAAAAATGAAATTGTTAATTTTTTTTAACGACAATGCCAGAAGCCTAAACACGTGGATATTTCAGCTGCAAGACTCGGAGCAGAATGGGCAAGTCTATTCGTACTGCGCTAGTCTGCTGAGACACCGTTATGCGGCCTCAGATGCACAGTGACCTATCACCGTATTATTCGCTCTAGACCAGTTATGGACCATTCATTCCTAAATATTACGGACAGGCCCAATAATCAAGTTCATTTATTATATATAAAACCTAAATATCAAAACGGAAAAAGGCAAAAAAATAGTAATATACTTTCTAGATATAAAATTAATAATAAGAGACGATAAAAGGAATTTATGAATATATATGAAAAATATACTAAGCCTTTTCATGAAAATATGAGTAATTTTAAATATTAACAATAAAGGGGATATAATATAAGGGCCCTAAGTTTAATGAGCATGGAGGAAAAAAAACACCAGTCAAAAAGTAGATTTTTTTTGGAAAAATTACTTAAAAGAAACGTGTGCTTATTTACTATACAAAAGCTATTTATTCACAATATTATGTTTTCATTGCCAGCATTTAATATTTATATTTGCATTGCAGATATTAAAATAATACGTTATAGCCTTACAATTGAGGACATATCTGCAATACAATACTATACCCCAAATCTTATTTTAAGATAATTACAGCTAAAGCTTTCATAATAGTGTATTAATTACACTGACCAATGAAAACCTGTGTAAATTAAATGCATTATTTGCCAAATGATTAAAAAAAATTATCCAAGCTTATACGTTTGAAAGATAATGAATAAAAGCCATTCATATTAGAGACCTCCTTTCCAGATAGCATATTTAAATAAGAAAAGGAATGTATAATGTTTATAAAATTACTATTTATAATTATTCTTTTTAGATAAATTCAAATATTTATGATAATAATTAGTATTTTGAGGAGTTAAAAGTATTTTACACACATGTAAAGTTAATAAATACTGAAAAGTATAATTTTTCCAAAAAAAAAAACTTAGAAAAATTATGGAAACTTTTAACAGTAAATGTTTACGAAACCAAATAATTCATGTGCATTTTGAAATTATAAATAGGTTTCCTAAGACATTCTTTACTTCAGCCCGCTATATGTTTGAAAAGCTATTGTGTAGTTCCTTCATAGTAAAATCGGAATTTTCAAAATATAGCCTATCCTGGGAATAATTACAAGTGATGGGGAATGATTTTGTGATGTGTAACCACATTCCATCTTCAAGCTATTAGGATGACTTGTGCGTCCCCACCCCTCTTTATTTTGAAAGTTTCCCCTTCAAGAATTTTTTGTCTGTATTACTCTGATTCTCTTAGAAAAAAGTTGAAGCAAATTAATAATGAAGGTCATATTATTTCTACCACTTTTTAAAGTGTGCTTCCAACGATTTTTCCTTTGAACTTTAGGAGACTAAAATTTCTTGTGTCTTGCTGCTTCTGTTTCTAAAAACATTCCCATAAATATCTGTCTTAGGGTTCTTTATTTTGTTCACTTAATTACTTGCACATTATTACTTATTGAATTAATAAAACTGATCTCAACATTTTAGATTACAATATAATAATGATACTCAAAATGAAGTTTGATAGGAAAAGGCCTATATTAACATTGGGATTCAAAATTTATACATGCAATGATAAATTGGAGTAAGAAATTTTTTTAAAGGAAGGAAGCGTTCCAGGCCTGTTTAGGGTACCTACCCGGCATTGGCAATTTATGAGAACTGAGGAAAACTTGGAAAAAAACTCAGTCAGGGAGGACAGCCCTGGTGGGAATGGAACCCCAGACCTCGGCCACCCGTGGCGGTAAGAGTATAACAGCGAATTTGTGAGGAATGTATTTATGCGTTTTCCGTAAAAAGGCCTATAGGGTTATGGACCCTTATTATCGCTACGTCCTCGGTTAATAATAATAATAATAATAATAATAATAATAATAATAATAACTAAATTAGGTATAGCAAACTTCAGCAGACAGTTAAATAGAACATGTTATTATATAATATTTATTTTACATATGTATTTCCTTAACAGAATAGAATATTTTCTTACTGGTACATCTTCGGAGATTTTGCTAATAGCAATTGTGTATTCATTTGTCTGATCTTAACCGAACCCAAAGCCTTTTCATTGATAAGAAGCAGAAGACAGACCAAGAAGAAAATGGACAGATTCATTCAGGTAACAGTTCACTCACCACAGAACGATCTTTCACATTTAGCAGAAGGTTGCTTAGCTCTCCAAGGGAAATTGTAAGCTTATTCATTCATTCACATATCCCCAAAGGATGTTCTAATCAAGGCTGTGTTTAGCTTATAAAGAACATAAAATAAGATCTCTCATGGAATTTTATAAGCTTGTTTACAAAGGAGAGAAGTTTTGCTGAGTAAGAGTATGAACATTTCAGCAGTATTTGATTTTTGGGGGGAGGGGTTTAGCAAACACTTGAACTTCATATTTATTTAGAAAATAAACATGATTTTCACTGTCGTTATATTTTTAGTAATGTATCTGTAACTTCCAAGTTTAACAGCTGGTTTTTAAACATGTAATTACTAGTTTTATTCATTAAATTCACGAATCTTACAAGAAGATATAGGACTTGTCATTCATTGAATACAATATCCATAAACAAACAAATTATCAATTCAAAACATTAGCATTAACTATATTTATAGTATTCAATAAGAAAATGGCATGGCATATAACAATATATAATTAAATAAAACAACAATGACCTAAACGGTATAACAATTCAATACACGAGCGTAAACGATTTGTACCAATAAATACATGGAGATAATAGATTTATTGCACTTGCTATTAAAGAAAAAGAAAATTCTTAGTAACAGTACTTTTCATGGTTGTCGCCACGAAAAATGCATAGCTTTCAAATAAATGAATAGTTTTTATTGTTTTACTTTACAGTGTTAACTATATTCACCAATTGGGTATAACTGATGACGTTCTAAGAAGTTAAGTAGTTCATTTTTTAATTTATTTAGTAGTAGTGTTTTTAAGTATTCAGTTGATTATTAATTTTATACCATAGCATTTAAAATATTGTTGAAATAGTTTGGCTTTATGAGGATTTATACTCAATTTGATTTTGTTTCGTGTATTGTATGAGCGTACATCAGCATTTACTGATAGATTACCAAAGTTGCTTTTTACATTAATTAACATATCTTTGATATATAGGCTTGTGAAGGGCCCAATGCTCAGTTGCTTAAAATATTCCCTGTAACTTTCTCTATGTGAGATGTCAATTATAATTCGAATTGTCTTCGTTTGTAATTTATACATTACATTAAAATTTATTGCATTTCCCCATAATTTAAGTGCATGTGATAAATGTGAATGGAAGTATGCAAAGTAACAGGTTCTAAGTGTCCTTAATTACACACAAAGGACAAAGCAAGATCTACTCATTTTAAGGACAAAGCAAGATCTACTCATTTTAATTGCCAAATTTTCAATGTGTTTGTTACAACTTAAATGTTTGCTAATCTACAATTCTAAAACTTTTGTTTCAGATTCAATGTTCACAAATTTGAACTCATATCTTATGTTGAGGATCTCAGGCTTCCTGGTATTTTTATGATGAAAATTGACTACTGTATTATTCTCGTTTAGTCGGTCCTGGTATCGGTCCTAAACCAAAGATCGCGCGTTCGAACCCGGCCAGGACCGATGGATTTTTTCGGGCGTAAAAATCCAAAGTATGGCTTCCTTCGGAAGGGAAGTAAAGCCGTGGGTCCCGTGTCGTACATTTACGGCATCAAGCCTGAAAGAGAGACCTCTGAACAAAATTTGTCGGCCGTTTCACGCCTTGAGTTGAATGGGACGCTGATGACCTGAGATGTTAAAGAGCGTCCATAAATAAATCAATAAAAAAAAAATCTCGTTTAACAGGTTTATTGGTTTTGAACAGTTTAGGAATTTACACTCTACAAGTGTTATGCTATATTTTCCTAAAAATTTTATTGTTTTATTATCTCCTCCTAATAAATATACTTGTTATATAAATATAACAAATATACTTGTGTCAAAAACAAAAATATTTATGTTTACTTCTATTTTTAAGGTAAAATATTAAATCGTTCATGTACAGTAGGAATTGTGCGGGGCCTAATTCTTTTCTGAGAGAATTCCTTAATAATTTCTTTTGTTTTTTTGTTTATTTATTCTTATTACGCCTACAAAATTAATTGCAGCTTTCTGTTCTCTTTTTTCCTAGATATAATTTAAACCATTTCCCTGATACCAATTTTAGATTACTCATTTGACAGAATTTTATGATCCACCATGTCAAACGCCTTAGTTAAATCCAAAAATAAACCTAATCTTAAGGCACTCCTATCTTATACATTATAATTGCGTCCACAAAATTCAACACATAAATTAGTAGATTTAAAACTTTGGAAATCAAACTGAGAGCTCCTAAAGACAATTTTTTAACGAAATTAATTAATCGTTTGTACATAATTGTCTCTTAAAATTTTGGAAAAAAACTGACAGTAAAGCTATTGGTGTTAATATCCTTTTCCTTTAATTTAGTAGACTTTAATTTAAGTAATTTCATACTTTGCAGAATGGCTTTCCTATGAGCTAGTTATTGAATAATAAAGGGTTTTGATTAACTTCCTAGTGCATTTCTAATAATGCCATCTGAACTTCTGTAGGTTAACTGAATTAATACTTTTTTTCATGTTTAACAAGAAATATAACAATACTTGATCTATAACTATTCCGTTGCATACTACTTCATCACCACCATCATCATCATCATCATCATCATCATCATCATCATCATCATCATCATCATCATCATCATCTTGACAAGGATTAGGCTTAAGACATATTCCGGGTCATAACGAACCATGTGAACCATTTGAATTTAGTTCCATTTAGCACTAACAGATGTAGAAGGATAGGTGGTAAGCCCATTGCCTCAAGTGTCATTTAGTGTGATTATAAGTTATTACTTGGACATAAAATTACTCCAGGTATCTTTTTTTCCAGGTTCATTGATGTGCCGTAATACTACGCACCTAAGATTTTTACGTCCCCAAAAAAAACCTATCAACCTCGGTTAGGTTTGAACCGCGAACCTTCAGCTCAAAGACTACCGATATCAGCACTTCATTAAGTACAATATTATTTTTAAAACTCAATGAAAAGCAAATTAGTAGTAGTAGTAGTAGTAGTAGTAGTAGTAGTAGTAGTAGTAGTAGTAGTAGTAGTAGTAGTAGTAGTAGTAGTAGTAGTAGTAGTAGTAGTAGTAGTAGTAGTAGTAGTAGTAGTAGTAGTAGTAGTAGTAGTAGTAGTAGTAGTAGTAGTAGTAGTAGTAGTAGTAGTAGTAGTAGTAGTAGTAGTAGTAGTAGTAGTAGTAGTAGTAGTAGTAGTAGTAGTAGTAGTAGTAGTAGTAGTAGTAGTAGTAGTAGTAGTAGTAGTAGTAGTAGTAGTAGTAGTAGTAGTAGTAGTAGTAGTAGTAGTAGTAGTAGTAGTAGTAGTAGTAGTAGTAGTAGTAGTAGTAGTAGTAGTAGTAGTAGTAGTAGTAGTAGTAGTAGTAGTAGTAGTAGTAGTAGTAGTAGTAGTAGTAGTAGTAGTAGTAGTAGTAGTAGTAGTAGTAGTAGTAGTAGTAGTAGTAGTAGTAGTAGTAGTAGTAGTAGTAGTAGTAGTAGTAGTAGTAGTAGTAGTAGTAGTAGTAGTAGTAGTAGTAGTAGTAGTAGTAGTAGTAGTAGTAGTAGTAGTAGTAGTAGTAGTAGTAGTAGTAGTAGTAGTAGTAGTAGTAGTAGTAGTAGTAGTAGTAGTAGTAGTAGTAGTAGTAGTAGTAGTAGTAGTAGTAGTAGTAGTAGTAGTAGTAGTAGTAGTAGTAGTAGTAGTAGTAGTAGTAGTAGTAGTAGTAGTAGTAGTAGTAGTAGTAGTAGTAGTAGTAGTAGTAGTAGTAGTAGTAGTAGTAGTAGTAGTAGTAGTAGTAGTAGTAGTAGTAGTAGTAGTAGTAGTAGTAGTAGTAGTAGTAGTAGTAGTAGTAGTAGTAGTAGTAGTAGTAGTAGTAGTAGTAGTAGTAGTAGTAGTAGTAGTAGTAGTAGTAGTAGTAGTAGTAGTAGTAGTAGTAGTAGTAGTAGTAGTAGTAGTAGTAGTAGTAGTAGTAGTAGTAGTAGTAGTAGTAGTAGTAGTAGTAGTAGTAGTAGTAGTAGTAGTAGTAGTAGTAGTAGTAGTAGTAGTAGTAGTAGTAGTAGTAGTAGTAGTAGTAGTAGTAGTAGTAGTAGTAGTAGTAGTAGTAGTAGTAGTAGTAGTAGTAGTAGTAGTAGTAGTAGTAGTAGTAGTAGTAGTAGTAGTAGTAGTAGTAGTAGTAGTAGTAGTAGTAGTAGTAGTAGTAGTAGTAGTAGTAGTAGTAGTAGTAGTAGTAGTAGTAGTAGTAGTAGTAGTAGTAGTAGTAGTAGTAGTAGTAGTAGTAGTAGTAGTAGTAGTAGTAGTAGTAGTAGTAGTAGTAGTAGTAGTAGTAGTAGTAGTAGTAGTAGTAGTAGTAGTAGTAGTAGTAGTAGTAGTAGTAGTAGTAGTAGTAGTAGTAGTAGTAGTAGTAGTAGTAGTAGTAGTAGTAGTAGTAGTAGTAGTAGTAGTAGTAGTAGTAGTAGTAGTAGTAGTAGTAGTAGTAGTAGTAGTAGTAGTAGTAGTAGTAGTAGTAGTAGTAGTAGTAGTAGTAGTAGTAGTAGTAGTAGTAGTAGTAGTAGTAGTAGTAGTAGTAGTAGTAGTAGTAGTAGTAGTAGTAGTAGTAGTAGTAGTAGTAGTAGTAGTAGTAGTAGTAGTAGTAGTAGTAGTAGTAGTAGTAGTAGTAGTAGTAGTAGTAGTAGTAGTAGTAGTAGTAGTAGTAGTAGTAGTAGTAGTAGTAGTAGTAGTAGTAGTAGTAGTAGTAGTAGTAGTAGTAGTAGTAGTAGTAGTAGTAGTAGTAGTAGTAGTAGTAGTAGTAGTAGTAGTAGTAGTAGTAGTAGTAGTAGTAGTAGTAGTAGTAGTAGTAGTAGTAGTAGTAGTAGTAGTAGTAGTAGTAGTAGTAGTAGTAGTAGTAGTAGTAGTAGTAGTAGTAGTAGTAGTAGTAGTAGTAGTAGTAGTAGTAGTAGTAGTAGTAGTAGTAGTAGTAGTAGTAGTAGTAGTAGTAGTAGTAGTAGTAGTAGTAGTAGTAGTAGTAGTAGTAGTAGTAGTAGTAGTAGTAGTAGTAGTAGTAGTAGTAGTAGTAGTAGTAGTAGTAGTAGTAGTAGTAGTAGTAGTAGTAGTAGTAGTAGTAGTAGTAGTAGTAGTAGTAGTAGTAGTAGTAGTAGTAGTAGTAGTAGTAGTAGTAGTAGTAGTAGTAGTAGTAGTAGTAGTAGTAGTAGTAGTAGTAGTAGTAGTAGTAGTAGTAGTAGTAGTAGTAGTAGTAGTAGTAGTAGTAGTAGTAGTAGTAGTAGTAGTAGTAGTAGTAGTAGTAGTAGTAGTAGTAGTAGTAGTAGTAGTAGTAGTAGTAGTAGTAGTAGTAGTAGTAGTAGTAGTAGTAGTAGTAGTAGTAGTAGTAGTAGTAGTAGTAGTAGTAGTAGTAGTAGTAGTAGTAGTAGTAGTAGTAGTAGTAGTAGTAGTAGTAGTAGTAGTAGTAGTAGTAGTAGTAGTAGTAGTAGTAGTAGTAGTAGTAGTAGTAGTAGTAGTAGTAGTAGTAGTAGTAGTAGTAGTAGTAGTAGTAGTAGTAGTAGTAGTAGTAGTAGTAGTAGTAGTAGTAGTAGTAGTAGTAGTAGTAGTAGTAGTAGTAGTAGTAGTAGTAGTAGTAGTAGTAGTAGTAGTAGTAGTAGTAGTAGTAGTAGTAGTAGTAGTAGTAGTAGTAGTAGTAGTAGTAGTAGTAGTAGTAGTAGTAGTAGTAGTAGTAGTAGTAGTAGTAGTAGTAGTAGTAGTAGTAGTAGTAGTAGTAGTAGTAGTAGTAGTAGTAGTAGTAGTAGTAGTAGTAGTAGTAGTAGTAGTAGTAGTAGTAGTAGTAGTAGTAGTAGTAGTAGTAGTAGTAGTAGTAGTAGTAGTAGTAGTAGTAGTAGTAGTAGTAGTAGTAGTAGTAGTAGTAGTAGTAGTAGTAGTAGTAGTAGTAGTAGTAGTAGTAGTAGTAGTAGTAGTAGTAGTAGTAGTAGTAGTAGTAGTAGTAGTAGTAGTAGTAGTAGTAGTAGTAGTAGTAGTAGTAGTAGTAGTAGTAGTAGTAGTAGTAGTAGTAGTAGTAGTAGTAGTAGTAGTAGTAGTAGTAGTAGTAGTAGTAGTAGTAGTAGTAGTAGTAGTAGTAGTAGTAGTAGTAGTAGTAGTAGTAGTAGTAGTAGTAGTAGTAGTAGTAGTAGTAGTAGTAGTAGTAGTAGTAGTAGTAGTAGTAGTAGTAGTAGTAGTAGTAGTAGTAGTAGTAGTAGTAGTAGTAGTAGTAGTAGTAGTAGTAGTAGTAGTAGTAGTAGTAGTAGTAGTAGTAGTAGTAGTAGTAGTAGTAGTAGTAGTAGTAGTAGTAGTAGTAGTAGTAGTAGTAGTAGTAGTAGTAGTAGTAGTAGTAGTAGTAGTAGTAGTAGTAGTAGTAGTAGTAGTAGTAGTAGTAGTAGTAGTAGTAGTAGTAGTAGTAGTAGTAGTAGTAGTAGTAGTAGTAGTAGTAGTAGTAGTAGTAGTAGTAGTAGTAGTAGTAGTAGTAGTAGTAGTAGTAGTAGTAGTAGTAGTAGTAGTAGTAGTAGTAGTAGTAGTAGTAGTAGTAGTAGTAGTAGTAGTAGTAGTAGTAGTAGTAGTAGTAGTAGTAGTAGTAGTAGTAGTAGTAGTAGTAGTAGTAGTAGTAGTAGTAGTAGTAGTAGTAGTAGTAGTAGTAGTAGTAGTAGTAGTAGTAGTAGTAGTAGTAGTAGTAGTAGTAGTAGTAGTAGTAGTAGTAGTAGTAGTAGTAGTAGTAGTAGTAGTAGTAGTAGTAGTAGTAGTAGTAGTAGTAGTAGTAGTAGTAGTAGTAGTAGTAGTAGTAGTAGTAGTAGTAGTAGTAGTAGTAGTAGTAGTAGTAGTAGTAGTAGTAGTAGTAGTAGTAGTAGTAGTAGTAGTAGTAGTAGTAGTAGTAGTAGTAGTAGTAGTAGTAGTAGTAGTAGTAGTAGTAGTAGTAGTAGTAGTAGTAGTAGTAGTAGTAGTAGTAGTAGTAGTAGTAGTAGTAGTAGTAGTAGTAGTAGTAGTAGTAGTAGTAGTAGTAGTAGTAGTAGTAGTAGTAGTAGTAGTAGTAGTAGTAGTAGTAGTAGTAGTAGTAGTAGTAGTAGTAGTAGTAGTAGTAGTAGTAGTAGTAGTAGTAGTAGTAGTAGTAGTAGTAGTAGTAGTAGTAGTAGTAGTAGTAGTAGTAGTAGTAGTAGTAGTAGTAGTAGTAGTAGTAGTAGTAGTAGTAGTAGTAGTAGTAGTAGTAGTAGTAGTAGTAGTAGTAGTAGTAGTAGTAGTAGTAGTAGTAGTAGTAGTAGTAGTAGTAGTAGTAGTAGTAGTAGTAGTAGTAGTAGTAGTAGTAGTAGTAGTAGTAGTAGTAGTAGTAGTAGTAGTAGTAGTAGTAGTAGTAGTAGTAGTAGTAGTAGTAGTAGTAGTAGTAGTAGTAGTAGTAGTAGTAGTAGTAGTAGTAGTAGTAGTAGTAGTAGTAGTAGTAGTAGTAGTAGTAGTAGTAGTAGTAGTAGTAGTAGTAGTAGTAGTAGTAGTAGTAGTAGTAGTAGTAGTAGTAGTAGTAGTAGTAGTAGTAGTAGTAGTAGTAGTAGTAGTAGTAGTAGTAGTAGTAGTAGTAGTAGTAGTAGTAGTAGTAGTAGTAGTAGTAGTAGTAGTAGTAGTAGTAGTAGTAGTAGTAGTAGTAGTAGTAGTAGTAGTAGTAGTAGTAGTAGTAGTAGTAGTAGTAGTAGTAGTAGTAGTAGTAGTAGTAGTAGTAGTAGTAGTAGTAGTAGTAGTAGTAGTAGTAGTAGTAGTAGTAGTAGTAGTAGTAGTAGTAGTAGTAGTAGTAGTAGTAGTAGTAGTAGTAGTAGTAGTAGTAGTAGTAGTAGTAGTAGTAGTAGTAGTAGTAGTAGTAGTAGTAGTAGTAGTAGTAGTAGTAGTAGTAGTAGTAGTAGTAGTAGTAGTAGTAGTAGTAGTAGTAGTAGTAGTAGTAGTAGTAGTAGTAGTAGTAGTAGTAGTAGTAGTAGTAGTAGTAGTAGTAGTAGTAGTAGTAGTAGTAGTAGTAGTAGTAGTAGTAGTAGTAGTAGTAGTAGTAGTAGTAGTAGTAGTAGTAGTAGTAGTAGTAGTAGTAGTAGTAGTAGTAGTAGTAGTAGTAGTAGTAGTAGTAGTAGTAGTAGTAGTAGTAGTAGTAGTAGTAGTAGTAGTAGTAGTAGTAGTAGTAGTAGTAGTAGTAGTAGTAGTAGTAGTAGTAGTAGTAGTAGTAGTAGTAGTAGTAGTAGTAGTAGTAGTAGTAGTAGTAGTAGTAGTAGTAGTAGTAGTAGTAGTAGTAGTAGTAGTAGTAGTAGTAGTAGTAGTAGTAGTAGTAGTAGTAGTAGTAGTAGTAGTAGTAGTAGTAGTAGTAGTAGTAGTAGTAGTAGTAGTAGTAGTAGTAGTAGTAGTAGTAGTAGTAGTAGTAGTAGTAGTAGTAGTAGTAGTAGTAGTAGTAGTAGTAGTAGTAGTAGTAGTAGTAGTAGTAGTAGTAGTAGTAGTAGTAGTAGTAGTAGTAGTAGTAGTAGTAGTAGTAGTAGTAGTAGTAGTAGTAGTAGTAGTAGTAGTAGTAGTAGTAGTAGTAGTAGTAGTAGTAGTAGTAGTAGTAGTAGTAGTAGTAGTAGTAGTAGTAGTAGTAGTAGTAGTAGTAGTAGTAGTAGTAGTAGTAGTAGTAGTAGTAGTAGTAGTAGTAGTAGTAGTAGTAGTAGTAGTAGTAGTAGTAGTAGTAGTAGTAGTAGTAGTAGTAGTAGTAGTAGTAGTAGTAGTAGTAGTAGTAGTAGTAGTAGTAGTAGTAGTAGTAGTAGTAGTAGTAGTAGTAGTAGTAGTAGTAGTAGTAGTAGTAGTAGTAGTAGTAGTAGTAGTAGTAGTAGTAGTAGTAGTAGTAGTAGTAGTAGTAGTAGTAGTAGTAGTAGTAGTAGTAGTAGTAGTAGTAGTAGTAGTAGTAGTAGTAGTAGTAGTAGTAGTAGTAGTAGTAGTAGTAGTAGTAGTAGTAGTAGTAGTAGTAGTAGTAGTAGTAGTAGTAGTAGTAGTAGTAGTAGTAGTAGTAGTAGTAGTAGTAGTAGTAGTAGTAGTAGTAGTAGTAGTAGTAGTAGTAGTAGTAGTAGTAGTAGTAGTAGTAGTAGTAGTAGTAGTAGTAGTAGTAGTAGTAGTAGTAGTAGTATTGCATCTAGCAAAAATTTAAACCAAAAAAGTTGCATTAAGTTTATTAAGCTAAAGAAATAAAAATAATATTTGTTTCATGTGTAGTGTTTTATTTATTTTTAATAAAACCAAAATGTTGATAAACAGCGTTTATCCAAACCGTTCACGTAGTTAATCAAAAGGGAACTTAAAGCTCATTGCACGAAGTTACTTTTAGGACCACTCAGATTTTTGTAAACTGGCATTTTTAAAAGAGCTTAAATATTACAATAATGTTAATTTGTGATTACAAATATATTTATCAGAATTTTTTCAAACAATGGTTAATTATATATCAAAGTAAATGAACAGACGTGAATTACACCAAGTATATTTTTGCAATTATTTAACTGCATTTTTATGCAATACTTTTCTACAAGACATATATTTACAAAGTATGTTGGACTAACATTAAATTACCATTGCATATACTTAGACCTCCTATAGGCTGAACATCAAGGACTCCAGCCTTGGAGATTTGAATGCACTATTGTGCTAAAGGCACAACAAATTTTTCAGTTACTTTGACTTTTTTGCTATAGCAGACCAGAGGTAAAACAATTAAAAACATTAAAACTGCATTTAAAATGTCAATTTAAAAAAAAAAATACCATAAAACCTATTCCTTTCACCATCAGCGATAACGTTTATGTTTGACACAGAAAAAAAATTTTTGCAAGTTTTAGTTACGCTTGATCTTAAAAGGTAAAAAGAAAACGTTAAAACCAACGGTATTTGAGTATCAAAGCTGTAACACTTTAGTTATCCAATGAACTGGTGCTTACGTCATCTACGGGTGGGAGCAAGTCAATGAAGTGAGTTGAGGGGGGAGAAAATTGCACGTAGAAATTCAGTTCTGGATTGAACCGTTGGAATTCTTCAGAAGTCCACACCTGTACAACATGTAGCCAGGCTCCGTAATGTACTCGCCCTATAAAAGAAATGAAGCGCGAAATGGCATTCCTTCAGTCATTTTTCCGCTTTAGAGCCCAAGAGTAGCTTTAACAACTGCCTTTGAAAGCGCACTAGCCAGAGGAATATTCGTATACTGTGCGAATAAGTGACATTGGAACGATATAATTATACTCTCGTTCTTCAGGAGTCCATTGATTCACACTCCATAAATAAAGTGCTTAGTGCTAGGCCATTTCTAATTTCTAAGTTTGACCACCCATTTCCTGAATGCTATTTATTGTGTTAAGCTTTAATGCCTAATAACAAAGAGACCAGGTTAATTTAATAGAACAGGTGGTTGAGAAAAACGTAGTGTAAATGCTGGCATATCCTCTGCTGATTTTTAGGGTTATACGCGGCAGATATTTGAATACTGGTTTAAAGGTTCAATGCACATTCAATGCAACTTAAATTCTCATCTGAACCTATTAATGATTTATGACACGCTTAAAACTTTTCCTCGGTCCGTTCTAATGCTGCAGTGCCTTGACTCACTGTGTCCTAGCCTAGCTCGGGTGGGCACGCCGAGTTATATGATGCCCGCAAACCACAGCAACGAAGGATCGCGATGCACGTTGCAAACATGTGCTGCCCCCCCCCCCCTCTGATCTAGTTCCTCGGCTATATTCCAGCAGCTAACTGAGTAATCTGTGCCCCCCCCCAAAAAAAAAACCATCACTCAACAATTTACTGCCATCTCGCAATAAATTCAAGAAGCAACAGCATTTACTTCAGCTCACCTCTCCGAGATGGCATAGCGCCTCATCCACTTGGAAACTGCATTCACCGAGCACCATCACACCATTAACCGAACGTTTGATTCAATTGCCAAAAGACAATTGAACGACAGTAGTGACGTGGTGCACAAAACCGTTACAGAAATCAAAGATCTACTAATCACCAACATAAACCAAGGTTTATGACATCCAACTGCAACTCTCTGAGAACAACGCTCCGGAATCTGGTGCGAGGGCGTCAAGTAACTCGCACCAGGGCCTCCGTCTGCACAAAACACCACCGACACCTCAGTCAAGCGGTTCTAAGGACTTCGAGCAAGTATTGTTTAATCATAAAATTGATGATTAAAGAATATTTCTCATTTTCCTTCCTCTCAATACACCCATTTGAATCCTCTGGGGGACCATGCAGGGCCTCTGGTCATTCATAGCTCCCGGGACCACTAACCTTTCCCCGCTATTTGCTGGCAGCAGTCATCCCCCGGTAATGTGAGGGTGCTCAATCGGAACCTCACTCATCCCACTCCTGCCCATTTCCTAAATCCACGTCACCTGCTCTAAAGCCACGATAATTCTTCCTTAGTTGCATCAAAAAATAAGAAGGAAAAACTTAGTAGGTGCTTAAAGTGCCCCACCTTCCGCTGTGAGATATCCGTGAATTTTTAGAAAATATTTTGAGACACTTGCCACAACTCATCCTCCAAAATATTGTAATCTGCCCTCCGGAAAGTTTGTTTTTCTGCGCTCCCACGGGGTTTATTTCATGTACAGTAGTAATTAAAATGAATGAAGATGTAGCAGCTTAGTGGCTTTATACGCACTGCCACTGATACACCAACTGGATGGACTAACCAAGTCAAATACTTTCGAGAAGTTTTTAATTGATAAGTCCATTTCTTCTCTGTTAACATTCGCCACCCCCCGCCCTTGGGGGAGTGATCTAGACTTCTTTTCAATGAAAACTTTATCTACCTACCTGAAAATTGCACTTCCTGTGAAATATTACTGATGGAAATTTAGCATTAAATTCTCTTCTACCATTATTAGTACGATTTCTTTTGAATGTAACGGTGGTAAATGTTTTTTTTTTTTTTTTTTTTTTCCTAGCATATACGGAGGTAGGTCCATAGGTTTTCGGTTAAACCATTTACTAGATATGACAAAGACAAAAAATAGTTTCACTTTTGAATAAAGTTACCCTTTATTGCAATACACTTCTCACATCTTTGAATTAACATTACAATCCCCCCCCCTCCCAAATAGTCAGAAGTCTTGTTTGCAAAATGGGCATAAACAGCATTCATCACTTCTTCGTCACACTTAAATTTCCTTCCTGTAATATCCTTCTCGAGTTTTGAAAAAAGGAAATAGTCACTGGGAGCTAGATGTGGGCTGTAGGGTGGATGGCCGATCTCCCTGCAGTCACACTTCTTCACAGCTTCCTTTGCAACAAGAGCTATGTGCACCGGCGCGTTGTCATGAAGAAGGCTCACACCACCTCTCGGCTTTCCTCTCCTTTTCTCTTTGATGGAAGCACGTAGTTTGTGCAGTAGGCCACCATAGTACTGCCCATTTACTGTGGTGTTACTCTCCTTGAAGTCAATGAAGAGTATTCCTTCACAGTCCCAAAAGATTGTGGCTATGATCTTCTTGGTTGACTGAATGACCTTGGCCTTCAGAGGCGGTACTTCGCCAGGTTTATGGCACTACTGGTTCTCTTTTGGACAAAGGATCATAGTAGAGGACCATAGTTTCCTCTCCTGTAACAATGGTTTGCAGAACTTCTCGTTCGTTGCCACGGCAGAGCTCCAAATATGCCTGACAACAGATGACTCGTTGCTGCTTTTGGACTGAGGGATGAAGTCTATGTACCCATCTTGCACTAACCTATTCATGTTTAAATGTTCATGAATAATTCGAAGGACTGTTGTTTCAGAAAGGCCCAACCTTGTTGCTATTTCTGTAACTTTGAGCCGCCGGTCTTCCAAAATTTCTCCTTCCACAAGAGCGATGTTTTCAGGAGCGAGCACAACCAAGGGCCAACCTGCACGTTCTTCGTCTTCAATGCTTTCTTAACACATTCGAAAAAGTTTGGCTCATTCTTTAACGGTAGAATATGAGGGGGATGCTTCCCCGTATACACCGTCCAATTGCTGTTTAATTTAATTTGCAGTAAATCTTTCTTATATGAAGAACTTAATAACAGCTCGAAACTCCATTTTGAACATGTCACAATCTTCTGCACATAGCCTTCTTTATGCAACTATATCAGAACAACTGAACACAGAGGAGCGGAAGTTACAGTTGCAATCATTTACTTAACAGATAAGGCGTGACACCAGATAAGAATTTTGTGAAGGCGATAATCCTTATTGGATACGCTGATGACCTGAGCTGTTAAAGAGCGTCCATAAATAAATCAATCAATTCTTATTGGCGAGGCCGGAAACTTATGGACCTATACTCGTATCTCATCCTCATCATACTCCACAGTACACAAGTACACAGTAGAAAGTCATACAGAAAGGCTACTAAACAGTTGCGGATAAACACAAGTGAGCAAAATCAATTCCTTGCACCAGGGAAAAGTTTAACTCCAGTCTGACCGAGAATCGCGCGTCCACTGATGGTCAACTTGTTCCCAATAATGTTTACAAACTAAAGGCCTAGCTGAATGAGGGCATGGTTTAATAGAAATCAATGAACATCTGATAGACCAAAGATGCGTACTTCGGATAACTTATAACTTTCGTTGATGAGCTTAGTCACTATTTATTATCTATTTTTGTCATATCGCTAGTTTACCAAGATCCTGATAAAAATACTATTCTAATTTTGTGTTCTCGTTTTTATTGTAATTGTTCCACTTCTTGTTACCTCTAAGGATTTTGTGACTACCGAATTCTACTATGTAAATACAAAGTTAGTAGTTTCTTCACAATTGTTACCATGTTTATTTTATCTAAAGTAAACAATGCTTGATACAAAAAGTTTAGATAAATCTTTAAACAAGCTAGCCAATCTCATCATCCATTCTATTTGACAAACTTCATTACAAGAGACACTCTTATAAAATTAGATGACTTTTTGTTTTGCATTCTGCGTTCTCGATCTTTTTTTTAAAATCAGAATTAAGGTTATTCAAACACCGCATAACCGCGGTTTCCTCTCTCTATCTCTCCTGTTGGTATTGCTTGATACTTCTCGTAGACTTCCAAAGGCACAGCGCCGAGACTGGGAAACAGTCACGCAGATCCAAAGAACCCCACAATTATATACTGTTGTTGCCATAATCAGCCAACTGAAATGACGAAATCCTACTTCTGCGGGCTTACTTGTTACAGCGTGTAACAAAAAGTTGCATCTTATATAATTTAAATGTATCTTCAAATATCGTACATCTTCAAAACATGCAACGAAACGTCAAAAAGTAACTGTATTTTGACTATGAAAATTCAAACAATGTAGTGGAGTGATGCACATAAGGTATAAATTAATAACAGATGTTTATCTGCTGGAGGCACAAGCGGGCGCGGCATCTTGGGAAATGTGGCGTCAGCCACCATAACAAGATGGCACCTACTTGGAAACTTGGAAAAACATGAAACATCGAACAATTATGCCCCTTTTTGTGGGGGGAGGGGTTAGTGAGGGCTAGAAACTAACAGATATTCATCAAAGAGTGAAGAGGCAATATGGAATGCCTGTGTGTCGCTTCAGCAGGTCTACGAGTGGCACAGAAATTGTCAACTTGAGCGACCGCATACTACGATTACGTCAGACACTTGTAGAACAAGTGATGCGAGACAATTGGCGGGTAACAACCGATGAGGTGACTGTAGAACTGAAGATCCGTCATGGCTCTGCACAGCATCCATTCTGCAGTACCACAAAGTCTCCGCTAGGTGGGTATCCAAACATGCTTACGACGTCACAAAGTTGAAGGAGACTAAAGCATATAATCACTGATAATAAATGCTGAGTCCACTACTTCCAGTCAGAGACCAAGCGAACCAGCATAGAGTGGAGGGCTTTCATCATCGCCAAAACCGAAAAAGTGCCGTACAGCTGTGTCAGTTGATAAAGTGATGCTCACACTCTTCTGCGGTACATGAAGACGCAATGTTAACAGCGAGTCTAAACCTGCAATCACGTTGAAACGTTGAGCATTGCTCACAAGCAATGCACTCTTTACAGCATGATAATGCAAGACCTCACAGATTTTAGTATACCACATTCTGTTTATTCATCGGACATGCCACCTTAGGACCACTCAAAGAGGAACTAGGCGGCAAGGAGTTCCGCTCTGACGAGTGAAAGACGCAGTGCTTGGATGGTTACGCAGTCAGTCAAGACTTTTTTTCTCGTGGAATCCAGATATTAGTGAAACGCTGGAACACCTGCATTGAAGTGGTGGAGATTATGTTGAAAAATTAAGAAATGTTTTCAATCCTAATGTATTTTAACAATAAAAATATCAAGGTTATTTTTTAAATCAGCCTTGTTCATTAAAGAATAAAACAATACTCTATGCACGGATGGTGGAAGAGTTTTCTAAAATGCGATCCAACAAAATGCTTATTTAAAAATGGAACGACTTGTTTTAAGGAAGGGGAAAATTCGTATTTTGGATTGATTCATAGAGAAATAGTTTTATTTCCTCATTATCTACTGTTGTGGATCTTCGAAACAATAAATGAAATGAAATGATCGTGTATACCAGTCTGAATTCTTCGGCTTTCTAAGTTACCATGTTTTGAACTTCTCAGCAAAAATATACGTATATAGGCGTATCCCTTAAAATTGCCAGCCTCCTCCCCCCCTCAAAAAAACCCCCCAACAATTCCACTTTCATAATTCAATTCAGGTAACGTCGATGTCACGCAGTAAAGCATGATTCGAAGTATGCGTATATGTATACAAGTATATATCGTTACTGTGAATGCACATAACACACACACACACACACACACACACACACACACACACATACACTAGTATCCACTAAAGCTTATCATTAGGCGTAGGAATTCTTAAGCACTTAATATCAAGTTAGGCACACTCAAACTAAATCAATCAATACTAAGAGCCATCGCCCGGCAGGTAAACAAGAACTGCTGAGTGACATGTTGCGTAAGGGGACAGGGTAGTTTGTAGTTCATGACCTATTATATCCCTTCTAACTGTAGTCCACATAACTTCATTCCGTTTCATTCTGATTTTAGCGCTTAGAAATTCAGATGTTTGCTTATATTACAGTCCATTAACCGACCTGTTTCGGTTGAAGAACAAGCGCTATGCCGTAGTGAATTTAAAACAAATTCAGACTTCAAGTGTCGAAAATTTTTTCTTTATAATTTTGGTCTTAGGTGTATAACATATTAAACTTAATATTTACATCAATACTGGAATTATGAGTACTTACCCCCCCCCTTTGTTTTGTCGTCGTCTAGATAAACTTGCAGAAGCAAACTTTTGGTGCCATTAATTTTGCTATTAATTAATATTTGATAGTAAATATCTTAATGACTATAACTATAGTTTTAAATATTCTGGGTTTTATGTCTCTTTTAATTTGCTAATTTCACAACATTACAACGGTCAACTTTCCTGAATTAATTTTTATTTAAATGTAATTGTTTTTGTTTTCTTTCTTTCCATGCAACCTTACTTTTTCCTCAAGTCAGCTAGAAAGTTACTTCTACTGTTTACTATCGCTGTATTACGACCCAGATTTATGTTTTTGTTATATTTTAGTTTCCTTCATTACTTCCTTCCTCAATTAGGAAAAATATCTACTTTAGCACATATGCCGCCTCTAAACGGAATGTGTGCAGAACTTATTCTTCTAATAATGGTACCTGTCTTATTAGCATTGCTTTCGAAAGACTTTAATGAGAATAATTTTGTATATTTGCAGTTTTATATTACTTTACTCCTTTGATAACACAACGTGTTAAATATATTTGTTTCTGCATAGTGCAATTACATGTAAACAATTTTCCACTGGTATGTAAAACTCATAAAAGTGCTACGTAAAATTCTCATGAACGTTTAAAATAGGAAATGTGTGCCTGTTACTTGCATTTACTATAAAATATAACATATATTATGTACCTTTTCTGCTCGTATTGCAATGTTATACTGTAGACACTAATTTGCATATACTGTGTGATTTCTAATCTTCATATTTACATATCTATATGTAAAGCTTTACAAGATGGTCTTCCGGAAAAAGATCAGAAGAAAACTTCATAACTTACTCGAGGATTTACCTAATACAACATAATATATTTTAAAGTGTAATTATATCTTATTCTGATAAATATAACACACATTAATGTATCTTTCGCTTTTCACCCCTACACTACTGAACATTCTGCCCAAGCAAATAGAATCCCGAAGACTTTAGAAAGATTATACAGTGAGTTGATTTCAGTTACGAGCCGGCAGAGCGCGAATACGCACTGAGAGGAGTCAGTCGTCAAGGCCATATGATGCATGAGCAAGTGGCAACTTGTAGTTTTAGGGAGGTTTTATAAGTTTTTTTTTTTTTGATTGGTTTATTTAAGGACATTACCATTACACCACCAGGACCGACTGTTCGGGTGATGCTGCAATACCACCATTACCCGTCTCTGAAGTAGGTCTATATTTGATACAAAAAAATGACCGGCGAGGAAGATCGCAAGCTTTGGGAACAGCTAGAAGTGAGAGGGAGCCAAATATGGGGAGTAGGGTGGATACTACAATTCATACTTCAAATACCTCTCACTGAAACACTTTCGAGTGCAGCTACAATGGGAAAAAAATGCAAACTGAATCTTTTATCACAAAGATGTTCATCTAGCTAGTTTAAAATATTTTAATAGCATTTTCCGATTATGGTTTTAATCTTTTGAAGATATTAACATCCCAAAAAACTCCACTTCTTTGGCGCTGAACAATCGGCTTCTGTCTACTGGATCAACTAGTATTTCGATACTGTGAGATAGTGGATCCAGTCTATGTATAAACCAGTTCTGTTAAAACGCTTCAAACGCTGTCACAACATTTTCATACGAATGTGATTTTGACCTGCTGTTTGCAAACGCGGCACTCGTATTACACAAAGCTCTTTCATATGCAATTACTTTAACTCACTACCGTTTATCTAACCCTTATCATGTATTTGATCAATGAATTCTGCTGTTGTTGCACTGTTTGGAAGTCCTTCATATAGTCCATCTTCAAGGCTGGTACGAATAGTTGAGAGTCTCCATAAACACTTATAAATTTGTATGAGTTTTGTTTGGCGTTAAACCATCCATTTATAAAGAACTTCATCACTGCACGGCAATGCAGACCGCCCTCATCCGTCCTCTTAACAATGAGACAAACTTCTTGTTATTTTTGTCGTTGAAAGCATTGAGTCACGGCATTCGTATTTTTTGATTAAATAACTGACTGTAATGTCTGAGTAGTAACAGTGAACCAAATCTGATGTTATACTTTCAATAATTTCAAATGTTTTAGTTTAAGGTGGGATGAGAGACCCCACATTACAAATGCTAAGTTATTCATTTTATGTACGTTTTTCTCAGATATCTCAGTGAAACTTTTACTGCATATTTTTCATTATATTATAAGTTTTGAGCTCTAGTTTAGAGAATGCACTTTATATAAATAATAAGTTGTTTTTGTAACAGACTGATTTTTATAATAATAAAATTATATCAATATTCATGTTCTTATGCAAATGACCTGAAACTAGAGCTCAGCAATGAATGTAATAACGTAGATCATCTGTAAAAATGTCATGCTTCTATCTTTATTTAGTTTATGAGAAAAAGGCAGATATGTTGTGAATGTTCCACTTACGACTGTAGTAGCGTTAAAAGCAAATACATCTAAATGTCAATTTACAAACTGATCCATATCTTGCATCTGCATAAGTAATACTGTGACCACACAGGAGGCAGTTCCACTCAACACTGTAATTAAATATTCAAGTCGATCGCTTTATTAATATTTCCTTTGTTGTCTTCCATATCTTCCTTATGATTACCTGATATATTTTTCTTGGAAGCATTGGCGGGAGTGTAAATGCTTAGTTTATCATTTACTAATTGTTCTTTTCAGAAATGGGCCTATTATTTTCACTTATCACAACTACCATGCTTTGCTGGATAGGTTTCTTAATATATAATATTTCCTTTGTTTTTAATTTTTTTACAAACCCTGATGGATCTAGGCATGGTATTAGATGTATTTGGAAAATAAAACGGGGATATATAGCTTGTAAAACTCAACACATATCTTTCCAATTGCTTCAAAAATTAAACACACAAACAGCCATTACTGTTATTGACATTTGAAACTAATTTTTACCTACAAAATACATCAACCCACATTCTTCTATAACAAATGCTTTCAGAAACATTTTCATTTTAATGCAACAATGCGGGATATTAAAAAAAAAGGTAAGTTTGACACATAAAATACATCATGTAATTAAAAACACTTACAACTGGAATTTTTCAATAAATGGTATACCAATTTAAGCACAAAAATACAAATAACCATTTGGAAAAACCTAAAACTTGATTTTTTTTTTCCAAAATATGACCTCTGATCATACCTTAAATTTTTTGAAATTGGTATACACTGAAGATTCCACCTAGGGTCTGATCGATATAAAAATCGATATAGTTATCAAAAGTGTAAACCCTGTAATACTTGGCAAAAGAGTACAGCTTCTTTTGCTGTTCAGGGGCTAGTCAAGTGTTCTAGTTTTCGTGCTGCAGACTTCGTAAGGTCAGTATTTTACATAAACCCAAGGCGCAGCAGGTTCTTCCGGTGACGTACTTCCTGTTGGTTATCAGGCACTCTCGCGTGCGGCGAGCTGTTTTAATCGATATCTCGACACGGACTTTTCTTGCACTTCCACATATGTATCACGAGAGTGTCTAGCTGTACTTTCTTGACGTTCTTTAGTTCTAGCTGCAACAGGCATTTAGCTCTGTTAAAGTGTTGTCAAGTGTAGGAAATAGGAAATGTTTACACATATTAAACTGTAAACTGATAACTGTAGAATTTCCACGCATAAAAAGCGATTTCTCAATAAACCGCGATTGTTTCATTCTTTTTCTTTTTCTTCGTGTGAATGCATGCATTTTGTTATTTTTCACGTGTCGTTCAAACGAAAACGAACCAAAGGAACTGATGGTTCAATGTTTGTCTCTGCTGAACACTGTTAGGGAACAGTTACCCTAGCAATCTACAAGAAGAATTGGACACTCTGTGTCATAACAGAATAAATTTTGTCAGCACTTCTTTAATTTCCTTTAACTTATATTGATACTAAGTCCTTGCTTCGTTTTCAATGAATGACCTCTAAGAACTACCTTCTCTAGGATGTATATTGAATTTTCCATTTAATCTACTAATTCTTTTTCTTTTTCTACTATCAAGATAACGGCTTCCATCAATTCTCTTAGATTAGATTTAGATTGCTGTTGGAGAGTATAGATACACCCATACTCTGCACTGCTTCAATCTTAATTTTGTAGTGTTAGATCTAGAGCTTCATTGAGCTCTAGAATCTTCTAAAGGGCTGTATCCTATTAGACATGTCTTTTGTCTTTCCAGAGCTTCACATTGCAGTAAGACGCATTTTGTAGTCTCATCAAACTGCATAGACTGCATATGGAATTTCCATTATAGAGACCATGGTCAGTAGGTGTTTCCAAAATGGCAAAAGTCCAGTCATCGTTCCAATAGCTTTCCTGTTTTTCTTTCTATCTCTACTCAGTAAGTTTTTAGCCAGTCGGATATTTTAATAAGAATTTTACCCAGTTCTTGACCGGGAAAGTTCTTCCATCTTACCTGATGTTCTTTCTTAGTCCATTGATACACTGCGGTTCTAGCAGTTTTCTTACCAATCCTTCAAAACGTTTTGGTCCTATGAAGTCACTTTTAGTTACGTTTTTAGCCAATTTATCTACTGCTTCATTATCTTCTATGCCCTGATGTTCAGGCACCTAACTCTCTTTTATCTGACTGTAAAGATGCGTGTGTATGTGTTTGTTAGCATACCTTTTCTTCTCACAGAAGTTTAGGCTGATCAGAAATACAATTATTTCTGTCTGGAAATTTGTAACGAATTATCCATTCTGTTAACATGCTAATTTCCAATTTTGGGCATAATTGTTTATTTTTTCTTGAGTTGAAACTCTTTTAAAATCTTGTTCAATTCCTTCATTATGTGTTTTACCTTTTATTTGACACTTTTAAATGGTCGAGAATTTTCGTTCCAGATGTCATTTGCCTTTCATCACTCATTTTTATAATCCAAGATCTTGAGCCGTAGAATACGAGCGGGAACAGTATTTATAAAATTTAAATTGTATCTGTCTTATTTATTTTTTCACTTATTTCTTTTCATGGTTCCACACATATGATTCAATTTGACTATTTTATTATTTATATTAGGACTTCTTAGGAAGGAGGTGTTGCAGCCCAAATAATTGAAACTATTGTGACATATATATATATATATATATATATATATATATATATACAGTTTAGATTGTTCTAGTGTGTTCGTTTGAGGTCCTTTAAGCATGACTGATGGGAGCTGTTGATTTAAGAAATTTTTAGAAGCAAGTTTTGTGCTTTCACTTGTTTGGTGCCCTATTCCCAACTAACTCTTTCCTAGCGTTCCCCACGACTTACTGCCAAGGAGCGAGAACTTCCAACCAAAAAATAGGTTAAAGCTCACGACTTGCTTCTGAAAATTTCTGACAACCAATTACCATCAACGGCAATTCTGCTTAACAGACATTTTCCCCTGTTTAATAAACACACACACTACAATAATGTAAGCAATGCGATGCCATGCTATTTACCAGCTCTACGATTAAGTAATTTATTACTATTTTAGATCTTATTTGACTATGTCCCTGAAAGGTTTTCAGCTATTTGTTCAGCCGATATTTCAAAATTAAATCATTTATATGTCTGATTTAATTTTAAAATTTCGATTAGCAGTTCGTCCTCAGTTCTTGCTTAAACTTGATCAGCAGCAGCCGCCGCCACCACAACCACCAATAATAATAATAATAATAATAATAATAATAATAATAATAATAATAATAATAATAATAATAATTTCATATAGGTATCCTTTCCTAAATAATTTCCTAAATTTTCCATTAATTACTAACTCTTTTAATTTTAACACTTCTCTGAATTTTATCCTATCCAATATTTGCTCATTCACTACGAACCTTTCCGATATGCGTTTGTTATCAGCTTTGTAGATTAAATCACAGCGTAAAGCTACAAATAACGGCATTTGCGACATGTATTTTGCAGAGGGGTACGGGAATAAGTGAGTGTGTGTGTGTGTATACACACACACACACACACACACACACACACACACACGAATCAACTTTTTGAAACTCTTTTCAACAGTGTTTCAAAGCTTTTATATCGTGAGATTCAGATTCTTTCATGTCTGCAAAGTACTGATTGACCGCCTGTGGTGCCTCAGTAGTAAAAACGGGCGTTAAACACTACTCAAAAAAAAAAAAAAAAAAAAAAAAAACGACTGATTGAATTCATCTTCCTCATTTATTTATTTATTATTTTTTCTCAAGTTGTACTCTGCAAAGATAAATGAATCGCCAGTATCCCTTTAGCATCCCAGAAAACCAAAAGCAGAACCTCTCCGGTCGACTTCATAGACTTTGCTTTCTTTGATAGTGGATAATCATATATTTCCATTGTTTTTGTCTGCTGGTTTGTTTCTGGAGTATAATAGTGCACCATTTTCAACAATTGTCACGATCGGCACATAAAACTGATTGGATGGCTCTGAAAATGTAATAACCTTTGTTTAGAAAAAGGCATTATGGTTCAATTTTTATCAAATGTCAAATGTAATATTTGTAGGTGCTTTTTAATGCACAGTTCGTCCGTAAAATATGCAATGTTCTGGTTTATCTGACATGCCTACCTCTTTAGAAATTTTAGTCATGTTTAGCTGGCGATCCTCGAATATGATATCGTGCACTTTTGCAATTAGTTATCAGATTTTGGCTGTTCACTAAAAAGGTAATTTTCTAAGCGATCTCGTTTAAACTTCGTTGTCAAATTTCAAAGAGTTAAAATTTATGAAACAGATCATTTTAGTGTTTTCCAAGCAAGTATGAATTCCTGCTCCTTTTACACTCTTCTTTACCGAGTAAGTGTTACATGATTTTCGATGTTTTCTCTTTTACAATATGTCTGGACTAACACTACATACGCACTACAGCATTTCACCAGAGGGAGCATTATTGTAAGATTTGGAGTGTCACTGTCAACTGAGTTTATTCTCGGTTCTGGTGGTGTAGTGGTAACCATACTTGCCTCCTAAACCCAAGATCGCGTGATCAAACCCGGCCAGGATCGATGTATTTTTTCGGGCGTAAAATCCTAAGTACGGCTTCCTTCGGAAGGGAAGTAAAGCCGTGGGTCCCATGTCGTACATTTACGGCACGAAAAAGAACCTCAAACCTGAAAGAAGGGTCCTCTGAGCAAAATTGTCGACCATTTCACACCCTGAGTAGAATGGAACGCTGATGACCTGAGATGTTAAAGAGCGTTCGTAAATAAAACAAATAAAAAAAAACTGAGTTTATTCCGAAAAGTTTTCAGATTCTTGTCATAGAACGTTGTTCATTTGATAAAATGGACATACTTTAATAAAAGAAAACAGCAACTCTTGTTACTAAAACGAACTGGGGGTTAAAAATGTAATAAAACATATCAATAATATTTTACTAGGGGCATATGTTAATTTGTACTGTGTTTGTTTGTGTGAAATAAAATTAGCTTTGTTTTTCAATTGCTGGCTATTTGTGATTATATTTTTATATTTCGTTTATTATTGCATAAACTATATTGGTCCTTGTAGCTACTTCATTACGTGAAACCTGAAGTGCTGAGCAATTCATATTCTGTAACATAGATGGTGTTAGTTGCGCAGTTGCCTTCCATCTTATTTTTTAAACTCAGTATGATACCGTTTACATTACGTTTTTCAGTCCATATTGAAATCCGTTACAAATGTCTGCAGTTTTCATATTGGTTAACCTGGTTTACTTTATTTCTATGTTGGATAACCTGTTTAAACAATAATAATACTCTTGTGGAGATTGATTCAAGAAGTAAAATTTCGGAAGATAGAAAGACCGGAAGGTTAAATGGAATAAAACATTGCGCATGCGTATTTAGTGTGTAAATATGAAATTACAATCGACTTTGAGGACTAACGTTACGGCGCATGAACATATTCAATTCGATCTCAGTATAATTCCCGTTTACATGAACATTTTCAGTCCGAAAAGCATATTCAAACCGATTTGACTTCGATATGTAAACGAGCTAAATGAATTCAAAAGAACCTCGCGGAAGTTGTTTACGCCGCCTTAGCAGTAGCAACCAATGTGAATCTTAAAAAAGTCTTTGCGCCAATTTACTCGATAAATGTAGCACTGAAAATAATTTCTCTAAATTAAATGGACAAAACCTTTCTTCTGTAGTTTTGGCGCTAACAAATCGAAAGACAAAAGTATTCACTCTGCCGAATCTCCTATCAGATTTGTTGTAATCAAATCCTTTTCCGTGGTGGCAAAAGAAGAATGAGTAACAGGATGATACGAAATCCGTCACATGCTTTCCCAGCCTTGTAACGCAAGATGTTGGTTGCTCCAAGTCAGCCAACCGTGCACAAGATTCATCTCCAACATCTAGTTCAAGAACAAAACAAAAGCTAAGCGCGTAACACTAGCAACTTGTGGTAAAGCTAAACGCCTGAGAAACGTAACAAATTATGAAAACGATATATTTTTAAAACATTGCTCGTGTCGAACGTATTCACTGAAATGTATAAATTTTGCTGTTTTCTTTTTAGTTCATGTTTACGCATGCAAATATGCGTATACGTCAATCAATGACAGTATGTTCTTATGTTATTAGATACAATTATTTCAATAAGATAAATCTTCACATCTCTAAACTTAATACATTATATATCTAAAGCTTATATGGTAGAAAGTGATGATTATTTTTCTAAACAACGAGAAATTTTATGCGGTATTTTGAATGTAAACATTCTGCATTTACTGTTTTGTTATGCAAACAAAGTTTAGCCCAAAGTAATAACATGTTAAGACCTAGGTAAGAATTGTTAAAAGGATTGCGCCATGGCCCAGAATTTACACTCTCCACTAGGAGTATGTTTCATTTCCAGCGGTGCAAGTTCTTTAAATGAAGTGCATTAGTTATCGAAAAAGTGCTACATATTTTTTGTCATAACTTCCACAGTATTTCAACCTACCTAAAGGGTTCACAAAATTTCCAGGACGAAATTGGGAATGCACTTAAAAATATATGCACGTCGAGGCATATATAATATTACTTATACAGAAGAACACTTGAAACTCGTATTCGAGAAGTTCGAATTTAATTCCCGATGGGACGGACCCCTGACTCGTGGTTTTCCTTATCACGTAGGTGGATACTGGAATAGATATGTACATTTCACAAATTTTCCGCTCTTCCGTTTCATTATTATAGCATCCTGCTAGACTCCCAATGACACTTTGGTGAAACCGGGAATGGTTTCCGTGGGCTTGCCGGCGTCTGAGAAACATCAGGGATACCGCCTCTTTGGATTCCTGGACGCCCAATGTATCCTCCATTTTACCCCTTCTCCTAACGGTGTTCCCTTGGAGGTATATGCACAATAGACCAATCAGCGGCGCGGTACAAAAATTCTCCTGCGTAGAAAAAATTATCGTATACAGAAAAGCAATCTATTGTTCGCCCCAACAGCTGTCACATTAATAATAATAATAATAATAATAATAATAATAATAATAATAATAATAGCTCAACCGAAAGGCTCACCTCGGTCACATTATAAAATGTTTTTTAAAGTGAGATAAATGTTATTGCAACCAATCCCTTTTAAAACAATTCTGCAATGAAATTTTGTTTTAAAATTTATCTTTTGAAACATTAAGTAATCTGTATTAGTTTTGGAAGTACTAATGTTTTTATAACGTATACACATCAAGAATATTTAAGTTGATCTATGTGATAAGATATTAGTTGTCTTTGCTGTAAATACTTTGTAATAATCTACAAGATTATGAGGATGAATAAAGATATACCATTAACAGAAAAAGAGAGAGAGGAAGTATGATGATTATTTATTGAACAGCCCCTGTACCTGTTTCTTCTGTCTCCTGTGGTATTTTATCAAGAACAAACATATATGATCACTTGTTCAGAACAGTTCAAATGCCGGTTGTGTCCAGACGTTTGTATGGTTTTGATGGAACTTTTATCGCAATTTTCTAAGAATTTCAAACAACTTCAAGCAAAATGCTAGTCTCAGTTCTGCTAATGTAAATAATTTGTTTCATTCTTCGCACCGAATACCAATGGCATTGGATGTAGTATTAAAAACTTAGAAGGAAAAACATAGTATTACAATGTATATAGTATTAGCACTAGCTGTTAAGTCTTATTTATATTTACTTGCTATTACAGTTAATTTTATTTCCGAATACGCCTGTTTTATGTCACTTTATTTGCATTTTTATTCAATATAAGCTACACGTGGGAAGTTTAGTTTTATCTTTTTAATGTCTTGTGTTTTGTTAGCGGATTCCGAAGATATTAAGTTATTGAAGCCGTACCCGTGAAAGACTAAATTTGTTACCTGATTTATTTTATTTTATTTTTTATTTTACTTTTTTTAGCAAATTCTGAAAGAACGTAAACTCTCAACGAAACTTGGCAAATAGGCATAAATTAATAAACGATTAATCGAGTTCGTTAACCAGCAAAATTGGACCATAGGGGAGGGGGGTTAACCACAGCGAAAATTAAAAAAAAAAAATAGCTCTATCGGATGCAATTTTTTCTTTATCTCAGTGAAACTCAGTAAAAAAAATTAAAATAAATTTATAAAAGCAGTATTCGAAAATCATGGCAATCGAGCCACTAGGAGTGGGGGTATACTTGAACTTTTGGGGGTGAGGGTGAAATTTAAAAACCACTCTACGGCTGCAATTTTAAACGCTTTTAAAGGAAACTGGGTATACGCCATTGAAATAAAGTAAGAAAAATAGTTTTCGAAAATTAGTGAGATCGAACTTAGGAGGGGGAGTTTACCTGAAACCCAAAATTTAAAAATCGTTCTCGTGCATTAATATATATATATATATTCGTGCATTAATATATATATATATGTATATATATGTGTGTGTATATATATTGCATCGAAACTCCACATATAGCATTTAAATAGAATAAGAAACCGCTTTTCTGAAAATTAGGGAAATTGGGGCATTAGGAGCGGGGATTGCCTGCACCCCGAACATAAAAATCGCCGTAGTAGCATTAATATACGTTTTTTCGCAAAGAAACTCCGTATATAACATTTAAATAGAACGATGAAAATAGTTTCTGAAAATCAGGCAAATCAGGCCATTAGGGGCGGAGGGATTACCTGAACCAAAAATTTAAAAAAATCGCTCTAGCATCACCAATAATTGTTTTTCACAACAAAATTCAGCATATACCATTTAAATCAGACAATAAATATAATTTTTGAACATTATCAGATTATTGGGAGTAGAAGTACACCTGAAATTTTTGGGGAGTTAAGCCCAAATTTCGAAATCGCTCTAATGGCCGCAATTTAATTTTTTTTTATATATGCCATTGAAATAAAATAAGAAAATTTGTTTCTGAAAAATAGTGAAATCGGACTATTAGTAGGAGGGTGGTTACCCAAAATTTAAAAAAACACTCTAGCGACATTAATATTTGTTTTGCAACCTAACTCCATATATGCCATTTAATTAGAATACGAAAAATAGTTTCTGAAAATCAGGAAAATAGGGTCATTAGGAGAGAGGATTTACCCAAAATTTAAAAATCTTTCCAGCTGCACTAACACTTCCTTACAACAAAATTCGGTATATACCATTTAAGTAAATAAGAAAAAATAGTTTCTGAAAACTAAGGAATTTGGGCTATATGCAGTAAAGGTATACTTAGAAACCAAAATTTGAAAAAGTGCTCCTGCGTTTAATTTTCTCTATATGTTTTAAAATAAAATTAACTGAGCATATAAATTGTATTTATAATGATGTATAAGTTTTATTTGTAACAAAATCATCATTGTGAAGATAGCAAATATGAAATAATAATCTAATATGTGTTTGAGAACTATATTTGTACGTAAGAGCGTTCTAAAATAACATTCAGAAAACGTTTATATTGCGTGTTTTTACTATAACAACATTTAAATTAAATTTCAAAGCCAGTGAAAATCGACGGAACTTTCGATTGTTTATAGTTGATTGTGTATATTCATTTAGTATATTGCAATTGTTTTAAATAGAAACGTGTTTTTGTTCTATTGAAATATATAAACATCTAAAATATGCAATGTAATTCGAAACTTTGTTATTTTTCTATTTTAGCGAATTTAAAGATGATATCAAGGGCTCAGTTCGTAAATATGGTTACATTCAAAAATGTTTAAAAACACCCACAAAGTATAACTTTAACCATCAGTGGTCATAATTAATAGTATACCATTAATTTTTGAGGTTTAATTTCATTATTGTTATTATTATTATTAATAATAATAATTCTAAAAATGTGGTTTCCCCTTTGTAACACTTATAGTTTGCAAGAATTCTAATTTTGTTCCCTAATACCACACGGTAATGCCATAATCTATTTTATTTCATTTCATTAATTAACAAATTTGGATTTTATATAAATTTTTATTAAAAGTGATGGACATTTTATTGTCGCTTTGACTGCATTGGTCTTCTTGCGACATCTGTAGATTGTCGGCTGACACTTTCGGTACAAATATGTAGGGATGAACGAAATGAATTAATGATGGCGCAAATTAGCTCGGAGTCTGGCGTTTTCCTTCTGGGGATAAGGTAAAACTCCGGGGAAAAAACTTACCCAGACAGTTTAACTTGACCGGAATTCAAACCCATGACCTCCGGATTAGTAGTCGCAAACGCTATCACCAGGTCACGAAGGCGCTGCAAAACTTAGCTTAAAACAATATTTCTTTTAATTGCTCAGTGTACTGCAGGGTTTTTTAAGGAAAAATTTAAAACTTTAGAAATAGCTAAATAGAATAAATTTTAATTAATCAATCGTATTCCTGCATATTAAATAAAGAAAAATGTGGTAAAAATAATTGTTTTAAAGAAAAAATGTCACACTTATAATATTTTAATTTTCACCTTATTTATTCGCATTGTTTGTCGATTATTTTAAAAGCTGTAATTTTAGAAGCTGGAAGTTACTGATCATCCTTTAACACCAATTAAAATCATCTTTTCGAATTTTATTTACCAAAGAAAGATAGTTATCCTAGAACAACTCGTGTCTCCGAGTTGTTCAGTTTTAGGGGCATTTCTTTTCATGATAATACATGAAAAGAAATGCTGAATTAGGATAGGATATTTTTTCAAAGGAAGGAAGCGTTCCAGAACTAAATTTAAAGTACCTTCCCAGCATTTACTATTTATGAGGACTTGGGAAAACCTGGAAAAAACCAGTCAGGGAGGACATGCTGGAGGAAATCGAACTCCAGACCTCCCGCTCACGAGTCCGCGCCTTAACGACCTTGGCCACCATGGAGATACCAATAGACTACTTAATATATAACACGTCAGTTATGTATAGCTCTACTTTTACTTGCAAAATACTATTCTGATAGAGAATACAAAACCCTACATTGAAATCTGGAAATATATCAAATTTAATAAAGAATTGAGTTAGTGTTAGTTAAAGTTATTTTATTTATCTTATCTTAAATACTTAAAACTTATTGAAAATAAAAGAATATATATATAAATTAACAGTAATAATAAAAGTAGATAAGGATAAAACACTAAGATAAAGTCACACTTGAAATTGCTATATTTCGAACTACTGGAGTTCTTCAATGGCAATTTCAAGTGTGATTTTATCTTAGTGTTTTATCCTTATCTACTTTTATTATTACTTAATTTTTACATTGTTAATAGTGTTATTTTATTTTTATTTTTCATTTATATATATTCGTTTCATAAATATTACAATTTAGTATGTAAATTCATGTGTAAAAGTGTTTATCTTTTGATATCTGAGATTTCATATTTTTCAAAAAAGTTTTACATTTTGGGGCATGAATTTTATATTTTTGGCACATTTTATTCGCATTTCCTTTTCGTAATAAATAATTCGACAAAACGTAATTTATCAGTTCTGTCAAGGTGGTAGTTTTGATATTTAGGTGTTATAGTTTCAGTTAGGCTTATCTCGCACCATGCCGCCAAACCTATAACTAAAGTCATCACAACGAACCGTAAGGGTCTTTAACCCGAATCCCACTGTCAGCGCGTGGCACGCTAGCTGGTTTTCCATGTCTCCTGGATATGATTGATTACTTCATTCTCATCCCGTTAAGTTTCATGATAACCCCATCACACGTTCTTCCCGAATGTGTCCTCTTATGGCCATGCTCATTACACACATCACATAATGGTTAAATTTCCCGTTTCACGAAGCAGCAATTCATCTGCAAATTTCGTGAATACACGCTGCTCTTGCCCAGTTAATAAAATTGTTTGCTTCTTTGTATTCGTTAAAAGACTGTCACGTTCAATAATCAGGCCTGTATTTCACTATAAAAAAGTTATTCGGCAAAAGTCTTAAAACGTTAACTGTTCGCATCCCTATATCCTGGATACGTAAGGATGCAACCAATCATAATCCTATATTTTACCAAGCCGAAATTACTCTGTATATTGAACGCCCTTCTGTCCTGGGTCCTACTTCACAAAAGTATGGTCTAATACATTACAAGTGCATGGACTTGTAACTTGTAGTAATTAGTAAAATTCTGTTCCACAAAGGTTTCTGCTACACTTGTACTTTACAACTCCATACTTAACAAGTGAACAAGTGAATTTTTCGTTGTTCTGTTCCCCAGAAGTATTAGTATTAGTCGAGCACTGGCAATTTGTATAAATTTCTCTACAAGTATAGGAATACTGGTAACTTAAAATATTAGTGCATAATGTAATACCTTTTTAATAATTTTAGGATCGAAATGTGCAAAGTATTCGCGAATATGATAATGATGAAAGTATTAATACGTATAAAGAAAGAATAATTCAGTATTTGTGTATAATAAAAAAGTTAGGTTAAGTGCAATTGATGTACGGCTTATGACTGATATTGGCATTTCCTGTTTCAAATACATATTTCAGGCCTTTATTTTTATTTTATTTATTTATTTATTTATTTTTGTAGGTTACAACTGCATTATACGAAAATATTTTCTTTTCATTCTCTTTTAAAATAATCTCTTTTTGACACTATTTTCCCAATTTTTGCTAATGAAACCATGATTTCCAAGCAATATAAAGAAATATATAAATGTAAATGATTAAATTTACTAATAAAATAAATGACCGAAAGCAATTAGAAAGCCCAGTTCTCCTGCCATCTCTGACTGTTAACTGATGCTTCTAAATGTCGCCTCAAAGTGAATTATTACGCTTGAATATTGATAAATGCATAATAAAAGATTTAAATTGTCATTATATCTGAGAAAAAGTGCAATACCCATTTAGCAGGAAAGAGAATAATCGCTCTGTACATTATAAAATACGAATTTATTATTAAGGAGTGGACATAACCAAATTCAAAGTATGGCGACTGTGGCAAACATCTGCTCCTCCATCTTACTCTTATATGACGTCACTTGTAACATTTTACTAACACTTTACAAGTGTTGCACTTCTTTCGTGCAACAAAAAGCTACAAGACAATACTTTACAAGAATTTGTGCTAATACATTTGTTATGTATTAGAGCATACTTGTGGAGTAGGGGCCTGAATGTTGGACATACATCGCTTATGCATGTAACTTGTACATTACACACAGTTCTGCCACATGCTTCGGACTGAATGCTATTTGATTTGGCACTTTATACAATTTGCATGGTCAATAGTGCGAGTGTAAATTAATGGAATTAACCATTGAAAAAATGACATCTCAGATAGTCTGTCTAAAGATCGGCAAGGAAATTGCAGAGGAATTTGGGATTTGATACATTTTTTTTAAAAAAAATAGTCTATTTAAACATGAAAGCACACGTGATTACCGTTGTTTACAAGTGCAGGCAGGTGATATTTGAGTAAATTTCTGGAATTGGTTGTTACGAAATGTTAATGATAGTGTAATTGATCTCCGATTAATATTCTTTCTGGTTAAGCATGGTTCCAATTTTGTGCTTATGTTTCGACTGGAGTACAAAAAAACCTGATGTTATAAACTAAATCCCCTTGCATGACGAGAAAATTAGTGTATGGTGCGGAATAAATGCATACAGAGTAATAAGATATATATCTTTTTTTAAAACACCATAACTGAAAGATATAGTAATGGCATTTATGGAGCAAGCTGAAAAATAAACCCACACTGGAAGAAACTGACTCAATTTCGGAAGATAACTAATGCGTCTTAATGACAATTTTCTAAGACTCCAGAAATATGTGGATGTAGCAGAACAACATTTCCAACACCTTCTGCTTTAATGAGCGTGCTTAGTTTCATTGTAATTATAGTTGTAACTGAGAGAACTTGAATCAGTTGCGCGGATATCATATCCACTTCGCCGGGAGTTGCCGCTCCGACAGCCGACCCGCCAGCTGCCGTAACAAGGGCAACAAAACATGAAAAGTCCCTGTACGAGTACATAGCTGCTACCTAGAGGAAAAAGAAATTAAATATAACCACATCGTTGTTACTCGGCGGAAAAAGATGAAATTACATGAAATGGCGTAGTATTTTTCAAAGATATTACTCATAAAATTGTGCATTTTTTCCTAGAAAAGCTGCCCAAGGGAAAAACTTATTGAAAGAATATCGTATTTAGTAACAAAAAATGCATAGCTTATAAATATTCTATGTCCTTTTCGAGCTCCATGTAATGTAATTTCTTTTCTGTCTTTATACTCTTCCAGTCGATAACGATGGAATACAAGAAGATCACTGAAATGAACAATGATCTTAATCGCTAAACTTGCATTTTACCATAAAATATAAGTTCATCCTAGAAAATGTTCCAGGTTTGTGCCGTTATCCATCCCGATTCGCTCCGAAAAACACAATCACTGTATGTATATATATATATATATATATATATATATATATATTGCAACAGTTCCCGATTTTTAAACGCACTGTATTTTTTTCAAATTATCTGATTTCTTAGCACACTTACTTGATCTATTTGACAAACTGTTAACTGACTCTTTTGCAAAAACTTAACAAGGGAGAAACCAAAGCATGAAACTCTCAAAATTTTTTAAAAATGAGCGGTGACAGTAACACGTGAAGAGTGAAAATGATAAAGCAATCATCAAAACAAGAGCACACATTGAAATAAAATTCTCTTTCCTCTGAGTTTTATTTATTCTAATGAAACGTCAATATTCAAAGATATGCACATTGAAATAAAAGTAAAATCTTGGGAGAATAAAGTCTAAAAATTGAAATTTAATTTAATTTATAAACTACAAGTGCATCTTACGTAAAAATTCCAATTCCTGTTTATATTTCAATGATACAGGGTACTGTATTGCAATTAGAAGCTATTCATTTGTTTCTAAAGCTGGCAAAGGTCAGATAACTTAGGGAAGAAGTCACCAGAAGTAAATCTGTTACCCAGACACCCAGACCGGAAACTACGATGGGCCATTCCACAAAATTAATATCTTATTCATTCTCCTGCAAGGTAGTGGTCGATACTAAGGCCATGCATAATCGATCTTTGCCTGGCAACTGGCTTCCCTTGAGTGAGGCGAGCAATAAACAAGTGTTTCTTCGCAACAAGCACCACACCTTGAAGTTCGTAAATAGCATGTGCCTTGAAATCTTTTATGATACCATAAGAACTGTTCTCTAAACTTTTGAGTAAGAAATGTATAGCAAGAAATAAAATTTTAATATTCGTATTATAGCAAAAACAAATCCCATAAAAATCTTTAAAGTTTGAAAAAGTAGCATCTCTCTCTCTCTCTCTCTCTCTCTCTCTCTTACTCTCTCGATTTTAACGTTAAAATTGTATTAAGGCTACTTGGTAGTCGTCGTGGTTGCAGCAACAAGAAACGAAAAATACTCCCAAAATAATAGTTGCTTTTTTTTTTTTAATGCTTATTTAAGGACGCTCTTTAACATCTCAGGTCATCAGCGTCCCATTCAACTCAGGGCGTAAAACGGCCGACAAATTTTGCTCAGAGGTCTCTTTTTTTTCATGCTTAAGGTTCTTTATCGTGCCGTAAATGTACGACACGGGACCCACTGCTTTACTTCCCTTCCGAAGGATGCTATACTTAGGATTTTTACACTCGAAAAAAATCCATCGATCCTGGCCGGGTTTGAACCTGCGATCTTGGGTTTAGAAGGCAAATATGGTTACCACTACACCACTAGAACCGACATCATTAGATACGTACGAGTATTGACAATGAATGAATACAGATGCATATTTACACAGAGTACTGATCAAAACATATTGAGTAGAAAGTACTAGCTGTATTCTCAGACTAGTCACTTAGCATTTGCAGTAGCACGGGGTTGCAATGGAGAACTAAAGGCAAACATCTTGTCATTGTTAACTCTGCTTCCCCATGTGAAGTAGTTTGTAGCAGTTCTTCCCATTAAATAAGTCCTGGTGGTGGTGTAGTGGTAGCCATATTTGCCTCCTAAACCCAAGATCGCGGGTTGTTCAATTTCGGCCAGGATCGATAGAATTTTTCGGACGTAAAAATCCTAAATATTTCTTCCTTCAGAATGAAGTATAGCCGTTGATCCCATGTCGTAGATTTACGGCATGTAGAACCTCAAGCTTGAAGGATGAGGCCTCTCCCTGAATTGAATGTGGCTCGGCTGCCCTGAGATGTTAAAGAGCGTCCGTAAGTAAACCAAATCAAGTTTCGTTGATTTTGTTCATTGTTGCACGAAACGTTGCAAGATCAATGTCTCCGCAAGAAGAAATTGGTAGACCTTCATAGAAATTTTAACAAGTTCATCTACTGTCGATGTAACGAGAGACTGTATGGCAAATTTCTCAGTAATTTCTACATGCCTCCCTTTGCAAGGCACTATTTTTGTTGGTAAAGAAAATACTCGGGATTTCCCGCCATTGTTTGTATACTATGTTCCTCTAATAACACAAAGTGCTATACGAAGTTAAGTTCATAAGTTTCTGGTCTAACCATTTTCTAGGTATGATAAAGACAAAAACTATATTTAAAATTTTAACACAGTTACCTTTTATTGCAATACACTTCACACCTTTGAATTAACATTTCAATCCTCCCCCTTAAAATAGTCAGAAGTCTAGTCCGCAAAAAGGGCATAAACAGCACCCTTCACTTCTTCGTCACACTTAAATTTCCTTCCTCGAAGGTTCTTCTTGAGTTTTGAAAAGAGGAAATAGTCGCTGGGAGCTAGATTTGGAATGTAGGGTGGATAGTCGATCTCCTTGAAGTCACATTTCTTCACAGCATTTGCAACAAGAACTATGTGCACAGTCGCGTTGTCGTAAAGAAGGCGCACAACACCATCAGCTTTCCTTGCCTTTTCTCTTTGATGGAAGCACGTAGTCTGTGCACTAGGCCACCATAGTACTCCCCATTTACTGTGGTGTTACTCTCCTTGAAGTCAATGAAGAATATTCCTTCACAGTCCCAAAAGATTGGGATCATGATCTTTTTGGTTGACTGAGTGACCTTGACCCTTAGAGGCAGTGCTTCGGCAGGTTTACGCCTGCCACTCCATTGATTCTCTTTTGGACATAGGGTCATAGTGGAGGATCATAGTTTCATCTCCTGTAACAATGGTTTGCAGAACTTCTCTCTTGTTGCCACGGCAGAACTTCAAAAATGCCTGACAACAAATGGCTCGTTGCTGCTTTTGGACTGAGCAAAGAAGTCTAGGCACTAAACTTATTCGTGTTTAAATGTTCATGAATAATTTGAAGGACTACTGTGTGTTAGAAAGGCCCAACCTTGCTGCTATTTCTGTAACTTTGAGCCGCCGGTCTTCCATAATTTCTCCTTCAACAAGAGCGACGTTTTAAGGAGTGAGCACCTCCAAGGGCCGACCTGAACGCTCTTCGTCTTCAATGCTTTCTCGACTCATTCGAAAAAGCTTGGCCCTTTCTTTTACGGTAGAATATGAGGGGGACGCTTCCCCATATATAGCGTCCAACGTGTTTAATTTCATTTGGATATAGTCCTTCCTTTGTGAAGAACTTAATAACAGCACAATAATACATTATGGACATATCACAATCTTGTACACATAGCCTTCTTTATGTAACTAATCTAACAAATGAACACAGTGGAGTGGAAGTTACACCTGCAATTATTTACTTACCAGATAAGGTATGGCACCAGATAAGGATTTTGTGAAGGCGATAATCCTTATCGGCAAGGTCGGAAACTTGTGGACCTACCCTTGGATGTTAACAAACCTTCTCATTCATGAAATGGTCATTTGCCTAATGCATGTTCTGAAATAAAACCCAAATACAAGGGGGTGGAAAGAAAGTAATACTAACATATTCAGTAAACATGTATTCTGGAATCTGGAGACTTTTACATTTCTACAATTCTGGAAGACATTGGACTCTATAGCTAAGCTACTTCGCCCTACTACAACACTAGTGTGGCTTGTTCTGACTTCTGCGGCTAACTCCCTCACTGTCCACCAACGATCCAACTCCAGCAGTGAATCAAATGAACGTAAGGACAAGGACAAGACGACCTAAACGTAATGCATCTTTCACTATTGCATCATAGACGAAAGTATGGCACCCCACAGACCATCGTTTGTTATGGTTTCACTACCACAGACTTTTCGCAGGCCTGCATGGCATTTGCTCACGTTCCTAGCACGTGCCAATTCAATTTTAATCCATGCATCTGCTCACTTTTAGAAACTTTCATTTTACGACAGCTCAAATTTACATCATAATTTGACAGCTTCATGTTCGTCCGCCTACAGATAGCGCACTAGTGACGCTGAGTGTGTAGAAAGGCTATGCCATTCCTCTGGGCATGCTGAGAACAATGCATTTACATGTTCATTAGCAACGTGGCGGCAGTATTGCCAGCCTTCATAGATAAGAACACCTAGCACTTTACCATGCGTTTTCAGAACGTTTTGCATGCTCTATGCATATCTCGTTCTTCACATTTGTTTCTAGGCAAACAAGGTCGTTGAAGAAATGCGATTGTTATTATTTTGGGACAGAGATAATATTACATTGAACAAAATAATTTCTGTAAACAAAAATTAATGATGCCCTAATATTTTCACCCAACATTCAAATGTATATTTGTAACACTTTCCGTCCGGCATGTTTTTCTATAACAGCAGATGTTTAAATTGGAACATTAATGTCCATCGCTTATCTTAGGAGATTTATTTATTTGTATTTTGTATTGCTAGCATTTTTTAACAATGAGGTGCTCCATTATGTTCAGTCATACCTGCTTCAGATCCAAGATCGCGGCTCAGTCCCGCCAATAAGGTTTTCTAGTAATAAATAAAAAATTAGGTTTGTTACTATGGGACAATTTGACAAAATTTAAGGTACACTGTACTTTCTTTTTGGTTCTATAGTTCACGTATTCATAATTGCGATCAGATTCAGCAAAGGGCTTAAGTATTATAGCATAAGCATGCATACCCACAGACAGGACAGACACTGTTTTGTATCTGTACAAGAAAAGCAAAGTACAATAAACTACATACATATGCACAATAATCTGTAGAGAATCTGTTACCAAATAAACACTCTATGAATGAGCCTCGAAGTGCCTTGCCTTTAAAGTAAACGATGTACTCATTAAGTGCGTAAGTTTATCGCTTCCAAGGCTAACAGTTATATGACTGACTTGAGCTTTTCCTGGACATGAGCTACAGCCACCGACTTCCTCCAGCAGCAAACAACAGACGCGGTTTGCTCCGGACGACCGGCCGTGCGCGCTTCCGGTGAGCAACCAGTCGCCAGAGATACGAACTCGCCTCCCAGAGGTCTTTGCACGGGACAGCCGTTCTATAGGATAGACTAACTGCAATGCGAAAAATAAAAGAACAAGCCAAAGCAATTGCACTAGATTAGTTTAAGCACCTTGCATATAGATACAGAATGTTTCAAAAGTAACGCATAATTTGTTTTACAGGAAGATGAACGATTTAAGAAAAACGTAAAGACATATCAAATATTATTTCTCTAAAGGATTTATTTCATTAACGCGAAATCTTTCCGTAGTCATTGTTATGAGTTATGACGTCATCAAATAAAAATTTAATCAGAAATTACGACTTATTTTTTATATTTTCTGATAGAGCGCTTTCGTTTTATTGCTTTGCAGCCTCACGGAACCTTCATTTATTTTTTAATTAAACTGCTTTCCCTTCTCAAGGACTAAGAAATTTATGAACAATCATATGTTATAATCGCAAAAATATTGCTGTCATTGTAACATATACTTGCATATAAAATAAATGAAGGTTCGGATAACAAAAATGAAGATTTTGTATAAAACAAATGAAGGCGGAGAACTAATTAAGATTGGACAATGTAAGGAAAACATCGTCTACATCGGGCCCTAATCTCTTTATTTCTAATCCCATCCCCTGCAGCTCTTAAGGGCTCATTAATAGTATTCATTTTGTGTTGATAGATTCCTTACAATAACATTACTTGTATGTTTCTAAGCACTTAAACATTATGAAATACGCGACTCTCAAAGAAAATAACAAAGTTTCGCACAAATAAGTTGCTAGCGTAATACAAATACCAATATAGAGAGTGAAGGGGGTAATTTTCTGTTACATATTGTAAAGTGATAGGGTGTAGTTTTCTTACCTTGCCAGCAAACTAAGCTTGGGAAGGTCACCAAAATCAAGACGGGACAGCCTACATTATAGGATTTCAGTAGTTGGAACCGTGCATGGATTAAGAATTGTAACAAAATGCTTCAAATGCTTGATTTTGGAAACGAAATGAATAAATACAATGTTTCCTTTTCGAGATATTGAAATGGGGGGGGGGCGATCGATAGATATTAAAACACTAGGCGGGGCACTGCCCCAAGTGGTTTCATGAGAGAACCGCCACACCAATGTAGTGCTTAGCCAGAATTTTTGCAGATTGTTTTAATGTTAAGCTATGAAAACGCTGCCCATTGATAATTAACCAGATTTATATCGATTATTAAAGAGATGATAAACCAATCTAATACTAATTTTAAGATTGTTTAGCTTTAGTGTGAATTTCTGAGCACCAAGTTGCAAATAATTCAATAGCCCACAAGCTGGAAATTTTACATCTGTGACCGTAGGTTTCCCATCTCAAATTATTTGTCTAAGACAAGTATACAGGGTGTAAATACTTGCATGACAGGAGTATTCCAATTCGTAATAACTGACCGCCATATGCCACACACTTTCATTCCCCACCTACTTTCATTTTCTCACTAGGGCCTGAAAATGCCCCGGAATGTCACTGTTAATATTTTGATATTTATATATATATTTGTTTATTTATTTATTTTACCTAATTACAGCATTAGTTAAGTATAATTTTAAAAAGTATATACTGAGGTTCATCAAATAATTTTTTGTCTTAACAGAAAAACTTGGAGAATTTTTTAGGGTTCTGCTAATAAACACCAGACATAAATTTTTGGGGTAGTCCCAGAAAGCGACGAGAAGGAAAAATAGGAACTATACGCTACATCTTCATAAAGACCACCTCGCACACAAACGAACCTAAAAGTGACCTACTTATACGTTACCCATGCTGGTCTCGCGCAGAGGTCAAGTCTAGTAATCCCTTACTGCACTTGGGTGTCCCCGTAGACGCTTTGTTCCATTTAGCCCGAGGAACATGATCGCTCCGTTCTCACGCCAATCTTCCAGCAGTTCTTATTTCGTCCTGTTACCAGACAACCAGAGTCATAATGTCAGCCCGTGTCTCTTAAGCACTTCGCTGGCGTCTGACACACGAAATACTATTCACATATTTGTAGGTGTTAAATGTCAAGCCACTTTCTCTTGACTCTGCTTTTGTGTCCCTATCTGCATGCATTAGCATTCAAATTAAAACTTGTATCTGGGTAAGTGGGTGCCCACATTATTCCACATAGCTGCAGATGCGCTCGAAAACTCGGCATTGTTCAACAAAAGCGGGTGGCGTGACATTTTCCACTTTATCACTCTGATTGATCTCCAAATATGGGCGATATTTTAAAATGAAACAACCAGTAGCGAACTAAGGATAATATTTTTTGATTGGTAGCAACAAAAGTAGTATTTAAATTGTTTATTTGAAGTAGTACGGTAAAACTGTCTCCCACTCTGAGAAATTAGACGCTTAGCTGAAGAGTCAGTCTTATTTTTCAGTAAAAGTTTCAAATGAAAGAAACAACATTCACCCAAAATGCCCAAAATTCTACCTAAGAGCTTATGACTTTGCTGCTTTTACAACCTTTATATGAAAACATTGACTGAAATATTTTGGCCGTTAACAAAAAGTTAAATTATGCGAAAACGCTTATGACAGATTTCTTAGAAAATCGGGGAAAGGTGGGTGAATACTAAATATTTTCTGAAATATACATGTATCAAAAATTTTAAGTGCTCCAGTAAATTCGTTGGTGAACACAAACTTTGATTAAATACAAAAGCTTCACCGGTGCGTATTTTACATGTCAAATATGCTATGGTTATCAGTGACATTCTTTTGTAGATACATCTAAAGGAGACCATGGTTTGGCGATGATCACGCTCTACCCATGGAAAAAACTGCACGTCTTTTAATATCAGTTCGGTAGGATTTTCCAAAATAATTAGCAATTCCCGTTAAAATAAAATTAAAGTAGTTTTGTTGTTAAACTGGTTTATTTAAGGACGCTCTTTAACATCTCAGGTCATCAGCGTCCCATTCAATTCAGGGCGTGAAATGGCTGATAAATTTTTCTCAGAGACCTCTCATTTTAGGATAGAGGTTCTTTTTCGTGCCGTAAATGTACGACACGGGACCCGCGGCTTTACTTCCCTTCCGAAGGAAGCCATACTTAGGATTTTAACGCCAGAAAAATGGAGAGACCATAGTTGCTGTTTTTCTGCCAGTAAGAATTCGATTATATTCTCCATATGAATCTCTTTAAAATTACCAGAGTTGTTTCCACCCATGCACTCAGAAAACAGTCCCTCCTTAAAAACCAATTTTCCGGCACGCCTTATAAATAACAAAACACTATCGTCTTGGCCTACATTTCTAAGTCCGCATCAACGAGGCCGCATCAGGTTTAATTCTTACTTCTGTATAAACAGTACGTGCTGGTGCAACAGACAACCAGATAATGTAACACCCCACTGAATCATTACTCTGTGCCGGAAGCGGATGTCGCGTGGCCAGAGTCACGCTTCGCTCCCAACCATCTGTCGTGTTACTGTATTGTTTTGTCCTTTTATTTTTCTTAACTTCAACAATGACGCTACCATTAAAACGCCCAATTATGTTGTCGGAAACACTGTGAATAGATTAATTAGAGGCATATATGGCAGTCTATCACCAAGGGCGGTGGCATATTTCAAAATTGCTTAAGAAAATCTAAGCATTCGCAAGGGGAGCCGTGCTTATCGATATGTCAATGTGCTTACTCATACGTCATGACCGACTATATTTACCAACTCCCAATGTAGGTGTCGATAGTAGATGAAATGGTGGAAAATGTAGTCCGTGCTTTTAATTATATAACTTTATTAATTTGTTTCGTTGCAGTTACCTAGTTTATATCAATGGCTCTTAGTTGGAAGAAAATCAAAAGTGGCACATTACTTCTTTTGTTTTTTATTGTGTTAACATTGATTTAATTAAATCACAACAGAAACTTGTTTAATAGAAAGTGTTAGTACAACATGTATTGCTCTTGTATGTCTTAATTATGTAGTGCATCGCATAATATATTTACATTTCCTAAATTGTAGTAATTAAAGGAACAGTGGATAAAGGGTATACATTGTGCAGATGTTTCACTTAATGATGAAACTGTAGTGTGTATTAAACGTTTCGTACCAAAGTTTGCGGTTAGGGAAGACATTTTCTTTCTCTGATTTCTGTAATCTATCGTATATGGCAGTGAGTTAGCAAAGAAAGGAAAGATCCTAAAGAACGTGTATAAAGCGGGGTTTGAATCAACATTATGAGCTTTAATGAATGGTGTGAGCGCGGTGTTATAGCATATTTTGATTCATTTGCAAATGAGGTTATGTTGCTGCTATTATATTAACACATGGGTTTGTTTATTTGGTTTGTTGCAGTTACCTGGTTTATATCAGTGGTTTATAGTGAAATCACACCAGGAACGTATATAATATAAAGTGTTTAGTACAACATGGGTTGCCCTTGCATGTTATATTATGGTAGTGTACCACACAATACACATTTACATTTCCAAAATACAACAAATAAACACCATGCAAATTTTGTAGTTAATGGTGAAGCTGTAGTGTGTAGAGTGCATTAAACATTTCGTACCAAAATTTGTGATTAGGGAGGAAATTTTCCTTTTGCAATTTTCCCTAATCAATCATCATATATGACGTTGAGGATTAGCAATGTAAGGAAAGATCCTGAAGAACGTATGAAGTTATGATTTGACTACTTTACAAGTGAGGTTAATACAAAACGGTACACCCAGTTATAACTATTGCCAAGGAAGATCATGTTCATTTCATTAAAATAGACGATGATAAATATGACGCTGTTCCATTTATGTCGACTAGTTTTAAGATGCCCAGTAATTTGGAAGTTGGTGTATTTTATAAAGAGCTGTGTCTATCTGTGGAGAAGTTTATAATACATATTATTTTATATTTCCTTTACATATGAGAAATGTTGTTTGTAAACAATTTCGGATTATTAAAAACCATTGAAATATTTTCTAATGATAAAAATGTCATCTGCGTAAAAGTTTCGTATTTGCTAGTTGCACGACTTCGCCGCCATTTTTCTTCTTCTTCCCCGTATGGGCGTCTGGTAAATATAGTCGGCCTTGCATACACCGATTAGATCGATATTGAAATCAACAAGATAGGTTGACGACTAAATAAAAGCGAGGGAAATAAATAACCTTTTCAGAAGCCAATTTCGTATGTTTAACCGCAATCCAAAACAGTTTCTGGATCATGTTGTTTCCGACAAGGAAATACTGTTCACCACTTTGATCGTCAGTCTGAACTTCACATAATGAAATGACGACATCAAGAATCTGCAATATCTTGCTAACTTAGGGTCCAGCCCTCGGTAAGCAGATAAATGATTATTTATTCTTTTTCTCTCCTTTTTTAAGATGCTGAAGGAATTTAAGTGAGTGTCTGAAACTTGATCATAAAATAACCCTCGTAATGATTACTATACAACATTATGAAATAAATTTCTAATAGAACTAACGAGGGGGGAAAAAAAGGTAGCAGAAAATTATTTGTTCTTTCATGCAAAACGCTCTAATGCACAAGAGCCTGTTACGTTGATCAAGATGCAGGTTTAGTGCTCGTGACACATCCACCATACTCACTTGACCCAGGTCCTAGTGACATTTTATTTGCTTCCAAAGCTCCGAAAGGGGTGGATGATGCCGGTGTGTCAGCAGTTCAACATTCTCGATCAGGACTTAAACAGTGTTTTTTAAAGTACTTATAATCTAGATGAAAGAAGCAATAATGGCCTAAGTGTATTGAACCTGGTAGAATGTCTACTTACAATGCCCAAATAATAACATTTATAGCTTATTTTAGAAATAATCATTACGTTTTATAAACATCAGCTCAAATGTAATTTCTTGCTTCTTTTATTAAAAGAAAGAAGATCCTAAACATTTAAGTATACCTAAAGAGTTAATGTGGAAATAGATGACCATTAAATTTAAAACAATATATTTGAAAAAAAAAGTACAAAAAGAAATTAAATAGGATAGTAAAATAAATATTATTCGTTTCAAAAAAGATATACTAAAAATACGAATTATTTGTTTTACAAAGTAATATTATGCCACACGCATTAAAAAGTTTAAAATGTGTTAATTATCTATGGTATTTTATTTCAACTTTTATAAATAGTAATATTAATTTTCGAAATATGTAATGGAGTATTAGGCAAAACTAGCAAAATTTCATATTAGTAAATCTGGAATTAAATATTTGTTGAGGTATGATTCATTCTTTATTGCAGCCTAGAGTCTAGTAAGCATGGGTCTGGGCAGGATTTGTAGGTCACAGATTCATAAAGCCGTACATTCTAAACAAACAATTACCAATTTGTGTCCAATGAATTGCCTTTTCCTGGAGGAAATTACCCTTGAACTAAGGTAGCGTATGTGGTTTGTACACGATGGAGCACCATCCCATTTTTTACACCTCATACAACCACACGTAATGCACAAATTTGGTGAGCAATGGATTACGTGAGAAGTTCGGGTTACATCGCCTGACCTAAACCCTTTGGATTTCAAGAGCGTGTGTACATTGCATGTCATCAAATTCGAGAGCAGCCAGGTGGATTCGCATGAGTAAGTGATTCTCTTGAAACACAGAGCTGAAGAGTGAGTGACGATGACAATAAAACACAGAGCAGCTTCTACAGTGGCATTTCAACGGTTGGTTGAGGATAACAGGCTTCAATACAACAAAGTCCACATCTCAAATGTTTATTTTGTTTCTGGATATATTTTCTATTAATTTCAATACCGCTTGATGTGAAAACGTGTCGTTTTTGCTTCTACCATGTTGTTGTTGTTGTTATTATTATTATTATTATTATTATTATTATTATTATTATTATTATTATTGCTGCTGTTTTTATTTTGCAATATCAAAGAAAAAGCGTGAAGTATTTTCGTATATGTTCATACATAAAAGAGTACGCGTTTGTGGAAGATACACTGACGCTTATCTTAGCTGAAATGCAAACCGTTCTAAAAACGTAATCACTTAGCAAGTTTCACTGCTTTTAAAACGGCATGAACATTTAACGGCACATGCACAAGCCAAATAAGACAGACAGGAAACGAACAGTAAATCCGGAAACTGGCGATAGTGAGAATGCTAAAGGAAGGAAATGGGATCAACGAAGAGTGTAATGGTTGAAACCAAACACTGAAGACAAAAGAACAGATTGTTGTCCTTTGTACAAGACTAAAAACAACCATTTAGTAATAACGATGCAGTACTATACGTACTGTCACAGAAAAGAAAATTACTAAATACATTCCGTTGCAAACCAAACAACAATAGTAGTAACTAGCGCATGATGGCCAAAATGATGAGATTTTCACTGAAGCATTCCCTGACTGGCAGCCATTCTGCAGTCACGAGGTCAACAACCTTGCAGGGTTAGACCATTCTTATATGCAGTGCGGGGTAATCCATTTCTGATGGAGACTAAAATTCTTTGAACACTTGTTCTATGCTATTTACCAGCGTTTAATCGGTCCTGGTGGTGTAGTGGTAACCACACTTGCCTTCTAAACTCAAGGTCGCGGGTTCAAACCCGGCCAGGATCGATGGATTTTTTCGGGCGTAAAAATGCTAAGTATGGCTTCCATCTGAAGGGAAGTAAAGCCGTGGGTCCCGTGTCGTACATTTATGGCACGAAAAAGAACCTCAAGCCTGAAAGAAGAGGCCTCTGAGCAAAATTTGTCGGCTGTTTCACGCCCTGAATAAAATGGAACGGTGATGTTAAAGAGCGTACTTAAAAAATAAACAAATCAAAATCACCAGCATTTAACATATCTACAGTGTAACGCTTGTTCAGACGCGCTTCAAGCATTCATTCGTTTCAGAGTCTCATACAGGGCCAATGCCTTTGCATGTGCATTGTTCTTGAATTTTCGCTATCATTCTGCTCTTTGCCACTGCATGAACTGCTAAAACGTTACTATCCACATTTAATGTGAAATATCTTTTACTGATTTGTTTTGTTTATTTAAATATGCTCTTAAACAGTTTTGGTCATTTAAGTCCCATTCAATCAGAACGTGAAACAGTCTATACATTTTGCTCAGAGGTTTCTTTTTTCATGCTTGAGGGACTTTTACGTGCCGTAAATCTACCACATGGAATCCACGGCTTTACTTCCCATATTTTTTACGCCCGAAAAATACATCGACCTTGGCCAGGTTTGAACCTGTGACTGAACTATTGTTTTTATGCTTTTAAACCCCACTTGTTCAAATCCCTGCAGTGCCATTGAAATGACATGCTTCCCAAAAACTAATAAAAAGTCATTTAAATAATTAGTAAATTCTATTCACAAAACTGCTTCAACTATAAACTTTTAACAAAACGGATATATTTTCTGAACTTAGTAGACTAATTAAGATAAATATTACAATTTATTTACATTCCATAAGGTTTTTGTACAACATATGAATGATATGTCAGAGCATCGAAGAAGTAAGTCACAGCATACAAAATTATACTTGTGATGTTATTATAGATATTTCAAAATGTTTTTCAATATATAATTTATGTTACAGTAAACGTAGTATATTTAATGAAATAAAATTATCATATTAGATACATTGTCGTAACTATATAATATTCTAATATTTTTAAAATAATCGATGAGACAAACAATCTAGTTGTAGAAATTCTCTGTAAGAACAGATTTGAATTATTTCCCTATCAGTGGATAGTACTGATTTGAGACAAACTGCAACGATGTTATATACTTCGATACATGTTGAATATATTCCTTTGATAAAAAGTTGATTAATATATAATGGATTTATGCACATTACTCTTTTCCCAAGTGTTTGTGTTATTTATTATCATATTTTTATTAAAATTGTTCAGCTTTTAATGTAAAAATCCACACGAGAAATTATATATTCACACAGATTGTTAAAATAATCTCCTATTTTTCGCAATATACTTCTATTTGATTTTTTATTGTTTTTACCGTATATTATTAGCATTGCTTCCTTTTGTAATATGAAAATAGTTCACTTTCAATAGAAATTCACCGGTATATATTTTTTCTCGTCGTGCAAATATAAGGTTTTCCCAAAGGTCCCAACATGCATATGCCAATTAACAAAAAACGTTAAATGAGTGTAAAGAAAAAAATAAATATAAAACTCAGATATCTACACTACAAGATATGCACAACATACAGTAATTAGAAACGAAAATTTTGAGGTAAACTAAAAGATACCCCAAACTATTAATGAATATAAAAGGTATATTTAAATATATTTAGAGTACATGAACTCTGTATGAAAGGTACTTTAGGATTTCACAAATTCAGTCAAAGGTTTACCCTATAATTAGAATCACAACAGTGGTAATAAATCTAGACATATTATAATGGAAGATACGATTGTATACATTGCAAGATAAATGTAGCTGGTCTTGTTTTCACAAGAAGCAAGAGTTTGCCTATTTTGAAAAGAAAATGCACTATCATTTGTTTGAATTCATGCTAATGGTTATCATTTCCGATATTTTTTTTGTAACCAAGGCGATTTATCAACTAGATGTGAAGTAACTGTGTTAAAGAAACTAATTACATTCCACCATTAATGCAATTACATAACTATGCTGAAAGGATACCTGTGAAAGCACACTAATTTAGAACCAAAAACGTCTAACTGCAAATTTGCTGTTTTTTTTTTTTTTTTTTTTTTTAAGTTTTCTCCTTATCATTGTTAGCAATCTGCAATGCACCCAGTAGGCACTGATGCCTGAATAATTAAGTGTAACGTAAAGTATAAAATAATTCAATTTTGTGGTGAAAAATGCAAGTTTCTGTGATTTATAAAGTAATTTTAACAGCCTGTTATTATCATTCCTGGGGTAAATAAAAAAATGCACAAGACGAGCCCGCACACCGTACAAGAACTCAAAAGATAATATTCGTCAGGAAATTGTCTCGGTTTTTCAAAATGACATGATGAATAATTTCCTAAAGAGATGCCAAAAATGTGTGGAGAATGAAGGCGGGCAGTATCAAAACATCATTTGATAATTTAGTAAATAAATTGGTTTGTGTATTGTTGGTCGGTCGGCTTTATTAATATACCCTCCCGCTAGCGAGTGCTAGCACATAGGCAAAACACTCCGGGAGAAAACAAAACTGATCGGACAGTACTACCGTGGTTGTATCAGAAAAATATTTTAATTTTTTTAGAATTACATTTTTCAAAAAATTGAACAAATTAATTATATCTCGAGCAATAAAAAACTGTTTTTAAAATAATATTACTGGTTTAATTATCTTTTCCGGTTACATTTGAAATTTTGAAGAAAACTGGGTAAAGCGTGCATCGTGTGGAACAATTTAATGCAAATAAAATTAAATTAAAAAAGCAGGCATTTTAAAATGTAAGTAGATCCCCCTACATTCTTACCTCTTAACGAGTGTTTAAAAAGTCTTGTCATTTGTAAAAGTGATACAGATTATGAAATTAGGAAGGTCGTAATTTGTTTAAGCTTTGAAAAATATTAAATTTTTTAACATTCTATGCGGGTTTTTTTTAAGTGACAACTGTGTTTTAATTAAATATATGTACCAGAATGGATGAAAGGAAAGATTTTGGAAAACGGAAATTAATTTGAATGTATGTATTAAATCTCAGGGGTAAATAATTCCTTCCTTTCCGACGATGGTTACCGCTGTCTAATGTTTTGCCACGGCTGTTGAGACTCTGCTGCTGGATATTTTTATGTTCCTGTGACCATAGGGGAAGGAGTCTTGTCTTTTCCGATATGGAAGATGGAACACAATTCATTATTAATAAACTATTGCAGCACATAAAATGTACTGCACTCAACTAAGAAAGCTCGTCCACTTAATTCTCTTCCAAAACTAATTACCGCTTTCCACTAACTGAACTGAACTGAGAAAGCCCTTTCACTGACATTGCCCTGCTGAATACTCTTGCCAAACTGACTGCGGGCCTCACAATTGCAGGTCTAAATAAACATGGCCTGCGTGACTTTTTCCATGTAGCGATTGGCTTCTTCCCTTGAAGAGGTTATAGGCCTGTCTTTTCATTCCTGCAGTCGCCAAAGGTTTTATGGTGCCTGCCCTGCTTAAGAAATTCTCAACAGAATACCAATAAACATCTTGCTCAAGGATTCTTTACAAACATTGTTACAACAGGCTACAGACATTCCCAGGTCATATTTTATGGCTGGGGTAACTTTCTGCGCCCTTGCAAGAAAATAACATTTTACACACAATAACTTAACACCTGTAGAAGAAAATGACATTTCTCTTATGGTTATAACGAAGGTACATGAAATTATTTGCTACAATTAATTAAGTGTGAGAGTGGTGTCTCAATTCTGACCAAACTGCACCGTTCTTAAGCTGGAACAACAAAACGGAAATATTTTGACGTTGTCTTACCTGTTGTTAGCATCTTCGCTACTGCTGGACACATCTTCCTCTTCCAGATCGTCCTCTTCGTCCTCCTCCTCGTGTTCTTGTCGTGGGGGCGGGAGCGGAGGCGGGGGCGGCGGCACTACTTGATGGGGCTGTTGTTGCACGCTGTAGTTGCTGTATCTGCGAGGAAAGTCTCGAGTCTGTGACACGGGTGCAGATCGCGGTCTCCCGATTGGGGGCGGCGGTGCGACGCTGCGTACCGGGGTGGAAGCGGCGGACAGTATCTCCACCACCGTCTCCGGGGTGGCGAGAGGGGACAGCGGCGTGTCGGGGAGTGGAGGTGGCGGCGCAGACGGCGCCGGAGGGACGGGATCGGACAGTCGTAACGGTCGGAGGCGACGCATGGAAGCGCGTAGCCAAGTGCTGCTACTCTGGCGTCGCGGCGCAGGAGGCGGTTCTGCTTCTTGCTGCTCCTGCTGGTGCTTCATGCTTTCTGTGTCTTCCTCGCTGCGCATGTCCAGCAAAGCCGCCACCCAGCTCCAGTCTATGTCGTCATCTTCCTCCCTGCAAAACCACATCAACCTGTTGAAACCACTTGACGTCACCAAACTTCCGCACATCACTCTGAACCATGGAAACTTTTACTTGCACGCAGTGCACATGTGGCCATCTAGGGTAACGCCAATTTTAAACCAGCAGAGGAAAAGTGTGAGCAAATGTAATCTATTGCGGTTGTACCTATGAAAAGATTTTTAAAATGTTCTTCAAATGTCCATACACACCTGCATGAGAGACATTTTCCATCTTCAGAAGCAGTGGTGAAAGCCGCGGAGGCGATTCTGAACAACCTATCGAAAAATGTTTTCTAGCATGTGTTATAAGAGTTGTTGAAAATGATGCTCCTCAGCGGCAATACATTGCATGAATCTGTGTAGGAAATCCCTATTTCACTTAACTTTTCTTCCGTAAGAACACGCGGTTGGGATGCATGTCTTGACATTGAGATTCTGTCTCTCGTAATTGTTTAATATGTTGGCGAACAGTTTCTCTCTAATTGAAACACGATTACTTTCACCACTACTTCTGAAGATGTAAAATGTCTCTCATGGAGGTGGGTACTACTAGGATCGATAGTCATTTTAAGAAATTTTTCAAAAATTTCAAAAATCTTTTCGTAGCCACAACCGCAATAGATTATATTTCTTTACACTTTTCCTCTCCTGGTTTAAAATTGGTGTTACTCTAAATGGGCACACACTGTGGGCAGGGCGGTTTGCAAGTTGATGACTGGCAGAAACGCTGGAACAGGGTGCATTGCATCCAACAGGGACTACTGTGAGAAAGATTATGAGAACGAGTGTAGCTAATGTTGTCAAATAAAAAAAAAATAAGATCATTCTTTATTGAAGAGGCTCATACTTCTACAAAATATTGCAGATTTATGAATCAGTTGCCGCTCTACAGCACAATACAAGCTTCCATCGGCCACCACTAAAAGCACCGATTTATAGCATTGTTGCAATTACTTTATTTTAGCCCCAAGTTACATAATATATCTACATGTTATTTTGGAGTTTCGTAAATTGACAGTTACCTGCACTTTCATTTTTTTACACTTACATCAAGTTTAACAACGTCATCTTCCATCAATTACTTCTATTGTTTTCTTCTTTTCGAGTTAAGCACGCTACTAGCGGACAGACGTGCATAATTTTTTGTGTAAAACGATTTCCATTTTAACCCTTTTTGTTTTCCTCTATCAGAATCGTTAAGCACCATAGAGAAGTTTAAAGGGCCACACTTGAAACAAAAGCAAGTCAGTTAGTGCTGATTGGCCGTCAGTTAAAAAGCCCTACTAAAATAATATTGCAGTAATGCAGAATGAAGTTAGTTATACATGAATGTGAACAAGACCCACGTAGGCAAACCAATGCAATTTACATAACTTCTTCCTGTAAAGATGAAAATTAAGTGTTGTGAATATTCCGTTAGCAAAGAATTTTATATTTATTTTATTGCATTATATTTATTATAAGCATTATTCAGGAAAACTTTTAACGCGCGAATACCTACTACGTTTCAAATTTGGCAACATAGCATAAACCACATTTTTAGAATTATTATTATTATTATTATTATTATTATTATTATTATTATTGTTTGTTATTATTGAGATCAAACCACAAAAATTAATGGTATACTATTCATTAAATGAAATATATGACCACTGATAACATAGCTATACTGTGTTGGTATTTTTAAACGCTTTAAAATGTAACTATGTTTATGAACTGAGCTCTTGATATCATCTTTACATTCACTAAAACAGAGAAAAATGAAGTTTTGAGTTACATTTTGATTTAGGAAGATATGTTCATATGTTTCTGCTTCACTATTTCGCTATCACGAAGATCCTGTGAGGTATTACTAGTTCAAGGGAAGAATAGTGGTAAAATGTACTTAATAAATTTTTAAAGAAAAATAAAGCAGCTGCTAATGTTTAAAGTAATATATATCCTCTTCATTCTTATGACATACGTAATGAACTCTATAATTATACAGAGCACTCGGAAATTATACGCATTTACAGTGAGGTTATTTGAGTTACGAACGGTAGAGCGCGGCTGCGTAAGCTAGTCGTCAAGGTTTATAATGTATGTTCTGGTAGCTGATTGTAGTTATTTTGAGGAAGGTTTTATCTACGAGTGGTAGTAGGTTTGTGTGTTACTCGGTTCTTTCAAGGTGTGCGAATTGTTCTTCGTTAGTTAGTACATTAATGTAGTTTTGAAGAGCATACATATGTAAAAACGGATTCTTGCAGAGAAGTGGTAAGACGATTCGAAAGAAAATATCCTGGCAATCGTGTTTCAAGTATAGAGAAACTGTTCGCCAACATATTAAAAAACTACGAGAGACAGAATCTCAATGTCAAGACATGCATCCCAACCGCGTGTTCTTACGGAAGAAAAGTTAAGTGAATTAGGGATTTCCTACACAGATTCGTGCAATGTGTTGCCGCTGAGGAGCATTATTTTCAATAACTCTTATAACACAGGTTATTGCTTATAGTTATCAGTTTTAAACCATATCATTTTATGCTTTCAGTAAAAATAAAAATACTAACTTTACGAGCGGCGACCCTATCTTTCTTTTCCAGGTGTAGGCAGCCGCGCTCAGACTGTCCACGACTCAAACAACCTCATTGTATATACAGAAATGAGAACAATGGTCATCCCGTTTCTTAAATAAATTAGCATTACGTTTCATCACGACTATTTTGGACATGTTACATAAACACTAAAGTTGTTCAGGTATAATATATGGTATCAAGTCCCGTTTAGAGGAATAAATTAAACCGAAAATATTAGAATACATTGAAAGTTTATTGTTATATTTTATTCATTTAAAAATTCAAAACAGCTAATTGGTGAATTTTGTGTTAATGTGAATGTGAATTTTGTGCTGTAATCCTTAAGCCTTTATATTGCATTAATAGTAATTTTAATGTATTACCAATAAGAACTTGAGCATTAAATATCGTACCATTACAAAGAAATAGCATAAAGTCAATAATCCCCGCGAATGAACAGTAAATAGATTAATTAATAATGGAAAAAATAATTGTATATTCTATAGTCGTGCAGTCACAATATGCAAATTTATCTTTTGGACATTAACGCGATTATTATTTCTAATACTGTTATAGTTTTTGTAGTTTTTTGTAGTTTTAGGACTATTTATGAATAGAATAAGAATAAAAGGCATAAATATTTGAAATTGGAGTAAAGAATATTAACAATTATATAAAATGTTATACTTACAAATGCCTAATCAGAAACCGTGAGACTAAAATAAACGGATTTCGACTATTCAATCGCTACGTTCTAATTACTAATACCAGCTGAGAAAAACAAAACAGAAATAACATTTTACCATTCTAAACAACATATTATTACAATTAATGGTTGCTTAGGCAGGACATAGTTTACAAAAGGATTTCAAATTAAAATTTATCGTTGCTTACGCAGGTGTTGTTCATAATTTACATTATGATTTCAGACTGCTACCAAAAGTGGTCAGTGATGTGTGCTCAGAAATTATAGTGGGGGTGTAGAGAAGACCAGAAGACAAATGCACTTCGCGCGTGAAAGGATTTGGTAAACTTTACGATAATTTCACTACGATTGGTCAAAATTCAAACTTTTGTTTAATTTCAATTCGATTTTATATTGGCATCACATTAAGTAAAATACTTATCTTGTTGTATCATGCCTTCTTTTCCAAGATATTAAACTTAACGTTCCAAAAAATATTAACCGAAAGCCTACGTAGTCTAATAGTAACTTTGCTACGACTAATTTGGCGATCCTGGGTTCGAATCCCAGTCAAACTGTCTGGGTATGGTTTTTTTTTTCCGGAGTTTTTCCTTACTCTGTAAAGGTAATGGTTGATAATTTTAATTCGCCATGGCCTCTGAGATCTTTTGTGTCATCATTAATTCATTTCATTTTCTCTACAGACTTAAGCCTATAGTAATCAGCCCCCAATCTACAGAGGTCGCGAGGAGATCAATGCAGTCAAACCGATAAGAAATAAAACATTAAAAAAAGTAATTAATCAACTTTAGTTCAACGCCAAACATACACAACGCAAAGGATATAAACAAAAGAAGGCAGAGTAGTATACACAAGTGAAGACAAAGGAACAACGATGCGTATTTAATTGCATTTAATACAGACACGTATCAATTACTATAGAAAATATAAATTTTCGAACTTTGCTATAGGCAACCAAACTGAAAACTACTGATGGCTGCTACGCATGCGCTTCATACGTACCATGTCAGATATCAAAGATGAACATACTGAGAAAAAAAATAAATAAATAAATTATAATGTAAGTTCCGGAACAGGCTTTTGTAGTAAAACTGAATCATCAAAACGCCCACTTATTCAAGAGAGATAAGCCTCTCCTTTTTAGCACGTCATAACTGAAGTTGTTCCTCGAAACACAAAAATTGCAAGGTAACAAGGATGCTTGCCCCGGTGTGGCGTGTTTCCGGCCGGAAGTGTTTCCTAAACGGAGAAACTCCTTGCATTGTGTTAGATATTGAGGTCAAGAGATTCCTGCAAATCTTTAAAATAGGGTCAGAAAAAAATCTGGTAAAAAACGAAATTCCAGTGAAAAAAATGGTAGGGAGGAAGAATGGGGTCATGGGAAAGGAAGGTTTATTTTACTGACATGTTAAGTGTGGAACACTTGCTTAAGGAATTGCTTCAACCAATTAAACATACCGCAACCGACTATTGGTAGGATGTTTGGAAAACAAGTCATATAAAAATGTTGCCATGAATATTGAACATAGTGCACGCTTAAGCAAGTTTCTACATCAACAGATTATTTAATGGAAAATTACTCGTTTGTTTCATAGAACAGCTCATAGTTAATTTTAGACGAACCAGCAAAATTAATTGCAAACAAAACAGATGCAAAAGAAAGTTTTAATAAACAGCAGAAAAATAATGTTGCTCAGACAAATTCTTATCCTGAAATGCCAAATACCAGGTATCAGGTTCATTTACCTATCACCGAATTTAATTAAAATATCACCGTGAAGATCTTAGGAGTTAGCGCTTGACGTTAAACAGTTATAAAAAGGAAGCAATATTGTAATAATTACACCAATTCGTAAAAAAAAATACCGTATTTACACAAATCTAATGCGCCATCGAATGTAATGCGCACCCCAAATTCGAAATGTAAAATCATAAAAAAAGATATTTGACATACTGTACAGTGTCTTAAGAGTTAAGCCCATCCGCTCATAAAACGATCAGAACACAGAATTTATAAGTGGACTATTGTTACATGTTGGAGCACGTAGGACAAAATCCATCACTGGGCTGTTGCCAGGACAAAGAAGAAAAAGTTATTTCTTATGGTGTCACTAGTCACAGGTTGCCCATTCTTCCTCCTTTCATGCACGAATTAAAAAACTTTTTCTTCAATGTCACGATGTTTTCCTTTGCGAGGACCAGTGAATTTCTTCTTGCTAACTTTAGTTTCAAATAATGCCAGTGTCTGTTGCCCCAAAAGCGAATATTGCTCTCAGCTACATTGAACTCGCTTTCTGTCTGTCTGTTACTATTTTTTCAGTATAAAGAATTACTTTACGCTTCAAAGTAGCATCATATGATGTTTTTCTCTTTTATCTTCCATTTCGTGACTACCTATGTACTATTCAAGCGCTTTATGCAGTAATCGGCTAACAAAAGTAACGAAGTCAAGAATTGGAGCAATGCATTATGACGTAATAAAAATAAATATGAATGAAGTTACCAGCGAACAACAGAAACGGATTTTCCTCGAATCTAATACGCCAACGAATTAATGCACGCTACATTTTTGAATACTACATTTGGACCAAAAGGTGGGCATTAGATTCGCGTAAATAAGGTGTATTTTATATACGCAGAAAAACATTTTTCTGTTACGGTGCCGAACGGAATAGACACTTAAGTTGCAATTGAATAACTAATAAAAGCATTGCCTTTTGTGCCCTCTGCATTTTGTTCCTTTGCGCAATTTCATTCACATTTGTTCCATATGATGGCACCTAATTCATGTTCACAGAATATTACAGAAATTCCTGACATCAATACGAGAATAGTAACAAAATATTATCTACTTTTTAAGCCAACTTGCTTTATGAGTCAATCTTGTACTAGTAAACTTATGATAACACAATGTATTCCAGAAATGAAATGGAAGATATCTTGTCTTTAGAATAAATCTTCTAAGAGAACTAAACGTTAAACCTCCTCTAGGAGGTTACTGGCTTACGCTACCCCCAAATATGTCAACATTTAGTAACTATAGCCCGATGCGCTTTTATGGGTAAAATAAAAATCTGTAGGACACTTCTATCTTGTACTTGATGATTTTATTTGCAGATGTTATATATAGTCTCGATAAGTTTGTAAAATATTTTGATCGGCAGAATTTAGAGGAAGCAGTAAAATAGGTTTTTGCTCATCAGAGCCATTGTGTGCCTACATAACCTGAAACTTCCCCTCTCGTCACCTTGTACCTTGGTAAGTTTGCCTTGAGTTTTTAAACACTGGTTGCGGCCGCATTACAAAGTTGAAAACAGTATTTTTAAAGACTGTTAGATAACTGTAGTGAAACAGTATATTAGTGGCAACACAGTAATTCAGTATATATTAATTGAGGGAAATTTTGCTCTTGTTTCAGTATTAAATAATACAGAGCCTTCGGCTTAGGGGATTTGCCTGCCCTACTTCTAACAGGTACTGACCCGAAGTTGAACGTTGCGAGACCACATATTTCACTGTTATAGTGGGTTAGTGCTGCTATAATGTAAAAAGTCCGTATAGTTTAGTACTCAGAATCTTCATGTATAATTCCTATATTACAACATACTCGTGTAGAGAAGTGAGACGGCGATTTATAGACAGATCCCCTTGCGCCTCACAGAGAAACGGTGCATAATCTTGTGAATAGATTTAGGGCAGCGGAATCAGTTTTTGATAAGAGACCGAAAGTAAAACGCGATGACATCGGAGAAAAGTTAGAGCGAAGTCCAAAGAAATCTCTAAGAAAGCTGAATGAATTAGGAATGTTGCAAACCTCGGTTTGGAATGCCACTAAACTTTTATAATTAAAACCCTATAAGAAAACTATTTCAGGAATTGCAACCATGCGAAAATGTGAGTAGAGTTAATTTCTGAAATTTGTTGTCGGAGAAGGTTAATGTTCGCATTTAATTTTTTTCCGCACGGACGAAGCATGGTTTTATTTACATGGCCATGTAGCGATACAAACTATAGATGCTGAAATGCACAAAAATCTGATTTTGTAAAGAAATGTCACTGTATAACCAAAACTTTTATGTTTGGTGTGCCTTAAAAATCTATGGCTTGAATTTAAGGAGCTATGAATATCCAACTCCGCCGGCAAACAGCGTGCTTCCCGGTAGCAAACAAATCTCCGTTAACTCGGTCACGCGTCCAAACGAGAGCTGAGTATTATGTTTGAAACAACAATGATCTTATGCAGACACTCTCTAGCAGTGATATCAGTTGTATCGTTGTAAACTGTTGAGGTCCACGAACAGGCCAACAAAACAGAGTGTAGAGTTCAGATCATTAACGAAGACGGGCTTGTAACTGTGAACGGGATTTGAAATTTGTAAATTTATTAAATTCTTTACATAATGAAAATTTTATAAGTTTTTTAATGTAATTTACTTATTTACTGTTGTCTATGGCTCAACAGCAGTTTACTGGAATTTCCCAAAAACTCGAGCATAGCTACACATATAACAATATCATTAAAATATACATATCTTATAATTAAGTCTTACTTTTTTCCCCACTCTCCCGGACCCTATCCTGTCATGACTCCCACGTCTTTGATATGCTTTAGAGTCCTGAAAGTTACAAACATCTTACTTTTTACTTTGACTTTTCATATTTTTCTTATCCATTTTTCTCTTATTCTCCACAAATATTCTATTTTATTCCCATCCTCTGAGTGTCACTATCTTAATGCTACAATACTGTGCACGAGATAACGAGAACTCTTGGAGTAAGGCACAATGAGAAGATGATTGAAAGGTTAGACTATTGGGAAACTGATCAAAGTCAGAATGTTCAGTGCAAAGCCATTACCTCAGAACTGCTTCAGAGATGCTGAAACGAAGGAATATTTACATCGTTCAGTATTATGATCGTGACGAACATTTGGTTTTATTATTTCGCGCCTGAAACTTAACGACATTGCATGGACCGTAATGACACAATTTAAATTCTCCAGCAACAGTGAAAGAAAAGATATTCATCAGTTGCGAAGTTCGCGCGATTCATCTTCTGGGATGCAGTGCAGTGGGTTTTGGCTAATTTTCTAGAACTTGGACAAAGCATAATTAACTACTCGTTATGTCCAAACATTGTTTTCACGATAAATTTCATGGAAGAAAAATCCTTACACGTCTCATTCTGCTCGCTTCATATAAGCAGCAATTGAAAAACTTGAGTTGAAAGTTCTTCTAAATCTCTCCTATAGTTGGATATGAATCCTTGAGCAAGAGAGCAATCCAGAAAGCACTGCGTCAGTGTCTTCGAAGTTCTACCACAGAATGATGGCGTAAATGCTACAAAGAAATGGAAATTGTATTAAAGTAAACAAAAGTCTATAAATCAAGACAGTATATTGGCATTTCAACAAAACATGTTCATTTATAAAAATGTGTTGTTAGTTAAGTTAGGTATGACCATAATATATATATTTTTAATTCTTACTCTCTCGTGTTTCTCTTTTCCTCCCTACTTTCTGTTCTTGAAAGAATAGAAGTTGACGAGAGTGGAAGAGAAAGAAATGTAAAAGAGAACCATCCTTTATCAGTGTCAATGTTCTCATCCAAAATTAGAGAAACTGCCATGTCGCAGAACTTGGGAAGTGACTGAGTGTGATTTCGTGGCTCTGAATCCTTTTCGGTAGACACAATGTAAGTGCCATTATGAAATTGGACACAGGTTACAACATTCTACAAGGTAAGAACAGAACACCTACAATAAAAGGATGGATATTGCGTCATAGATGTTGAGAAACTGTTACCGACGTCATGACAAACAGTGATCAAGTTAAGAGCTTACTACAGACACCATTAATAGCAAAATATTTCTATTTATTGGTTGTTAAGAAACATTACAAAATGGCAACCAGCTAAGTCTAGCCCTGGTCAATTTCTAGGTGCTTCCCATTACAAATTCTAATACAAACAATACATTGAATTGTAGCAAACTTTCATTTTAAACAAATTATCCACTACTCGCTCCTCATACATGGCTCCGGCTCATCAGTAGCTACTCTGGAATATTTATTTATTATATAACAGTAAGTTTGCAAATATTGCAATATGGCCGGTTCTAACCCAGGCAATATTTTAACTCACTCTGATACAAAATTTTAATTAACCTACTAATTTTCATCCTTCAACTGACTATATTTAACAGTGTTTGCTAAGCCGCAGTTCTCATCTCTCCAGATTACTCTGACACAACTCTTTTACCAAACAACGAAACACTATAATAACAAACTAAAACATTTTATCCAATTCAATATTTACCCAAAAATTAGCAATAAACACATTCTCAATTATTAAAACTCTGCCCTTAACCAGCTTACATCCATATACATTTAAACTTTTATATACTGCACATTTCACAGTGCTATCCCAGTCAATTTTCCAAGGCAAACACAATCCAAGTTACTGCATAACCATTTGTTCTTAGCTCTGTACAGATATTCCCAAGATTCCTAATTTGTAATTCGTCACCACACATTTTCTTTGCTGCAATTTGTTTATTTAGCTTCACTTACTTGTCTCCATTTACTTATTCCTGAGAATTCACACAAAATATGCTATAAATTTTCCAGGTTTTCACATAAAGGGCAAACTGCATGCTCACAGTTACTTCTTAAGCTCCGGATTCCTGATCTAAACCATGTGATCCTCCCCCCTCTCTCTCTCTCTTGCTTATTAAACTTACTATAGAATGTTTCAATAAACAGATGTTAAGGACAGACAGCATATCAAAAACTCCATACAAACTTGTACACTAACTGATACATGTCATTCTTATATACGAAGCATCTGCTTATTGATATAAATTCTCAATTCCCTAATGTAATGTCTCCAACTATTTCGTCTTTTTGTAAACTGAAGATAGTCGGAGTGCACTTGATGCTCAAAGAATGCCGCCAAGGAAACCTGCTAATCCCTGTCACAAATCAGTCTGTAAATGACAGACATGGGGAACTGCCTACCGCTTGTAACTGACAAATAATAATCGTTATGTCAAGAATCGACTTATGTGCACCCACTTTCTGCAATTCTAGTTTTTCAAATTTAAACACGAAGAAAGTAATTATAGTATTAAGTAAAGTGGTTGCTTGGGAATGAACATGGTCTTTCATTAATATTGTCAATATATTATATTCTTTCAGAGGATAGGAGATGTAGAGCTTTTCTTAAGAGATTAATTCTTTTAAAAACAATTTGATTTGCAATTTATTGTTTCATTTGAATTGATTTTAAATTATTAATACACTTTTTAACATCAATGAGAACACTAAGAGTAAAATGGTGAAACTACCCTTTACACACTATAGTCCAACCTTCATTATTGTCCACAGAAGTCATTGTTGCAATCAATAATTCCACACTAAGACCCATCGTGAGCGTGAGGTCTGAAGTTCGATTCCCGCCAGGACCGTCAACCCTGACTGATGTTTTCTGTTTTTCCTCAGTCCTTTTAAAGTGGCAAATGCTGGGAAGGTGCCATATTTAGGCCTAGAACACTTCCTTTCTTACGATTTATTTCTAATTTATCATTTCATTTAATGTATAATCAATGTCCACCGCCTGTGATGCCCACTAGTAAACAGGGTGTTGAATAACTATTTTAAAAAATCGATTAATAGAACCTGTTACATTTCATAACTTGACAACAGCCTTCCTGTGGCGGATGCTACTGTTATGTAGAACTTTTCTTACGATAATAACGCTGCAATTAAAATCTAGTTCTTTCAGAATTAAGATCGTAGGTTTAAAAAGATTTTCTCTGTTTGCTGCTTCTTCCGGCTGTCTCGTTTTATGACATTCTTCCGCTTGATGTTGGAAACGACTAATCCAAGTTTACAGTCTTCACATCTCTCTGGACGGCATTGGTTACCTCATTTGTAGAAAGGCCTGCTTCTCACATTCATACCATACATTCACGCGTTACTTCTGGTGTATTCATGGTGTGTTCTGATATTAATAGTTTATGAAACGCATATACAAACAAATTGAATGATGCTATAATAACAGAGCAATAATATTAGATTTTATACGCAATACAACACTACTTTTTTCCCTTAAGGAAAATTGTAGTAAAACGATAACGCTTTAAATCGATAGCAACTTCCATTCGGCAATGTTTCCCGGGCGTTTTCCCGAATACAATTTCTCCTGAAAGGCCTTCCAAATCCAATTGTTTAAATGACTTCGAGAAATTTATAAATATAAATGAAAAAGATTAAAAGACAGACTACTGAGTGCTTTAAAGCCAAAACAATTAAAAAGGATATCTATAATGAAATATTGTATCTAATGCGTCTTTTCTCTTTTTAATCACTGTACCTCCCTGTGACTGACTGGATGCAGTTCACAATTTCGGCTCAGCTCTGTTCGGTGCATGATTATGGAGTGAATATTTTGCATTTTACAATTACTACTAACCTGCCTTGATTTACCGTGATATTTTTGCATTGCATTCTCTCTGTCCTAGTTTTTTACAATCTCCGCAAGTATTTCTTTTCGTTCTATTTTTGCTTTTATAATAAATATATCCATTAAATAATTATTTAGTGCCTCCTAACCCATGTGTTATAATAGTCAGTTTGTTGTCTATTTCAATTTTTTCCTTACTGAGTTAAGGTTAATTGTAAATTTTAAGCTCATAATTTTTAAATGCAAAACAACATCTTATCTTATGCTTCTACAGAAACGTGTTTTTAATTCGTGACTGATATACTAGTATATATATATATATATATATATTTTGAAATCTATGTAAATACTCGGGAAAGTGTACGTCTGGGACACTAGAATCGGAGTAACTGATTCGAAGAAATGCCCAGTTTATTAAAAGAACATTCAAACATTTTCATATGACCATTTTCCAACTGTCTTTTTCAGCTACTACATTTAATAATTTTTCATTTGTTGTATTGTGCAATTTTAAAATCTGCTAAAAGTATTTTAGATGAAAAATGTATGTTAATAAAATAGGGATGATATGTGTAAAATTTAGTGACCCAATTCCATTTTTTAAGTGGTAGTGAAAATGCAATGCTGATATTAATGATATGAATGCTTTAATCTTGGAGAAATGGTCTGAAGACAGCCTCTAGTTTGCCAAGTGATTAAAAGTGTGTAACCGTTTTAGACGTTTCCCTGCTATAATTTAAGGCATGTACTGCGTCCATGAACTTGAAAAATAAAATGTTTTATAAAATTTGATCTGATTAACTTTCATAATTATTTTTTTTTATTTAAAGTAATAGCGGTCCCCGCTTTGCTATACGGCTAAAACCTTGGAGCATAAAAAAAAAACGAGACAGTAAAACATATTTGAAATCAGATTTCTTAAATCCGTTAAAAAATATCAAACAACAGACTAAATGCCTAATAAGGTAATTAGACAAGACTTTAAAAATATTTTCAGTTGAAAATATGTATATATACAAGAATGTACGTGGACACATACAAGTATAGACAAAACTGGAAAGCTCGTAGAATGGATAGGAACCGTTACCCAGAGAAAATACAGTTATATTAGCCCGTAGATAAGAGCGGTTTTAGCAGATCTAAAGTAAGATGGAATTAAGAAATGAATAAAATCGGAACAGGTTTATACAGACTGTTAAGGAACTACACTGAAATAATTTCAGAGAGTGTAGAGATGTCGTATATAAGAAATTTCAGATAGTCAATGTATGGTTCACAACTAAACATAACGCAATGTTATGGTGTTAAACATTTTGGCATTAGATGCTGATAAGTCGGTTTTAGAGCCAAGTCGGGTGAGAAATTGTTTTAGAATGTCTTTTAAACTGCCTGCGAGTATGGAAATGTCGATTTTCGACAGCTCGTTGTCGCGTTTGCAAGCTTTAGTGCCATAAAAATTCCTCAAGTCTCCAACTAATCATCTGACAATGCGACACTGAACATGTACTAACTTGCAGTAATTGTCGATCTTAATGTACATACTCTAGAGAAGCTCTTTAACCGTCTCTGTGGTGTAATGTATAATGCAAAAGTTCATGTTCCGCAGGCTGAGGATTCTTGTCATGCTGTTATTATTATTTTTTATTTAATATGAAGTGCTGCGATAAGCGTACTAAAGAATTATGAGAATTATACTTTCAAGTTTCATTCCCTTTCTCAACAATAAATGTATTACCAACACACAATAGCTAATAAGCTTGCTTCTAACATGATGCCTTAAACTTAATTTACCTAACACATACTCCGGACATAATTCTGATTGATAAGTACAATAACAACTACAAAAGTTGTAATTATATTAAATAATATCTTAAAATTTAAGTGTATAAATTGAAACGTCAACTCGAAACGTAGGCTAAAAGCTGCATTATTAGGACTTAGTCCCCCCCCCAAAAAAAAAGAGTTGAACGAGACTCGAACTCGAAAACAAATGACCATCTCTTACTCGAAAGCTATGTCATAATCATGGCGCCAGAGCGATATGTTCCTAACCTCCCTGCTTTATCGTGCGTTATGCTTTCGAGGGGCATCTTCATTAGGCAAATGCAATTTAGATACACACAAAGAGCATCGCATTCAAAATATTAATTGGTTTTTAGAGCATAGATTAAAAATTGACAATGAAAGTGCAAGATGAGAGAACTACCATATTCAAAAATAAATTTTGAATTTTGCTAATCATTTGGGAGTATCATTAGTAGTGAATGAAGAATAACAAGGCTATCTTAACAGCAATGGAGTTTTTACAGAGCTTTCACTAAGAGGGGAGCCAGTTGGGAAGAATAAAACTGATAAAGAAGCTTATGAATAGATAAATCAATAACCGTTAACAAAACAATTGAAACTCTAACGATCTGCGCTAAAATGGGATTTTCTTCCGTAAATTGCTACCAAAATCAGTTTTGTTGTTGATGCGATCACTGTATTAATATCGGCTCTTCTTGAAAAAGAACTTTGGCTTGAAATACAGAAATGCTAATGTGTTTTATTATAACTGTTTTCTTTGAAAAGTGCTGAGCCATCTGTTAGTTATGGTATAATGTTTCTCAAATGAAGATATATTATCTTTGTCCACTCTCGGAGCAATGTAACTAAAATAACAAAAACTAGAGAAGCAGAAATAGATAAAACACTTAACAGTAACACAAATGCCGCATATTTCTTGTGTTCTTCAAAGGCAGAAGCTATTTGTGTCACTGTTGATGTTTTACCTGCTTCTGCTTCTTTACACACACGAGAGGGAGTATAGGGAACAGGCCTGACCATATGGTTAGCACATGATTTTTGTTCCTTTAATATGCCTCATTTTCAGTAAATGTATACAAGCCGCGTCATAAATCTTTCAACCTCTCGCTCTCTCTTTGTACTTCTATTACAATGACCAAAGCAGAAAGGACAGGGCACAAGAATGCACTTGTTCACCACATGGTTAGCACATGTTACTGGCTATCCCAATCACCAAAATCACAACCCTGAAGTTAGAGCCTCCTTCCAAGCTTTTGAAGTTTTCAATAATTCATTTATAATTACTAATTTAGTCTCACAAACTTAATTACTTTATTAAAACATATTTTGCTTTCGTCGTAATTCTGTAAACTTGGTATAGGTACAGTGCATCTTGCAAATGACACACAGTGGGTTCTATTGCACATAAATGCATTGTTTTCATATTTTTTATGACAGTAAAAGTGCATGACTATTTATTCATCCTTTTTCCCGCAAGCTGCTTATAATTTCGTTCATCCATATTAATCAGGGTCTTACACTTTTTACCCGTACAATCTTCTTTGAGAGCCCTCCTTGTTATCTCTTTATTATGTCTATGCCATTTTAACGATTATTTTTTATAAAATGTAATAATAAATTTTGAATATTCGTCTTGTAACCACCTTATTACTATTCCTTATTATATACTTTCTATAAATTGTTCTGGAGCGATACAAAAAATTCATTTCCGTGGGAAGTAATTTTTATTTTATTTTTCATTTTAAGTTCCAATTTCCGAAGTTATTGCAGTTCTTGTAACTGTGTTAAAATTTGTTATTAAAGCTCATGATTTCCATCTGTATTCAATAAATTTTATTTCTATATATATATATATATATATATATCAACAAGTATCTATAATGTTGGAGATAGCCTTGTTCTAAATTTTGGTAACACAAAAAACGTAAATTTTTTATCTAGCTTGACTTTAGATGAAAACTAGCAAATATACTTTTTATTGCATTGGTAATATTTATATGTACTCTAGTTTCTCTAATACCTCTGATTATTATATTAATAGTATTTGTGAGGTCGAGAAGGAATATGGAGGCATATCTAAATTTGGTATTGGATAATAATACTTGGCATGGGCTGTGTAAGTTTATTAGGAAAATAAGATAGGCAAGAGAAAGTCTCTGGCTACAGAGGACATGGCAGATGACGTAATTCTCTATTTTAAAGGTATTTCTATTGGTTTTTTCTGTTATATACTGGTTATAATGGTTATTTCTCTCTTTAGTTCCCTGTAATGATCAATTTAAGCTGCTCATTAATTGCATAATTTTTTTTCGTCGCAGCTGCGAAAGGGTAGTTAATTTCCTAAACATTAAAGTGCATGATTCAATGTGTGTGTAGATATATGTAATTCTGAGTGTTTGTTTGTTTTTTTTTTCCTTTAAAATTTCTCATGTGTAAACAGGAGCAGGAGCGTCTGGCTAGACCCATGCGCTGGATAAGTATTTCATTTATCTACCTGGTAAACCATGGTTGAATTAGATGCCGCCGCCACCACCATCACTAATTCTAACTACTACTATTAGTATTTTATTATAATATGCTTTCTCTAAATCTGTAATATGTAAAGAAAAATTGAAGCGATATGGATAAAATTTATGTAGTAGAGATGGAAATTATGAACGTGAAATAATTGCATTTGAAGGGACAGCTGTTATATAAAATTATGTGTTTTGTGAGATCGGAATATACCTCATAAATTTTAAAGTCTAAACAAAAATTGTAATACAATTGCAAGAAATGCAATAAAATAGGGAACTGAAAGTGGGACTTAAAATCAAGAATAAAATAAAATTTAATTTCCACGGAAGGATTTTTGGCATTGCTTTTGCAAGAAGTTGTAGAAGGCATAGAATAAGGAACAGGTAGGTAGAAGAGGAATGTACAAAATATTTATAAAGAAATGACCATTAAAATGGCACAGGCATGTTAAAAGAGATAAAAAAGCTTAAACTCCAAAGGTTAATTCCACCGGATAAAAAGGGAAAGGCCCTCAAAGTCTTTCCTTATATTTTTGTTACATACTTTGTATAATCATAATGCTTTGTCATTCGCAAATTACAAGATAATCCGTCTTTTCTCCGCTATTATTGCTATAATGACTGTTAAGCTTGTAGGTTCAATTTTTGCCATTTCCAAGAGGCGCGGTCTAACACGAAGATAAATATAGAGCTTTGTATGCTACATGAATTTAAAATGTGGAACAATGCAACGGCAGTGACGTGCAAATTTGACCAAGCCTTAGGCACTGATGCTGCTAATGAACAAACGGTGCAAACAAGGTTCGTGAAGTTCCGGGAAGGCAACGAAATTCACGAGAACGAGCCACGGACAGGAAGACCAGCAACAATTAATTATGGAGGTATCTTAGCGACTATTGAGATGAACAGGCCAGACTTGTGAGAACGTGGCACAACAATCCACGTATGCAGAAAACATACGGCACTCTCTCCACCAGCTGGGAAAAATGTATAAACTCGGCCGCTGAGCTCCACACGAGTTGTGAGCGGGAGGTCTGGGGTTCGAATCCCGCCAGGACCGTCCTCCCTTACTGAGGTTTTTTCCAGGTTTTCCTCAGTCCTCATAAATGGCAAATGCCGGGGAGGTACCCTAAACTTAGGCATAGAACGATTCCTTCCTTAAAAATAAATCCTTTCCTAATATACAATTTTATCTCATGCATCACCAGTGTCCATCGCCTGTGGTGCCTCTGTAGCAAAATGGGCGTTAAACACTATTCATTCATTCATATTCACTCCACACGAGTTGAATTTTACTCAGAAGTGGATTCTCTAAGTAAAACACTACAAATGTCATCACTGGTACGCAGTTCACGAATCTACCTCCAAATAATCACCAATGCACTAAAAGAAAACTATACTGTGTGTTTGGTGAATCTGCAAACAATCATCTCCATTGTGTATTTTAACCAGCTTAAAAATGTGCATGAAAGCTGAAAATTAAGGGACCTGCATTCGTGAATTGCAAAAGGTTATCCTTTTGTATGATAATCCAAACCCCTATACAGCTAAAGAGCTCGCGAAACTGTTATCTGTCTTGGTTGGGAGTTTCTAGCGCACTCACCATATTCTCCACACATTGCACCATCAAAGCACCATTTCCTTCCTTTGGATAATCACCTCCGAAACAACCAATCTGGAAACTGTACTGGGTGAATTATTTTGCTTGCCGCACTAAGAAGTTCTATGGAAGTCACCACGTTGGCAAAAGGTTCTCAATAGTGATAGTGACTATATTTAATACTGAATATATTATTTGTTCAGAATATGATGTTTTGAATATCTGGTCTGAAACCAACAGAATATTTTGGTTCACCTTATAATACTATCAATAAATCAAAGTTCTCTAGAAACAGACTCAATAAGGTACTGAAATAGTTGAGGATCGTTGCTTAGACCTTTACCAGATTCACCGACAGTGTGCTAATAAGTGAGCTCCAGTTCTCGCCTGTGTAGGCACCCATTTCCTTTTCATTCTCAATAAGCAAAAATTCTGGAATGGGATATTTCGCAGCTAAAACTCCTGAGTTGTTAATTAACATGTGTTAAAATAGTATTGCATACGTAATTTAAAATATTACATCTTAAAAGGTTAATCAGGGCGGACATTTTGGAACGTATCTAGTATATTGAAGAAAAAAAAAGGATAACTTACCCTGAAGCAGTATCCTGGTCAGGTCCAGATCGTGATTGCTCTGGTGTATTGCCTCTATGATGCTCCTCCTCGCAGGTAGAATGTCTTGTATCTGACGGCTGTTCGATGTCAAGCACACACGCATCATCAGAACGAAGACACGGTCTGTCTGCATGGCTTTCCTCTTGATCTAAAACTGGTTCACAACTTTGTCTCTCCGAAAACCATTCCCAAGTTTCATTAGTATCTGGAATGCCAAATAAACTTCGTCTACAGTTATCATTGCTTGGAATATGGTTAATTTTGTGCTCTTCCGTTTCGGAAGCTTGGTTCAGATCGCGGGCTGTGGATTGTTGTACGCTATCCTCTTGCGGGTCTAAAGGATTTTCTGAATCTTCATGTTTGCCAGAAATAAAACCATAATTCGGTTGGGAATTTCCGCAGTCCTCAGTTTCTGGGGAAGAAACTAATGTCTCTGTTGGAATTTTACTTAATTCTTTAACAACTGGTGCATTGGCGAGAGTTGATAAACATAATTCTTCTGGAAAACTTTCGTACGGTTTAAATTCTGAAACGCAGGTTGATTTCTCTCTCAAGTTAACGTGTTCTGGACCTATACCAGCATCATATTTGCTAATCCCTGAGAGTGGTTCAGCTGTCAAGTTTAACTCCCCTGACCCACTTCTAAGGAGATCTCCAGTCTTGATGTTGCAAAGATCTCTGGGTACAGAAGGAGACTTATCCCAGGTATGTTCCAGCTCTTGATGCAATGTTTGATCGGGACCAAAAGACCATCTGATGGGCTGCTTTTCCCAGGAATGATTTCTATCATAAGGCGAGTTTGGCTTGGGCGGTGTATCGTCAGCAAATTTCTCCCAATTCTTTTTGTTCTGTTTATCACTGTCTATTACAGATTCGGCAGCGGATTTAACCCATAAGTCTCGAGTATCTTGTGACTGAGCTTCAGTGACGCCAGATTTTTCAGAAAGTGAGTCCCAAATTCCGCCAGACCACGAACTGGGACCACTTTGTAGTTTGTCAGTGGGACATTCCCATGATAAAAGCGCTTCTGACAGTGAGGTCGGGTTTGAGTATGTTGATGCCGTTGTGCAGAGCTGTCCGGGTCCTGATTGAGGCCTGTCCAAACTGTTACGAAGACGACCTACTCCGGGAGGCGGCATGGATGCCCGTCTCCGCAATTCCACCTCTTCGCCATCGAAGCGCCAAGGGAGATCGTCGCACTCCGGGTCCAGCATGTCCAGAGCGATCGCTCTCGGCTCATCGTCCTGAAAAGCAAGGTTGATGCGGGGCAAATCCTCTGCCAGGGCTCCCGCCAGCTGAGCCAGACGACATACGTCATCATTCTCGTACAAGTTCTCGTCTGCTCTCGATTCCAGCAAGTCCAGCAGTGCCTGTTCACCCAATTCGCCCATTCTACCTGAAAAGACAAAGGATATGCATACTTAAAGAGCTTATGGAAAATTTCATTAAGAGGTGATTTGGGTTATGACAGAATTGGTTACAGTTTTCTATGTCGTGTGATTTCATAAAATTTCCCCATAACTTCTGGAATAACAATTGGATTGAACTTTTTTTCTTGAAAGCGTCCATCCAGCAACTGCTTTAGCAGTCATTTTTAAATGTCAAAACTTCACTAAAACAAGTCAACTTTATTTCTTAGGAGTTTAATTTTCTGAAATTTTGAAATGTTTAAAAAATATTAATCCTGTTAACTAATTGTATAGAGAAATGTTGAACAAAATACAGCTATTCCATACATAATACCAAAGATTTTCTTTCTTAAAAGTTTATTGCATTATAAGAAACGTACATTTGAATGGTGTATGCAATATCGGAAAGATTGTGTAAATTTACAGAGCAAAAAATAAATAAAAATAATGAGAGAAGTGATTTTATATACAAGAGCGTTCTCTTTAAAAGTAAATTTGTTTAATATAACGTACATTTTTAGAATGATAAGTTACTGGAAAGCAAAATTTTCTATATTTTTTTTTTTCAAAAGACCTTATTTCAGAATATGTACTTCTAAGTTCTAATACAGGATGTTTCATAAGTTACGCATATTTTAAAAAAGGTTTAATGAAGTATTTTGGAGAAAATGCTCAGATATGCCAATTTTCGTAGAAGAAGTGTAATGAAAACAATATCCTTTGGCGACCATTTTTGTACGAGATGTGAAACCATCAATAACATTTTTGGATGGCATTCATTTTCTTGCTTGTTGTCTGTTATTTTATTTTAATAATAAAATCAATGCACAAAAAGGTGTTCTTTCTATGGTTATGTATCAGGAAATTATTGTTTGCTATAATTAATTGCACGTTTTTTATTATTTTTTCACCAAATTGTAATCAAAAACAAGTTTCTATGTTGTTAACTTCCGATTCATTTTGCAGAGTAACTGCAAAAATCAGGTTAACATAACGGTTGCCAACATTTACGGTGTGCATGCTATGGAAACTTGTGTGTAGTAATAATATTAATATGTGTTATGCGCCAAATTATTAAAACTGAAAATGAATTTTCCTCACCCAGCAAGGTCCTAGTTTCTACTACACAACTGTAAAGATGAAAACTTGGTGGCTTGAGGATAATGGAATTGAAGTGGTAAACAAAGTGGATTATTTAGGGGTAAGGATGAATAATAATGAAAGATGGACAGATCAGATATCAAATGTTTGAAGAAGATACCAAGTATGAGTGTAGCATGGCTGGAGAGAATTTATGGTTAAATTGAAAATGATATATGGGGTTGAAATTTGGGAGCGGAGAAAGAGTGGCAACATATGATCAAATTTTGTAAAATGGTGTTGGGATTATCGAGGGCAGCTCCAAATACAGTAGCATTAGCTGAATTGGGAAGCGTTGGCAGGAAAGCTTGGGTAATTAAACATATATTGAAACATTAGCATAAAATAGAAAAATGGAGGAAGGAGGTATCATTAAAATACTGCTTACAGATACAAGAGAAAATAAAATGGGAAATGATATATGTATATAAGTTTTATTCTTATTCTGTTCATGAAATAGTCCTAAACTATTTTTCTCTTTTCTAATTGCACTGCTGAAATCGACATTCTTCTATCATAAGATTGCTTGAAAAGCTTAAGTACAAATATATACTTATTTTATTCGTGAAATAGTCCTAATAAATATCACTCGAGGGTCTGAGCTTTCCAGGTATATTCATTCACATCCGTAATCTCATAATATTACTTCTTGTGATAATATTGAAAGGTGTAGTTTGTGAAAAGTGGATCTGTCACATATATTACAAGGGTTTTAATTGTATAAGATCCTAAAAGAACAAGCATTCTGAGAACTATTGTACAAATTGTAAATGTTAATGTAAAGTAAATATGCAGAATTCGGCATTCATTCACTACAGAGATGTAAAGAACCCTTTGCTTTATTAAGAATGGTATTAGGTTATTTTTAACCCAGGTCACTCTTCGATGGCGTATTAAGAACGCTTGATGCTTATGTGACCAACGTGAGGTTTATCCGAGTGTCATTTTATACTCAAGAAGTTCTTGCTGATTTGAACTTATTTAACAATCCTAACTTTTAGGTTCCAAGGTAAAGACGGAATCTACTCCACAAATATATAAGCTATTGGTTCAGTAGTCAGATGAATATGATGATGATGATTGCAGACCTATCAAAAGTTGATGTGAAAGAAGCGTGAACAAATCAAATCACTGTTAGAAAAACTTTAGTATGAAAGATATTACTGAATATGTTTGGATATTTGAAGGAGGTCGCTTTATTGTTTAATTTACAGCCTTTAGCACAGTATGAAGCAGTAAGGACAGGACACGTCACAGTAGCTGAAAAGTGGTATAAACGCGGAATGCTTATAAGACCAAATGTAGCAGATGAAAAATTTACGAGCTGTTGAATCCACTTTAAAATAACTGAGAGAGAGAGAGAACTTTTCTGGGAAATAAAAAAAGAAAACTCTTGACCTAGATAAATGACCTTCTGCTGTCGCATAGAGCTATGAAATAAATCATGGCCTTAAATGTATTTCTTGTATTCACACTTAGATGATTTTCCCAGAATATCTTTGAGTTTCACTAAGTCAAGTTCGGTCCCTTCTCGGAATCGCCAATTCTTCTATATACTAGTTAAAATGCTCGTCATATTTGGGTCACCTTGACCTTGAGCAGTTGTCAGTTCCCGATACTTCATCTCTTAGTTATATTATGACAGACAACAAGATTCTAACTTGAATATATGAAGCAACTTTGAATTAGTCAGCCGTAATGACGCATACGCTTTTACACTCCATATTTAGTTAATCTTCATCTGTGTGTTTCTTGTTTTCCCGTCTTAGGGATCGTACTTTGGCAGTAAATTCCTTTTGTGAACGCATCCAAGGAGAAGAGCAGTTTTCATTTGGTTTCAAATTGCCACAGAATTAGCACCCTACAAGGGCTTCCTCATTAGCGAGCGATAATTGTTCGTGCGTCAACAAACTAAGAGCTTATTGATTTGCCACTACAGGTCTTTTACACCAACGGAGAACCTTAAGCGACTTGTTCTGCACAGTAGCATAGTATTAAGCTTTAACTCACAATTTCTGTAATTTCTACATCCTAGAATTCTACCAGATTCTGCTGAGAATACTTTAATACTACAATATACTGCTCTATTTAGTGAACTGTCCTTTTCCATCATCAAGGGAACTCAATCATGGTTTTTGGTTCACATGTCACCTTTGGCTTAATTCTCAAAGACAAAAAATCTCTTACTCCGTTTAAAGCTGTAAACATATGAACCCACGGCCTTGTTTTGACTTCCACGAACCATCCGCATCATGCATATGATTCCAAAAATATGAAGTTAGTGTTTTCCCCCGAATATTGAAAGTAAAAGTTAAAGAAAGTGTGAATTGCTCTTAAAAATTAAGAACTTGTATTTCCTATTTTTCATTGAAAACCAGTGTGGATAATATGTAAGGGAAGGCATAGTAAACATTGGAAAGTAAATGTTTTCGACCGTTCATTTTGTGCTTTTATAGTCTTTATATCAATATGCAATATAACAAAAACAGGATGTAGCATACTTTTTCCCTTCCACTAATGATCACTTTCACATAACTGTTTTTCCAAATATGTTTCATTTAATGCAAATTTTCCTATGTAAAAGATTTAAATTTTGCTATTTTAAATAAAAATTAAAATACAATTAAAATGAAATTGTTACGATAAGTTTAATAAAAAAATTTAAAAATGCAAATGATGCTTAGACAGATTATGGATATAATACAGTGAGTTACCGGCAGGCAGAGCGCCGTTGTGTACGAAGGGAAGTCGGCCGTTAAGGCGTGTAATGCATGGGCAAGTAGCAGCTTGTATATAGTTTGAAGGAGGTTTTGCCAGTTAATGGTTGTGCGTTCGTGTGTTATTCAATGCTTTCATAGCGTGTAAAGTGTGTGTTAATTGTTCCTCGTTAGTTATATCACTTCAGAAATGTAGCAATGTTTACGCAAGTTAGATGTAATACAGGAATTTCCTACGCACATTCCGGCAACGTATCTCTTATAACCAGGCTATCAGTTTTAAATACAGTATCATTTTATGCTTTCAGTAAAAAATGTGCATGCTAAAATAAAAATACTAACTTTAGGCATGACGATTCTATCTTACTTTTTCGGCTACGGTAGCTGCACTACCCTAGATACAGTCGCGCTCATCCAGCCCGAAACTCAAATAACCTCACTGTATTTCATCAAATGCAACTTTTAAATATGTCTTGTGTATTATAAAAAATATAATAAACAGTTTAATTTCCCAAACTAAGAGTAATCATTAAACAGAATTTCATTTAATGTAATGTTCCATTCAGAATTTATCAACAACTTAATTTCTATATAGGCCTGCCTTAAAGACAACATTTGACACAGGATACAGCAACATAGCAGTATATAGTAATAGTGACTGTGCAGTCGTTTGTTTATTCCAGGGTATTCACCATTTCATTTCCAAGCAATCACTGCCCCGTTCAGACACCCTTTCAGGCTGTGGAGACATGGCAAGATTGTAAAACAGTGCACAATTCGGCGACACCTAGAGCTCCTTCAGATTTCACTCTCTGGTCCTATCTTAAAGCGAGGAACTTTTTCACTCACCGGCGAATAATTGAGGAACTCCATAGGACCTGCTGATACTTGTATGGATAGTTTCCAGAGCTAACTACAGAAATGTAAAATGAAAGGAGGACATTTGTTTTAAAGAAATAAAGATCCATTGACATTATCAAAAATTGCATACTATACACATTGTTTATAAAACATAACATATTTAGGGAAATTGTCATTATTTTCATAATTATACTTTCTTTTTGTACCATCCTATATAAAAATATAAAATGTATATTGCTGTTCAGTATCTCGGTTTTTATGAAAATATGACTTTCTCCATAATGTTTTACTGATCACCTTAAGCATTAATGATCCTTTTTTTTAAGAAAAAGATACTGAAATACACCTTCTATTAGAAAACCACCAAAATTAAAACACTGAATAAGGACTAAACGGTTGCCGTAAATACAGTCAGCCCTTTGTAAGCGAAGAGGCTGTTTATCAATGTTGCACCAAAGCGTTAAGTTATTGCATGTGAAATAAAAAAAAAAAAAAAAAGGACGGATTGATTCGTTTAAGATTTAGCGTTATCTAATAATATTCTCAGCATTAGCATTAAAACTCAAATACTGTAATATCTTAACGTAAGAATTTATTTCTTTAACAGTATGAAACATATTTTAAAAATTAAAAGTTACTATCTTTCGGGCTGTTTTTCCATGGTCCGTGGAGAGACGTATCAATACCGTCGTCTTTTAGTAGTCAGACATTGTTCATCGTCCACTGATGATGCCATCCGCTGTAGTTAGTGAAAGTTATTTTTTAATGGTGTTTAACGCCCGTTTTCACTACTGAGGCACCACAGGCGTTAACACTGATGATACATGAGATGAAATGATATATTGTGAAAGGATTTTTTTTTAAAGAAGGAAACGTTCCAGGACTAAGTTTAGGGTACCTCCTGAAAAACCCTAGATTCGAATACAGATCTTCCTGTTCACGAGTACGCGCGTTAACGACCTCGTCCACCCCTAGCGGTAGGGAAAGCTATGGTAGCATATTAAAGCATTTTTGCTATATTAATAAAGCACCCTCTAAATCTAAGGGACGACACGTGGCACCGCGAACTCCAAACTGTTCACATTGTGCTCTCCCGTTAGTACATCCTGTTGTAATTAAGTCGTCACTCACTATTCTGATAATACGGAAGGGAAGTTTAAAAGTGGAAGTTTCAATACATTATGTTATTCCTTGAAGGTTCTCATAAATCTACGATTACCTGGGAGTTTAATTCATTGTCAATCACACCGACACGGTGGCCGAGGTCGTTAAGAAGAGGATTCTTAAACGGGAGGTCTGGGGTTCGATTGTCCCCAAAACTATGCTCCCTGACTGAGTTTTTATCCAGGTTTTCCTCAGCCCTCATATCTGGCAAATGCCGGGAGGTACCCTAAACCTAGGTGAAACGCTCCTTCCTTAAAAAAAATATTTTGCAATTTATAATTTAATCTCATGTATCACAGTATCCACCGCCTGTGGTTCCTCAGTAGTGAAAATGGGCGTCAAACATTGTTTTAAAAAATCTCTGCCATATATCTACAGATATATGAAAGTTGTTGAAAGTTGACAGTTTTGGTACGGAACAGAATAATTCGTCCAGTTTTCATAGAAGGAAATTTAATCCCTCATTAGTACCTTCATGTTACAGACAGTACTTGGTATCAGCGAGATGGTGCTCCTCCACATTAGAGACATAATACCATTTACTGAACCATTGAACCTGGATCGGAAAAGGAGGTCACGTTGAAAGGCTAATTAGATCATGTGAACTTAATCTTTTCTCTACGAAGTAGGGTGTATCATGATAAACCAAACAGTATTGAAGTCATAAAAGGAAGAATTGGAAATAACAGTTTTGATGATAGACTGGAACACTGCTTGACTGTGCACGACTTACATTTCGAACAAAGATTATAACTGAAATTTTCTGTGAAAATGTTTCATCTCATGTCAATAATTTTTAGTTCCAAATACGTTTATTTTTGTCTCTTTATTTTGGTTTTTAACATTTTATAGCACTAAACAAATACAAAATCATTAGTAATGTTCCACACGTAATATCTCGTATATGTAAAATTTCAGAATATTCCTTTCAAAATTGCAAAAGTTTGTAATTTTAGTATACGCTTGTCTTAATAGAGAAACGGGCTAATGAAGGTTCATTTCCTGTCCTGACACTTGAGAACTGTCAATGATAAAAAGGAGACCATTTTCATCACAACAAAGTCACGAGATCTCACAATGACTGAGTTAGAGAAACAAGTAGAAAGAATTCCTGAAGTCTATGAAGACTTGAGTCTTTGTATTGAGAAAAAATAATAACTTTTCGATTTCTATTCTTGAAATCCATTCAAAGACGAACTACAACCTGTCCACGTTTACCTATATTTTTTGAGGGTTTTATTGCATACTTAAAAACTTATTTTATCTTTATTATATGCTCTTATGTAATGTTTCTTAATATATAAAATTCACCATTTCTATTCACAATCATATTTAACTAGGCTGATTTTCGAATTCTAGTGCTTATTCTTTCTTTTAAGGACAGTATATTTATTTATATAGTTTTTTTTATTTTATAATTTATAACTTTTGCTAACTAAATGTGCAAAACTTTTAACATATAAGTCAATACAGAATAAAAGCAGTTTTTGCCTTTTATTAAACATTATTTTAGGCACGCCAAGTAGAAACATTCAATTGGGATTTGTGGAATGGGCGCATTGATTTGATTTCCACATAAATCAGCTGGTTTTGTCTTGGAGACATAGTTCCCCTCCCCCTTCCAGTGTTATTTTTACTGAATGTCATTTGCTTCTCTTTGCCATTAACCGGGATGAACTATAAATAAACAGCTCAGAGTAAAAGGACAAAACAGTTCACTTCTTAGGGTTACAAATGCCATGTCCTCCTTTGACGGCTTGCCGGTCCTTTTGTCTTAAACTGTTCGGCACCTTTCCTGTGTGCCGAAACCGGATCTGTTCAACTGGCTTCAAGGGCAGCTATGAGTAAGTAACGTACTGATGATGTGGCCAACCACTTTCACTTGCCTTGGCCTACCGCCCAGATTTCGAACCGGAGACTTCCGTAACCATGACCCACACTGAAGGTTCTTTCCTGCATATCATTTAAGGACCAGTTCGGTGATGCGGAAGTTGTTCGTTCCCCTTGTTTTAAGTTCCAATTAGCTTGATAAACTGTTGACTGAAAGGTAATGAATAATACAAGGATTTGAATTTAATGTATTTTAGTATAGAAAGGCAGTACGAGTTACTGCAAAACACAAATATAGTAAACATTTAAATAGCACTACAGTGCATTTGCTTAGTTAAATCGTTTAACCTCTTCAATAATGTAACCGAATAAATCATTATCTGCACCCGTAGATCATCAACATTTCTACTTTCTCTTCATGTCTGTACATCTTATAAGAAAAATGGTAGTCATAAATCTTGAATATTTAAAAAATCAGGATAGTCATAGCTTCAATGCCATTGGTGAGGGAAATGGGTTACCTAGCCATGCCTCGCTCTCGGGGAACCTGTGTTTACATGAATCGGAAATCAAACAAAACCCACAACTCTACTACAGTAATTTGTACAACCAAGGCATTAAACATTTTTGTTTCTTCAATAACTGTGCACTCCTTAGTTACTGTTTTCTTGACAAAATAGTACAGTGTGATACATTTTTAATAACTCTTGGAGAGAGTAAATATATCTTGAATAAAATATACACGGTGTCATTTAAAAAGAAAAGAATTCTATCCCGTATCTCCTACATTAATGAAGACACAAAAAAGTATACTCTTAGCAAGATCTCTCCCATTAAAAAAATTTATTTAAAACAATTTTTCGTTTGACGCATTAAAAAAAATATTTTGGGAGAGGAAGATAAATGGGACACCTGGTATATATCATGAAATTGATCCTGTCCTAACATAATGCATTCAAATATTTTAAACACAGAACCGCTGTCACCTGCATATTTCAAACTACTTTACACGTTACGTGCATTCTATGTTCCCTAGGAGTAAAAGTTGCGTCGGTACGTCCCTGAATATACTATCTTCCTCCTGCTCTCATACAAACAACCCATGTTAAGTATAAACACACCTTCTGTTTCCTTACAAATCAAAATTCAATCAGCAGCATAATAAATCACCTGGACATCATAAAAAGAGGAAATAAATCTAAAAAAAAATGTGAGTTTACGCCGTGTACGTTTATAAACTAATGTACAAGGATGTCCAACTAATGTTAGGCATTCGTTATTTTATTATTGTAGAGAAATAAATAGTAAATTTAAACGTTCATTTGAAATTTACAGTTGATATACTAAAATTCCCAAACTTTACACTCTTAAATGGTTAATTAATAGAAAAATCACAAATTTAAAATAATAAAATGTGTCGATATTACGATCTTCAAATTCCTTAGGTTTAGCGACTTGTGTATCGAATTGGTTGCACACGTTCTACTATGGCTTTATGCTTGATTGATAATTATAAACATCTGGGAATATTTAGTCACTAAAACGTTAAACTATTACATGAATTAGGTATAAGAATTATGTCATAAACGCAAATCTGCCAAAATGCAGCAAATAGAAAAAATTTAAAGAGGACAATTTTGGCAGTGCTTAGTGGCATATTTCACTTACTGAAATGATGAAATCGCCCAGCAAGGCAAAATCAAACACACATCACAAAACTAACCATGCAAGAGACACGTGTACTGACACTGCAATAAGTGAATGGGCAAACTAAATTCTTCTTGGCTTCTCGGTGCATTCAACCGCCGACAGCTGCTGAAGATATCACATAGGTTTAAAATATGCCTGTCGACATATTCCAGTAGGTCCTGGTGGTCTAGTTGTAACCATACTTGCCTACTAAACCCATAATTGCGGGTTCAAACCCGGTCAGGGTCGATGGATTTTTTTGGGCGTAAAAATGCTAAGTATGGTTTGCTTCGGATGGGAAGTAAAACCGTGGGTCCCGTATCGTAGGTTTACGGCACGTAAAAGAACCTCAAGCCTCAAAAAAGAGACCTCTGAGAAAAATTGATCGGCCGTTTCACGCCCCGAGTTGAATGGGACGCTGATGAACAGAGATGTTAAAGAGCGTCCATAAATAAACAAATCAACATCTTCCAGATGTCTGGCGAAAAAAAATAAATAAAACAATATCATTGGAGTGTTATAATATCGCTATAAAACAGAAGAATGGGCCTCTAAAATTAAAACACTTGATGTACTTTAATACCAGAGGCCAAAACACACTTTCAGCCCTAGCAATCTGAACAAAGAGGTTTTGAGAATATATAACATTGTCATAAGCCGGGTTTTAGATAATATTTTTCCGTATTTTGGTAAATGTAAAGATACAGTATAGTAATTTTATGATTAAATGTAGTTTTGCATGAATAACAGCATTCAGGCTAATTCTAGATATCTATAATTCAAGTAAGCACCTATAAATAAAATAGGCAGTTATAGCCAGATTAAATTCAAAAACATTTGGATTAGGAAATTAACAAACATTTTAGGAGCATGGCAGTGAATATACTTTTAGAGGAGCAAACGCAATTTAGGAAAGGAAGATTCATTTCATAATATTTTTACATTGAAGTGGATAAAAGAAAAAAAGTAAGTCCATCAAGCACGAGCTGCATAAACTTAAGTGAATTTCTCTCACCAAGTTGAATAACTTTAAAAATGAATATAAGATCCTAATTATGGAATTATTGAGTAATGAAATGAAATAAATGAAACAAAATTAGAATTCTTAGTCTATAAGTATCACAAAAGATAAACCACATTTATAGAATTATTATTATTATTATTATTATTATTATTATTATTATTATTATATTTTATAATTAATAATGATAATAATAATAAAAGTACACCACAAAAATTAATGGTATACTATTAATTATGACCAATGATAGACAAAGTTATATTCTGTGGGTATTTCTAAACGTTTTTAAATGTAACCATGTTTAAGAACTGAGCTCTTGATATCATCTTTACATTCACTAAAGTAGAGAAATAACAGAAAGTTTCAAGTTACGTTGCGTATTTAAGATGTTCATGTGTAATAATAAAATGTGTAATAATATGTGTATAATAAAACAAAAACATGTTTCTATTTAAAACAATTACCATACACTAAGCAAATATACAGAGTCAAGAATGAACAATTAAAGTTTCATCGATTTTCATTGGCTTTGAAAATGAGTTTAAATTATTGTAGTAAGAGAGAGAGAGAGAGAGAGAGAGAGAGAGAGAGAGAGACAGAGACAGACAGACAGAGAGCATGTAGCGCCAACGTTTTCTGATGGTTATTACAGAGCGCTTTTACACATAAATATAATTCCCAAACACATATTAATACTTCACATTTGCTATCTTAACGACGATGCTTTAGTTAAAAATAAAACTTATGCATCGTTATAAATAGTTTATATGCTGAATTAAAATTGTCCTTTTTATTTTAAAACAATATACAGAAAATTAAACGCAAGAGCGCTTTTTAAATTTGGGTTTTCAAATATATCCCTACTACTAATAAACCAATTTCCATTTTCAGATTTTTTTTTTTTTTTTTTTATTAAATGGTATATTTCAAATTTTGTAGTGAAAAATACAAATATTGGTTCCGCTAGAGGGATTTTTAAATTTTAAATGTCAGGTAAATCCTCACTCCTAAAGGCCCAATTTCCTCGACTTTCAGTAACTATTTTTTCTTATTTTATTTAAATGGTATATACCGAGTTTCGTTGCGGAAAAGTAAATATTGGTGCCGCTAGAGTGATTATTAAATTTTGGGTTTCAGGTAAACCTGCACTCCTAAAATCTGATTTCACTGATTCTCAGAAAGTATTATTTTTACTTTATTTCAATGGCATATACAGAGTTTCGTTGAGAAAAAACAAAAACTGTGGCCGCTAGAGCGGGTTTTAATTTCCCATTAACCCCCACTTTTTAATTTGCATTTTTAGCTCTACCCCCACTCATAATGGTACAATTTCCCTGATTTTCAGAAATTTTTTTTATTAATTTATTTTAATGAAATATATAGAGTTTCGTTGAGAAAAATCAAACATTGGGATCGCTAGAGCGTTAATAGATACTACGTATTAACAATCATAGACGTTCTGTTAAAACCAAGTCTCCCGTGCCGGTTGCTCAACATGCCTTGTCTCACTGTAAGGATTTTGATGATGTTTTTAATTTAACACTTATTGATGCGTTACCTACACATAGCTCTGAAAATTTACTCAGAGATAGAGAAATGGCAGCTATATTTTTACATAAAGCGCGTATACCACCTGGTTTAAATCTTACATATTAGTTTTTTTTTTTTTCCACACTCATTTCTAGTTTCATCTGTTTCCATGCATAGCATTACCTTCGATACTCAATATTTACTTTTATCACCTTCACTTGTCTTCTTGCCATAGAAGAACTCAACGAGTTCGAAATATACCGATTTCAAGTGTGACTTTATCTTAGTGTTTTATCCTTTTCTACTTTTATGATTACATTTATTATATATATTCATTGCCATTTTCGGTGCCTAGTAGGTAGGGTCGATAGAGATTTGAAGAAAGTTTTCAAAAATCGTTTTCATGGGTACAACCGCAATAGCTACATTGCTTCGGAATTTGCTATATATATACTTCTGAAACACACATTTTACTTGCCATTCGACAAAGTAATAAGAAATAATTGTGAAATCGCCACGGATGGCCGAGGTCGTTAAGGCGCGGACTCGTGAGAGGAAGGTCTGGGGTTCGAATCCCACCAGGACCGTCCTCCCTGACCGGTTTTTTTCCAGGTTTTCTTCAGTCCTCATAAACGGAAAATGCCGGGGAGGTACCCAAAACTTAGGCCTGGAAAGTTTCCTTCCTTAAAAAAAAAACCTTTTCCCAATATTCATTTCATCTCATATCAGTGCCATCGCCTATGATGCCTCAGCACTAAAAACGGGCGTTAAAACCTACTCAAAAAGAAAAAAAAAAGTGAAATATATTAAAGAACAGAAGCCCCCCACTAATAAAGACGCAAAATAAAGTAACTTTTGGACCAATGTAACTAATATAACAAGACCCAGTGAAAGAGAAATAGGCAATTCACTTATATAAATAGTAATACAAATATCGCAATATTTCGAACCGTTTATGTTGTTCAAAGGCAGAAGACAAGTGAAGTTGGCAAAAGTAAATAATGCATCTGGAAAGTAACGTAATGCATGGAAACAGATAAAACAAGCAACATGGAGAAAAGGGCAGGAGAGAAAAAAATAACACGTAAGATTTAAACCTCCGTGGTGTACATCTTTATGCAAAATTATAGCTGCTATCTCTGTATCTCTGAGGTAACTTTCAGGGACATGAATAAGGCATCAATAAATGTTAAAATAATGCATCATCAAAATCCTTTCAATGGCATAGGGAATGTTGGGCAAGGGACCATCTTGCCTAACAGGGTGTAAATGCAAGGATGGGGAATTCACTCACCGAAGTTTAATTAATATATTGACACAGTTCTACTACAATGGAAGTAGTAATACTAACGACAACTGGAAGAAACGAAATTTCATGTACAAATTATTTTTTTTTTTTTTGATTGATTTATTTATGGACGCTCTTTAACGTCTCAGGTCATCAGCGTCCCATTCAACTCAGGGCGTGAAACGGCCGACTAATTTTTCTCAGAGGCCTCTTCTTTCAGACTTGAGGTTCTTTATCGTGCCGTAAATGTACGACACGGGACTCGCGACTTTACTTCCCTTCCGAAGGTAGCGATACTTAGGATTTTTACACCCGAAAAAATCCATCGGTCCTGGCCGGGTTTGAACCCGCGATCTTGGGTTTAGGAGGCAAGTATGGTAACCACTACACCACCAGGACCGACTTCATGTACAAAAATAAGCTATAAACTCCAATAAGGAATAAATGAAATAAAATATCAAAAGCATAAATGAACCTAAGACTTTTATAGGCAACATACAAGTGAGTTCAAAGATACATTCAAAACCTTATACTTAAACAGATTTAATTAACAAACTGCAAGATACGCCTGACTTATTTTTCTAATTGATCTTAATATCTTACTTCATAACATAAGAATGCCTGAACTGTATAAATGTTCATTGCGCAGTTTTAAGCTTATGCACTGTTGCATTACATCATATCAGCTGTTGAAATGATAACAAGTGACACACTAGGAAAATGGAGCGTGTCGAGAAAAGAGTAGTGATTAATTACCTACAAACGAAGGGAAGTCCCTTTCAGAAAGTCATCAAGATATGTCAGCAACTTCTGTGGGAATGTGCTGTATCTTATGAAGTTATGACACACTAAAAATATGATGAGTTTAAATGCGATAAAAATATTATGAAGGTGATCTGAAAAATTGTCGCTATGAATGATTTAGTGCCGCAAGAACTACGAATGACTATCAGATATTTAGCATAAAAGCCAAGCATTTCACGCGATAATGTACGAGTGCATAATAGTTTAATTGAAGAACTGGAAGGAACGCCATTGCGTGAAAGAAGTGGCATGTGTTCACGATGTGCGCAAAGAATGAAAAAAATAAATGAGTCATCTCTTGAACGCAAAATTTTTCTAAGCGCGCGGTTCACAAGGTAACCACCTAAGCTGTGTGACCACTGCTGTAGTTGTTATTGGGATGAACTAAAGACGCTGACTAGTGTGTGTTATTATTGCAGTTTTTAATATTATAATTATAATAATTGGATTTATTAAAATATGTTATTAATTCAATGAAAACTTAATATTTACAGGTATTACAATTTTAATTTTTACAATTCTTCAATGGTTAGAGCGCAGGTTTGCCTCTTGGCATATATATATATATATATATATATAAATGAAAAATAAAAATAAAGTAACACTATTAACAATGTAACAAATTAACAGTAATAATACAAATAGGAAAGGATAAAAACACTTAGATAAAGTCACACTTGAAATTGCTGTATTTCGAACTACTGGATTTCTTCTATGGCAAGAAGCTAGACAAGTGAAGGTGATAAAAGTAAATATTGAGTATCGAAAGTAATGTTATGCACGGAAACAGATGAAAATAGAAATGAGAGTGCTAACTTCGATACTCAATATTAACTTTTATCACCTTCACTTGTCTAGCTTCTTGCCATAGAAGAAATCCAGTAGTTCGAAATATAGCAATTTCAAGTGTGTCTTTATCTAAGTGTTTTATCCTTTCCTACTTTTATTATTACTGTTAATTTGTTACATTATATATATATATATATATATATGAGGGTTGGAACTTAAAAAGTGGCAACTATTTATTTACAACCGATACAAAAGAGTTACATGTTAGCAACCTTTACTGTCCTTCAATGTAGTCACCAGCGATATGTATAACCCGTTGCCAGCGATGTAGAAGTCGTAGTATAACTTTAGCAGAGCCTGTTCTCTTGATGGTGCAGAGGGAGCGGTCTACTGCCTGTCGAATCTTTGGAACACTTCTGAAGCGAATGCCACGAAGTGGTTCCTTCATCTTCGGAATCAAATCAAAGTCACAAGGACTTAAGTTCGGGGAGTGTGGTGGATGGTACAGTACTTCCCAGCTCCATCGACCGAACAAATCAGCCACAGCTTGCGCTGTATGCGCCCGAGCATTGTCGTACAAAATGATAGGTGGATTCTGCAGAAAGTGTAGCCGCTTCTTTCTCAAAGCTGGTCGCAGATGGTGCTCCAAAAACGAACGGTAATACTCAGCATTGACAGTCTGCCGTGGAGAAATGTAATGCGTTAGGATAACACCATCACAGTCGTACACGAGAATCACCATAACTTTCACCGTATTGGAGCTATGACGAACTTTCGATTTTCGTGGTGACCCTACTGACGCCATTCGTTCGATTGGCGTTACAGTTTTGACTCATACAATTTGGCTCATGTCTCATCCAGGGTTACGATACGGCGTAAGAAAATCTCTCCTTCGCGCTCAAAGCGCTCCAAGTGCATCTTAGCAGCGTCGTAACACAACCATTTCTCCATTTCCGTCAAATCATGCGCAACTCATCGTGATGCAATTTTTCGCATGCCCAGGCATTCCTTCAGGATGTGAGGCACAGTCGTATGCGCTAATCCGGTTTCTTGGGCGAGCTCACGAATCGTCTGGCGTCGATCACTGTCCAGTAACGCGGCAAGTTCATGCACTTCTTCACTGACGTTCGTAGGGCGACCTGCCTGATGAATGTCTGCCACAGTTTGCCGACATCTTTGAAGGCTTTTACCCAACGTGCCACTGTTCTGTAAGGAAATGCAGATTCCCCGCAAGTCTCTTGAAGACCTTTATGACACTGTCGTGCTGTACGACCTCTGGCACATTCAATCTTGATCCAACTCTGTTTCGAAAACATAGTGACAACAATACGTTAGACCGCTAGCTCACAAGTGACTGTGTTTCTCTCGATGGTGTGCACGCAGGTGATGTGGGAAGGGAGAGTTCATTTGCTCTGAGAAAAGATAGGTATGTAAACAACATGTGCTATCAGTGACAATATTAGATTCCGTTGCATAGCGTATCCACAGCAGTGTTGACACTATTTAAGTTCCAACCCTCGTATATATATATATATATATATATATATATATATATATATATATATATATTATATATAGTAATTATAAAAGCAGAAAAGGATAAAACACTAAAAGAAAGTCACAATTGTAATCGCTATATTTAGATATTTCTCTTAGTGTTTTATCCATTTCTGATTTTATAATTACTGTTAATTTGTTACATTGTTAATACTGTTACTTTATTTTTATTTTTATTTTATATATAATGAAATTTCCTTCAGTGTTTGTTCCATCTAAATGCAAAGTGCTGCACATGCACGAAGGACAAAAGATGGGTTATGGCCTAGGATATTGTAGCCTTTGTCCACACTACTATAGAAATCAGATATCATCTATGCCCCGAAGATTGACGGCAGTTATACATGCTGATAATTTGTGTTTATTTCTATGTATTTTCGCTTTAGAAGATAAATGTTTCTGTTCATATATTTATTTATAATTTGTAAAGAATACGTTAATTTGCGATTACGTGTTTGTGTATGCATAGGAAATGCCATAAAACTCAAATGATACGTTAAAAAATAGGATATTCTACGTATACACTTATAAAACCAATGGTAAAAAAAAGTGTGTGATTTGAACCCAGGACCTTACCAAGAAGAGCAATGCCTTCTAAACCCCTTAGCCACCGATACTCTACCCTAACGTTCTCTTTCCTTATACTTACGATTTTGACCATTATGTTTACAGCCAAACAGCCCACTGCAGTGTGCCAGTACTGCATGCACGTTGTAAATACGGTGTTTATGAACTTCCCGAAGTTCTCGATCGCTACTAAAGGCGATTAAATCATTGTAATAGTGGCAAATCTCCTTTGACTCCAAGAGGAAAAAAAAAATCCTACATATAATGTTAGCGAGTAATGACTTTTTTGTATACGTTTGATATTATATATTTTATGGTAATTATTATAACTAAAATCAGTATGTAAAATGACTGTTCGAATTAAAAGTTAATTCAAATGCTCTATAAACAACTATATGACAATGTTCTTTGCTGCTAATCAAGTAATTAAATCATATAATGAGAATAATACACAGAAGTTACTATATGGGCTTTTAAAATATTCACTCAGTATAATATGAAAAATCTGTCGAAAAAAGTGAAGCTATGGTTTTTCAAGGCCAAAATGCAATAAGAGTTAAACTATCAAAAATATAACAACCGATAAGTTAACAAATTTAAATTTCTCGAAACAACAATGTCATGTATAGGAAATATTGACCGGAAAGTAAAATAGAGATTCAATTATATGAACGGCACAATTAGAACAGAGAACGAAAATAAACAATGGTAAACTATTATGAAATAGTATTTGTCCCGCTTATTTTGCGTGGAAGTGAAGCATGGGTCATTAGACAAAAAGATAAAACTAAATCACAAAATAAATTAAGATATCTGCTCAGAGTTAAAAGTTTTTTTGAAAAAAAAAATTTACACACAAAGGAACATTTGGGAAAAATTGATATCAGGCCCCCAAGCAAACTTTGGAAATATCAAAGATACAGGAAGACCTTTTGAACGCTGAATCAATCACATGTAATTGTTAAAGGCAAAAATGTCTAATATATGAAGGAACGATAACGGTGTTGTGCTCTATAATCATTTATATCTATTCGCATTTATTTTCCACTGATAAGAGAATAAACAATGCTTCACTTAATTCGCATCTTTTTAAATTACAACTTTATTCCATGTTATATAGCCCTTATTTATAGTGCTTAGAAGTTTAAAATGTAAATATTCCTGGACTGTAATTCATAAGTCTAGATATAAATCAATTGGGAAAAGAGATACAGCTGAGAATGACGAAAGAGTTGAGGTGCAAGGCGCCTAAGCATATTTGTTACACGTCTGCTCCAGTTTCTTTTAAGGTAACCGAGTTCGAGCAATGTGAGGGGCAAAAAGGTACACAAGGTCGCCTTGTCCAACCTCCCTCTCGACACACTTGGTGCACCTCAAGGGGCATGGGAATTACACACCATAACAACATATTCTTAATACACAACAAAACATCAGCATAATGGAATTCTAGCAGAATTACATGCTGAGTAGATTTGTTTTGCACCGCGAATTCCAGAAAGACTGCAAAATAATTAAGAGAGATATTTAGAGGTATTCCTGATTTGACCATAAAATATATTTTTCTATTCGAAATATGTGTTTTGTTCATTATTTTAGTATTGTTGTTCTATTACATTCCTAATAATTTTTACTTGTATTTTTGCACTCAAATTTGCTCAAATAATTTTACTTTTAAATTTATTTCCTCTCGAGTTTACCAGGATTGTAACAAATCTCATTCCAACGTATTCTGTTTCAAAAGGCGTATTTATCTTTGATTCTTAATGTGAAAATTATATTATTAACTATATTAGTTACATGCCTATCTTTTTAACTTTTACTAATGTTTTAAAGAACTGCTTTTGACAGACTGTTATTAATTTAGGCGTTGCTTTTATAGTCCGTCTAATTACATTGGTAGTATTACGTTTTGTAACGAATACACATAATTAATAGAGAAGAATTATACTTATTTAATAATACAAAATATTATTATAAGCTTTGTGTAGATAATTCAGCTGAGTAAAGCATTGTGTTGGTACAACTACAAGTATGAATCTCGCCGCTTGGGAAGAGCATTTGTAATGGATAAAGTGGGAATTTCTTTTATCCCTGATTTCATTCCATCAACATTGTGCGCATTTCCTTTCCTTTTCGTTTAAATGACTGCAGAAGACCATGACATTTGTCGGTACTTCGACATCCAAGTTTCGAAATGAACGAGAGCTGTTTTCTACCACAGAGCGAAGCCCCTGTCTGTTTCTGAAATGTCTAGTGGTGTTTCCTGACAAGCGTTGTGGCGCCGTAGGAAGAACATAGTGAGTCTTTGGCTGACATGCTTCAAAAGTGACTTCCAACTCTCTTCTTTTCTATTGGCTAAATCGCTTTCTATTTTCATTGTGTATTTGCTCAGAGTATTCTCTATTTATTAAATATTTTTCAGATAATCATTAGATAGTTCAGTGCTTGTTGTGCGGACAAAATACGTTCGAATGTTCTGGTATCGTACATGTGAATTTTGATGTCACTATTTAATAATTCTGTAATGTTCAGAAAGAAAAGTTTTGTTCCGTTCTCCCATTCTCTGAACCATGACCTCCTAGCTCACTTTGATCGAATTTTAAACATTTTGTATACCTTACTGGCTGCGCTGTTCGAGTGTTTCTTTTTCCAACTGATCAGCTACATCATTTTCATACACCCTTTAACCGCTAAAGTATGTATAACTTATTTCTTCCTCTAATTTTCTTATATGTATATTTTAAATTTGATTCTGACGGTTTTAATGCATCAAAAATTAGTTTGCTATCTGTTCATAAAGCTGCTGACAATAATATTTTTATTTGAAAGATTTTTTTTTTTGTTCTTTCCTTAATTTTCTAAAAATCCGAATATTAGATGTAAACCATTGCTTTTTAAACTCCTGAATAAACATTAAATTTGAACTATATCTCTGGTTTACAACATCTGGATATATTTCATAACCTTATATTACTCTTTCCCGAAAAAATTCCACCAACCTCGACCGGAATTGAGCATGCGATCCTTGAAGCCAGAGGGCTTTCATTTAGTCACGCATGATTCTATTGATAAGATAACCTTATCCTTTTTCTGCCTTCTGCCCTTGTACCTCTAGAATTTCAATGTAACAATCCGAGCTAATTTCAAAATTAACTTCCCTCTTGAATTATTTGAAACCAGCGAGGAGCTCAAAAATGTTTTATTTGTGTGTATATATATATATATATATATATATATATATATTATAATCACAAAACATTACCAACACTCCATGGGTCAGCAAAAACAAGGGGGGATCTGAAAAAGATTCGTTTACATATTTGCCTTTCAATGTTTCACAAACAATGTGAAAAAAGAACAAAATTTGTCTGCTACGTTCTATAGAACAATTTAAAAGATGGTTAAATTTAATATTTTTGAAAATACTTCAACCACTATGCTTTCCCCAGTATTAGGACTTGTTTTGTTGGTTTGTTTTATTTACGGCCGCTCTTTCACACCTCAGGTCATCAGCGCCCCATTCAATTCAGAGCGTGAAACGGCCGACAAACTTTGATCAGAGGCTTTTTTTTTTTCTTCTTCTTCCCCAGGCTTGAGGTTCTTTCACATGCCGTAAATCTACCCACGACTTTAATTCCCTTCCGAGGGAAACCATACTTAGGATTTTTATGCCTGAAAAAATTCATCGATCCTGGCTGGGTTTGAAACCGAGATCTTGAGATTAGGACTTACACCCCCTGGGGGTGGCTCAGGCTGTAACGCTTTGGACTCGACAGATTAAAGTTTGTTGTAACCGGCCACCCTGCCCCTGTGTTTTTATTCTTCTTCTTTTGTTTCCCGTGGAGAATGCTGGGGTGGATCTTACCTTTTCACCAATGTTCCGCTCTCCATTTCATTTTATTTCATTCCGTTTGTACTATTACAGGGTCGAAAATGCCAGGTCGAGGTGGATTGACGCGGTGTAACGGTGACTTGCGCTTTTGAAAGATTCTGCCGTCTGATATGAAAGTGAAACTTCTGAGGGGCTCGAACTCCTTGGAAGGGAGTGTTCTATCTGAAAATATGTAGGGACCTCCGTCTACACTGTCACATCACCGTCCGTACTGACCGCCCGATGTCCCCCTCACGAACCCTTCCTCCAGGAGGTGCCATCATTGAAGGCGTAGCACGAGTGAGACTGAAGCACGGAAGTATTTTCCTCTGCCACAGGCCATCCAATAAAATCCACTCCTTGAGACTTGCAAGCCAATACTAAATTTAGTTTCCTGTCTGGGAGTTAAAATCTCTGGGGAAAACACACACAAATAAGGGATTCTGAATGGGCACTCAGTCCAATATCAGGGCCGCCTCGAAGACATTACAAACACACAAAGACGCAAACGCACATACAGATGGCATGAAGATGGATAACGAAACGGATGGTGAATATATGACATAGAAAAATGTTATTTTTCAATTCATCTAATGTGTATGAGTTTGTCTTTTACACTTTTTCCTTTGATCGCAGGGCGTTAAATCGAGGGACCGAGGGCGCTCGGTAGCGTTGAATGTATGCGAAGTCACACAGGTTGTATGTACCGTTGCAGAGTCCGGTTGGAAAGCCGCGAACCCACTTTCCCTAACAATTAATTCACGGAAAAGGGGTTGCAAAATATTCTGCAGCTATCTACCACTATTAATTGTTTCTTTAAACAAATAGAGTCTATTATACCTCGCCGCTAATGGCGTACTGCACTCTTTTATCTTGTGATCATGCAGGGGTTTCTCAAGAAGCACGTTAGTTTTTCTGAACTCCAGCATAAGCTGTTTTTGTGAATCAACATACACACTTAGGTGGAGCTAAAATTCGTCCGTAAAGAAAACGGTTAATTTCTCAGTCATGTACGCTATTGAAAATCCATTCACAAAAGCTATGCCTAGATGCAGGGTCACTAAGTTTTTCACTACAGTAATTTTATAGGGTTTTAACTTCAGTGCCTTTGTAGCAGTTCCAACAGAGGAATAATTTCCCCTTTGCTGTGAAAGATGTCAAAGTAATTTTTCAGTGGAACGTTCTAGAGCATTCCCAATGCTATGTAACGTCTCTGTGAATGCTGCATTTAGTTGCGTACACTTTTTATCAAGAATATTTCCCGTTTCAGGAAACTTATTTACCAATATGTGCATCGAACATCGACTGGAAGTTGAATATCAGAGATTCTCTTTTGAAACAATCTCCGCACATCACGAGGTTATTCTATAAATCATAAATAACTGCACTTTGGGGAATAGAATATCTGAATTGAGTCATATTAACATAATACACCGTATTATGCAGCCTAAGAATACTGTCACACAACACACAGAACATTTCCGTACGTTCCTAGAGTTAAACTCGTACTGACCTCCCCTTCGGCTCCCCGGCCGACTTTCAAGATTGGAAACGAGACGAAAACTGTAGAGTTCTATAAACTGCGGCCAATTGCACTTTCAGCGAAAGCAACAGCAAAGCTTTCTTTTAAAATGCCTAAACCAAATTTTTCTTACGTTTAGGTATAGAAAGATTGTAAAACTCTTGTGTCCGTGCATGCAATTATTTTAATATGAATGATATATCAAGATAATGTTTTACGCAAAGAAATTATTGCATGTAATTCGTTTTCGGAGCTGTTTTAATATAAAGGTGTCATTTATTTCATTGCGTGATATTTCTAGCCAAAGTATTCCTCAAATTTTAATTTAATTGCCCAGGAAGAAAAATGATTTTATCACAGAGATTTTCTTTTATAATACACGCTTGCACGGACATATCAACATTGAGCACGACATAAGAAGGAACAGAAAATCAAAGAACAAGGACGTCCACGCAAAAGGTGGAATGACAGAAAAGGTAAGGTAACTTGAAGGTAAATAAATGATAATTCATCTTCATAATAGGAAAATAGGACAGTCAAATCGGATCAATGACATCGACTTGACGACAGAATTCTTTGTATCTTTCTCAAAAACGGAAAGTAATAAAGGTGGATATGGAAAAGAAAACCAAGAGAATTTTAGAAAGAAAGAGAATTGGGGAAGAAACAGATAAAAATGATGTGAAAAATCTCTCAAATATTCTCATTTATTTCCTCTTTATGTAATTATTAATTTGTATGTCTTTATTTATTTTCCCTTCGACTGAATTGTTTTATCGCAACATTCGTTAGTTACAAGTCACATACCAAGCGAAGTGGCTCAGGAGATATTGCATGAGACTCGCATTCTGGAGGTTCTGGGTTAATCTTAACCTTAGGGTCCCCCCCCCCCTCCGTCAAGGTCTCCTTTGGTCCCTTAGACGAACGCTGGGATGGATATTTACATTTCACTATTCCCCCCTCCCCAATTGCTTTCATTTCTTCCGTTGTTTCTGTTACAGGGTCGAACGTGCCAGGGCGAGGCGGTTTAATGATGCCTTGTGCTTTGGATAGGTTTCTGTCCTCATGAGTGGTATGGAAGCTGGAAATGGACCTTCTGAATGACTCCAATCCTACCGGCGTCGATTGTTATATTTGCACCACGCCTACATCCGCGTACTTATCGCCTGATGTCTCCTTCGCCTCATCCCTTCCTCATGGAGGTTGCTCCATTGGAGGCTAGGTACAAAAAACAAAGTCTCGATTACCGAAGGACCCTACTCTGACACAAACAAAACAATGCAATCCAATACTAGTCACGTTAACCTTAAGAAGTAATCAGTTCAACTTTTGTCATATAGAAGGTCTAGTTTTGTAGTTGGCTTTCTGTGATATTCTGTTTCTTGCCTTTAAATAGTAAAGTTTTTCAAGGACTCGAGGTGGGGAGAGAAGTCCTATTTGGTTCTCGGCGTGTGCAATTTCTTTGCCCTTTCTTCTTAAATAAAGATTTTTGAGAAGGTCTTATCAATAAGCACACTATATGGTTATTCGACATTCTGTTGTTCTCAGTACACACTTTCTAATCTAACTGAAAACCGTCACGGGCGGTCGAGGTCGTTAAGGCGCGGACTCGTGAACGGGAGGTCTAGGTTTCGATTCGCGCTAGGACCGTCCTTCCTGACTGAGGATTTTCCTAGGTTTTCCTCAGTCCTCATGAATTGCAAATGGCGGGCAGGTACCCTAAACTTAGGCCTGGAACATTTTCGTCCTTTAAAAAAAAAATAATTTTACAATTTATCATTTCAGCTCATGTATCATCAATGTCCACGCCTGTGGTGTATCAGTAGTAAAAACGGACGTTAAAACACCAATTAAAAATATCTAATTGAAGGAACCGGGCTAGCAATGTTAACATAACCAATGATTGTTTAATCGCTCTCGAAGAAATTAAAATCAAGATGACGCCTGTATTAGATGTAAACAAAACTAGTTCTCAAAAAGAGATCAGTAAATCCATTGCAATTATGGTGTTGGCAAGGGAGAGTTTAAAGGCATTAATTGTGACAAAAGCAATATGTAATTTCACAGTCAATGTGAAATGAACTAAGTGATGTTGAAACATCGATTTATAATGCTTGTGCTTTCGGTGTTAATGATGAGGCGAATCAAGACGAAGTGAAAGCCAAGGATGCGATTATATCTGCCCTTTATAGAGGATACAGTTCAGTTACTGAAGAAAACCGTGCAGCTAGAGAATAAAGTGGCTTATAGCTCAAGATAAAGATGAGACCAGTGGTCAATTTTGCCTCTAAAACTTAATTGTATACATCCAATGGCTATACTCATTTCACTGACTATTTCACTCGTGTGACATCTTAAAATTGACCAATGAAACGAAACAACCTCTTGAATTTCGGCCAATCACAGCCGGATAACGGAGTGAAATTATCGAGAAAAAATTATTAAATTCGTTTTATAACGCGACGTGGATTTGTTTTGTGGTTAGTGTAGCTAACTTTATATCCCCACTATATAATTCCTGAATATACATCACTGACCACTTTTGCTAGAGGCGATAGGGAGCTACGACCATCATAAAGCAAAATGGAAGAGTTCTTCAAAGCATTTTGCTGATGTGTCAAATGTGCAAACTGATCTTATCATTAGAAATTAAAACGACGGAATACAAAGAAAAATAGAGACACTGTATGCTATCTTTTTTGTTTTGTTTTTCTCAGTTGGTATTAGAAAATAGAATGGTAGAGACTGTAATAGTCGACTTTTGCCCATTGCAGTCTCACGGTTTCTGAATAGAATAGATATTCATAAGTATAACAAGGTTAATATTCCATGCGCGAATTTCAAATATATCTATCACTTTTATTGTAATTCTATTCATGAAATAGTCCTAAACGCCTATTTGCTCTTCCCTATTGGCATTACTGACTATTGGCATTCTTCTAACGCAAGATTGCTTGAAAAGGTTAATTGTAATCTACAATTATTACAACTTTGTAAGCCAAGTTTAAAGGAATAATATTTAAATTCTTATTTTATTCGTGAAATAGTCCTAATAAATATCACTCAAGGGTCTGAACTTTCCAGACTCACTACGTTCGTGAATTTTTCGGTAATCTCAGACCCTCTCGTGATGTTTATTACTTGTGATAATTGCACGCGAGCGCCTTTCAGTCAATGTAAGGCCTCGTTTATATCTTAGTCACCAATCAGAATGGAACTTCAGCGATAGTTTTAAAGCATTTTTTCTCCCTCTTTCCCTCTTTCCCTCTCTCATTCTCTCTCCTTCCTACGTTCATTTCTTTTATTCCTGTAACCTCTGATTCGATTCGATTAGGGATCTAGGAAGCTTGCTCTTATGCATTTTACTGTTCACGATTAGTAGTAAGTGGTACTAGCTCTAATAGTGTTCAGTTGATTTTACTTAAATTAGATCTCTACGCGGTTTTGCTTAGAATAGAAGCTAATAAAATTAGTGTATTTTTTCAGAAAGATCATACAGGCAAACCAAATCACTTCAGTAATTATAGTAAAAGTACAAAAAAGCATCGTTCTCTCATTGCAATTATCTTACCCAATTCCCCTCTTGCTTATAATTTTTCTAGGTAATTTAAATGAGTTTTCAAACTCACCTTGTTTCATAATTACTGAAGAAAGCGTGAGTTGTGTCAATATGACAGAATATATGACTAGCCGTTTCAATATAATGTAAAACATTAGCCTTTCCATATTAAGTACAAATAGTCATTAAAAGTTTTAATGGAGAATTCTTTTTCAAACTCCTTAGGAAGTATATGCGAGGAAAATGGCTTTGAAACTTGCTATCCATTCTATTAAAACTGAAGAACTTATGCACAATATTTAAACGATGCGACTAGAAAGACAAACTTATATTTTGGCCATTCATGTTAGCACAAAAATTCGAAAAGGATTAATAATGAGACACACAAAAGAATAGACAAGCTTTTAAAAGTGCACTTTAAATGATAATGAGTCCTGATGATTTAGTTGTAACTATACTTGCCTGTTAGACCTAATATCGCGGGTTCAGTTCCAGCTAGGTAGATGGATTTTTTTCGGGCGTAAAAATTCTAAGTATGGCTTCCTTCGGAAGGGAAGTAAATCCGTGGATTCCGTGTCGTACATTTACGGCACGCACGTAAAAGAACCTCAAGCCTGAAAGAAGAGGCCTCTGAGCAAAATTTGGGCCGTTTCACGCCCTGAATTGAATGGGACGCTGGTGACCTGAGATGTTAAAGAGCGCCGTAAATAAACCCACCACCACTTAAATAATATTCACTTAAGCAATGCAAAAACTGAGAAGAAAAATAACAATTTGGATTAGTTTTGTTCTGCAATGATCAACAGACTCTTGAACAAGTAGCTATATAAGGCCAGGGTTCATTTGAATAGAATCTCTGGAAATTACTAACAGGTTCTAATTCAAACCCGTCGTTCGGAAGCTCCTGAAGATGTGGTAACGTCATACATTTAGTTAGCCCAAGGTCTATTACGGATCTTAACAAAGTTGATGAACAACCCGCTGATTTCTGACACAATTACGGGATTCTTCGACAATGTGGTCATCTTCTAATCGACAATGAAAGCAAAACAACTTTCAAGTCCACGTTTGCCTGAGGCAGAACTAGAACCCGCTACCCCCCGTGATTGGTTACCTTGAAATGGGTCATTAGCTCGCACAATTATTGCGACGAAATTAATATCCCTTTTCGTTCACGAAAAGAAACACAAAGTAGTTCAAGCCATATAATTATTTCACTGATTAAAAAGGGGGGTTAAAGAGAGTTGAGTGACAGAAGGTGAAATTAGCTTCATGCTTAATATGTACACTGATGCAACGTTTCTAGAATTTAAACCAGGCGCGGCTTCAGAAGTGGGCACAGCCTAAATAAAAGAGAAATATAATTAATTTTAGATTCATTATGTTTCACGTACGCGCTCTTTAAAAAGTTTCCAAAACTGGGCGTTTTCCATGGAGGAGTGCATAAATTTACGTATATCTGTACAGGTCAGCTCTCTTTGTAAGGCTGTATTGATATTAGTCTTGTCAGGGAATGTACTGTACAGAACCCTCGTCTGGACGTGTGGCCGGCTTGGCACCGAGAAGCCACGCTGTTTGCCGGCGGAGTCTGATACTCATATCCCCTTAAATTAAGTGCTTAGATTTTTACAGCACACCAACATCAATTTTTGTCATACAGTGGCATTTCATTTACAAGATCGGGATTTTCTGCACTCCTGTACCTATTGCTGTGTGTCGCTACATGGCCATATAAATAAAACCACGCTTCGTCCATTAAAAAAAAAATAATAATAATTAAACGCGGTCAGTAGTGCGAACATGAACTTTATCTAATATCCAAGTAGAGAAATTAACTCTATTCACATTATCGCATGCTTGCAATTCCTGAACTACGGTTATCTTATAGGGTTTAAATGTTAAAGGTTTAATGGCATTCAAAGTCGAGATTGCGACATTCCTGATTCCTGCGCAAGATTTCTCAAAGATTTCTTTGGACTTCATTCTAGCTTTTCTTCCATGTCATCGAGTTTTTCCTCGGTAAGAACATGGCGATTAACTTTCGATTCAGTATCCCTAAATCTGTTCACAAGATTACGAGTTTCTCTGTGAGACGCACGAACAGCGGGAAATCTGTCTATACATCGCCGTCTCACTTCTCTAGAAGAGTTCGTTGTCACAGAAATCTACATGAAGCTTCTGTGTGCTAAAGTATATGGGTTTTTTGGTATTATAGCAGCACTAACACACTATAACATTGAAACATGGGTCTCACGTAAAGTGATTAGTCTACACACGGAGAGAGGGGAACAAAACAGGTTAGAAACAGGGCAGGCAAATCCCCGTTAAGCCGGCCACACGTCGAAATGAAGTTATGTATTTGTGGAGGAAAATTTGTGCCCCATTTGGAAGTCTTACGTGACATCAAAAATCCTGTATTTCGTCTTTTTCATTGATGTTTCATTTTGAAATCGCGCAAAAAAGATGAAACGTTCCTCTATTCTCTTTCTTACAGAAAAGACATATTTCTTAATTGAAATATATTCTAATGCTTTATTAACAGCATACAGCTCGCATTAAGTACGGAGTAGAGATGGTAATGTGTGATCGGGTAATCCACAGTCACATTTATATTTAAAATTACAACAATATACCACAAAGTAAGAGATTTTTTTCTAAAAAAAATGCTTCATCCAAATAAAAAATTATAGAAATAGTTTATCTCTATTATGTGTTTGGAAACTCTGGAAGTTTTTCTTTATTTTTCTTTCTTTCTCCCCCCCCCCCTTTCCGCAAGGAGCATTTTGTTAGAAGGCGCCTAAAAGTCACAACTTTTTTTTAAGGAAACATTTTATGGATATGTCTGAAATTGTATGCCTTATTTATATTACAATCCATTGATGTAATATAAAAATATGTGAATTGGTCAAGAATTGTGTAATTTTTGGTTTTCTGCTCGACCTTTATCAAAGGTTTGAAACAACTATACTAGCGACTCCATTACTCTATATCCTGAACTTCCATTTCTTCTTTGATAATACATGAATAAAATGAGGAAGACGAGTTATTTTTGTCAGCGATAGGAAAACGGTAGCTTTTCGGGGATAACCCGAGAAGTGAAAACATTAATGCAAGTTAATTAAAAGAAGATATAATCTGCTGGTCAATAGTATCCTGTAATGGAATTAAATTAAAATAATTTAATAGAATCTTCAATTAGAAATTTGCAATGACTGTGCATTGTTATAGGAATGAAACGCTTTGAGAAAGAGAAAGCGAATATTGCAAGTGATTTTCTACGGCTTGGTACAAAAAGCTAAGGTTTTGTTTCACTTAATTTAAATTTAAATGGAGCTTTGTGCACAATTCGCCGCATGAGATCATCGATATTGCTGCATTAACGGCCATATTCACCTCCTGCTGGAATAGCTTCTTGCAATAACCAAGACCTTCAGCAGTCGACTAAGCCGGAACAAATACTCTTCTGCAGTAATCTGAGGCAATGCACCGCTTATTACTTTTTTATTTTATTTATTTATTTTTTTTTTTTTATTTCCCTTCGTGAACTTTCTCAAATCAAAAGATCGTGCGTTTAGCAACATAGCTTTCATTGTTTTTGTTTACAGCTAGTGAGTGCTAATAAGATGTAAAATAATCGCGAGGACTTTAGACGTAATTTTCTAGGAAAAAAAAGAATAATAAAATTTGAAGGAGATAAAGCTATTAATTTAAGGAATACAAGCATAGTTACATTTGCAGCACTTATAGGTGCCATGTAGTTGTGCTTATTTTACTGATAGCATATGAATCTACCTGTATACGTTTTTTCAAGTGTCTGTCCAAGCAATCTGGTTATTAAATAACCTACACACAAGACATAAGATTTCTTCTTATATGAGACATTTTCTTGGATCGAGCCTGAAGCACTTAGCATACTCAAAGCAGAGAAGTGGTCTACCGGCTGTATTATCAGACATTTCTATATGCCAGAGCCTTTAAATATTTATATCATTCACTAGTAGTAGTACACTAAAACAAAATTAAAGAGAACACTTTCCCTTCTTTCTTAAAAGGAACGTTTATGAAGTGCATAAATAAGAAAATATTTTAGATGAAACAATGAAGCAAAGAATAATTGTATTAATTATTTTAAATCAACTCAGTCATTCTTTAAACGATCAATTTCCTTTTTAAAAAACTGACAGCACGCTTCCAGGCTTAACATGTGTGTTTACCTGAATATTAATTAGGGTTTTAGTTATAAATCTTGTCTGCTCAACCAGTGTTTTAGTTCTCCGCTACTAGACATATATTAGCCGCCGGCATCCGCTCTTCAATTTCGCTTTCGTCCTCTTTGTTATGTCCTTAACGTCATTTTCTGAATCTGTTGTCTGCCGGTCTTAAGACAACATACATTCATTCATAAAGAGGGTGGGACTATTTAATCTAGAAATACACATTTGTATATAAATTTTATTTTACTTACGAATCAGTTCTTCGTGTGTCTGCGGAATTAATTCAGAACTTTTCTCGTCATCATCATCTTCAAGAATTGTAACTGGCGACATTGTGCACAAATATTAATCTAGTGGTTCACTGCAGAGAAAAAACAACACAAGAGAAAACGCACAGTGTTAACAGAGGACATACTAAACCAAAATGAGAGCAAATCTTAAACGTTTGCTAACACAATAATTCCGGAAATTAGCCTTTCAATAGGGAATTTCAGACTGTAAAGGAAAACATTGGCAATGAAATCATAGATATTATAGTGTGAAGTTAATCGTGTTAAATAAAATATTTTCTCTGAGCTTGGAAAAGTCCAGCACATTCTACGAGCATAAGGAAAGAAAATACGCGCTTAGTAACAGAGATGTAAAACACTGCATGAGTGAAGAAGATTTAATTACTAACGTCCTGTATAAATGCTCTTTAAGTAAAATGTTTTAAGTGAGAGGCTCAAAAATGAGGAGAACCCTAAAAATTAGCTTTTCTATGCCACATAATATTTAGAAAAAATCAGAATCTTTAGTAATATTTAATGCAACAATTTTTCCAAAAAATGCAATAAAATTAAAAAGTAATCAATAATTAAGTTAATTTTAAATAAACAACAGAAAAAGAAAAACCGGTTCGTATTATGTAAGGGCATCAATTTTCAGTTGTTTTGTTTTCTCGCCACTGCAAATGGATGTACTATTAATGTAGAAATCAGTGGTGATGCGATCAATCGTTTCATTAAAACAATTAGAAAACAACCACACCTCGAAACAACATATTATAAAAAGTTCATACATATATATAATGGATGATTTTTAACATCTCAGGTCATCAGGATCTTATTCCATTCAGGGCATGAAACGGCCGACAAATTTTGCTCAGAGGCCTCTTCTTTCAGGCTTGAGGTTCTTTTTCGTGTCGCAAATCTACGACACGGGACCCACGGCTTTACTTCCCTTCTGAAGGAAGCCATACTTAGGATTTTTACGCCTGAAAAACTCCATCGACCATGGCCGGGATTGAACCCGCGACCAAGTAGGAAGCAAGTATGGTTACCACTACACCACCAGGACCGACATATACGTATTAGCGAAACGGAACCGTTAATATATGCTTTTAAATGTATGGATACCTAATAGTATCCCAAAACATTTTCAACACCTATTTCACCTGTAAAAGAAAGGCTGTCAAGAGGTTACACATAGTAAACATTCATTGTTTGTAAACTTCACGACCATACAACATGTTTAATGACAAGCATATTACGCCCCTTCTTTTGTTTTAGTTCACGATGAGTAAATCAGCTTTTAACACATTCATACCTGGATTATCATACACAGCACGTTCACGAACGGTACCTCCGCGTAAAAATTGAGTGGGAGTGAGCCCATACAGAAAACATCTTTATCAGAGGTAGCCTTGAATGCACGTGACGCTATCATATTTAGTGGATCAGTATGTTTGCGTGGTTGACAAGATATAGGCGAGACAAAATGTCATGATGTGCGTGTGCTTCTCGAAAATAACTCCAAATGAAGTGAATAGAATCCATTTGCGAAGCTTGAAATACTTTTTGTTTTAGGTAGTAATTTGTTCACTAGTAATTTAACTTATTTTGTAATCTTTCCAAAGTATCCCATGTATTATTTGCGGTCTTAGCATCGGAATTGATGCTAATATTGCGAAGAAGCATCCCCAAGCATTCTGTTTGACAAACAGCCGGATTTCCGCAACTGCCTAACTTAGTAGTCAGCATGACACATTCTTGCTTGCTTTTTCAATGTTTTCTTTTTTAGTTAACCTTGTTTTCAGTTCTTTCGTGTGCCTTTTGATAGTTATTTAAAGTAACTCTGTGTGTGTTTTATTTCATCTTTCTAATGCCAACTCGTTTTGGGATTCCCCACACAACTTATTAGTTTTCTGGTACAGTAAACTTAAACTATTGCAGGCAAAAGTTTAAAAATTTCAAGTTATTTCACAACTTTACCTTTAAGCATGTGAATGTTTTTTTATATTAACATAAGTTGAGAAAGGGTCAAACTGTTAAGAACAAATTTACAATTGTAAAATCTGAAACTTCAGAAATTATTTTGATTACATTAGTTTTAGTAATGATAGTATTAATAAAATGAATGAAAAACGTGAGATAGAAAAAGTTATGCCCTGAAAAGTTAATACCTTTATTCTCACATTTGCCCTGTCTTATCATTTCCTTGACACCTTTGTCGGTCCTGGTGGTGTAGTGGTTACCATACTTGCCTCCTATACCCAAGATCGCGGGTTCGGCCAGGACCGATGGATTTTTTTCGGGCGTAAAATTTCTAAGTATGGCTTCCTTCAGAAGGGAAGTAAAGCCGTGGGTCCCGTGTCGTACATTTACGGCACGAAAAAAAACCTCAAGCCTGAAAGAGGGGCCTCTGAGGAAAATTTGTCGGCTGTTTCACGCCCTGAGTTGAATGGGGCGCTGATGACCTGAGATCTTAAACAGCGTCAATAAATAGATACGTCAAAAAAAAAAAAAAAGTCCTTGACACCAAGCAGAAAGTTGACCAACAAAAAGCTCGGAAGTATGTGGTAGTTCATAAATTTGTCTACAATGAAAAATAGTAATTTCTACAAAAAGTAGTCATGATCAAAAAACAAACAGATTTTAAATTTGATTAGAGTCAGTTAGAAAATATTTGACTTGCAGTGCCAATGGTCTTTTACATGAACTAGAGCGCCGTGTTTACCATAGCCGCGACTAAGTCTATATAAATTTATCTGATTACAGATATTTTATCTCTAAGAGGCGACTTGATGCTTTCGAGTCTTAGGCTTTAACCTCTAATACAGTGATTAACTATGAGGTCTGGGCCACAAGTGCTCAAAGGGGCTGAAGTGCTCTAGAATAAAATCCTTTCCTGATATAACCTTCTTCGCGTATAGATGGGGAACATTTGCGCTTGTGGTCGAACCGGAGATGGACATCGACACGGTAAGTTAAAGATTCGTGGTTCGTGTCCCGGCCGTGATATTGATTGTTTCCTATGACTCTTGATTCCAACCTTTGCCAAACGTATAGCTTGTGTGAAAATATTGCATTTATGCAATCTTAGGATTAAAACACGCTTCTTATGACCCTATAAATCGTGCACAATTTGCTTTATTCTGTTAACTGGTGCCAGCAACTAGTACTCCATGAAGTCATCACCGCCTAACAACTCAATTTCAAACAACGTACTTGTAAAGAAAAGTCGTAGCCCTAACAAGCATAGCAACATTCCAACACGAGAATCGTTTTATTAAATAAAAGTTTTGAAACCACAACAATAATGTAAGTTATTAATCATTATAAATTTACTATTACCTTGGAAAGGTTGATAATTAATCAGATTACAATTTCTTTAATTTCGAAACATTAATCTTGAAACATTAGTAATCTCCATTATTACAGAAAACTTCCTTCATTTTTGCTACATTGATTTTATATCCACGACAGTTACTTTGCTTGGTAAATATTAAAAGCACAATCAGTTACAGTAGAAAATATTATTCCTGGGCCACTAGTGATATCTACTGCATTAACATTTCGCCTTCCTACTTTTATTTTATTCCAATTTCTATTTTACTTTCAATTGATTCCTCTATATAAGATTCGGCAACTGATGCTCACTGGAAAAATAAACAAATCTAAGAATGTAAATTATAAATTTCTTACCATATTAATAATCAATAAACGTTATATTATATAATTACCAGCTCTGAAAAATATGCCAACAAATATTTTCACTACTTGAACTATGTTTCTCTTTTCTCCATACACAGAACATGTCATATTCCTTTTCGTATACACTTTTCAATTTTTGAGGAACTAACAAACCCTCAGCTAACTCACTTTCCTTTGTAACATCTTCTCGAATGATATTCATATTTTTAATATCAAACATTGTGGCATTAGCATCCATTTCCATTTGGATTCTTCAAAACAAAAACAAAATAGCATCGTCATAGAAACGAGTAATGAGAAACCATGCAATATAATACGTCATGTCTTACGCATAAGATCATAATTTGCAAAATTTTAATACTTTTTAACATTCACACGTGTCACAATTACCAGGATTATACACGAGTTACATGTGTAGCTAATTATATAGATTTTTAATTGTTTTTAAATTATTCGCGGAATTACCTTCCAATTAGTTTTAGCATACTTCAGGAAATAATAATAAAAATCACATATGATATAGCAGCTATTGTAGACTTTGTTTTTATTTGAATAATTGCATTACATTCTGGCATTCTTTATCTTATGTTGATATTAGGTTTTCGTGGGTACTGTGGATCGTGTTGCATTTCGTATTGGAATCGAAAAAGATGACAACTCTACCAGATTGGTTTATGCCTACGGGTTCTCCATTAAAATTATTGAAAGCGTTTAACGTCCCGCCAACTGCCAAAGTCTGAGTGGAATGAAATGAAATGCGATGCAAATACGTCAAGAGTCCTTAAAGTTTAATATTGAACGGTATTCATGTTTTTAGGTTAAGGTAAAGTTCCGGGTAAAAACTTTACCTAGGCCCGCCAGTTGTGAAGCACACGCGCTAGCTTCTGAATTATGACGGAGGCCGTTGAATATTATTCCAGTAGCGTGTAATAAGAAAAGAATTCGCCTGCTTTTGTTTATCCCTCAATTTGGAAGTCATCTGTAAAAACACATATGGTACTTATTCTCTGTTTAAAGAAAGCTGAGATGCGATGTCAACAAACGCACTTGTACTTCTCCTACTTTGTAAATAATCGACAATATAGCAGATAGCTCAACCTGTTATTTAGATCAATAACAAATAAAATGATCAATAAATAGCTGTAAAGGATTTTTTCAAAAGACTCTGTGATTATTATGGCTTAGGATTCCTTTACTAAAGGACACTCTTTAACATCTCAGGTCATCAGCATCCCATTCAATTCAGGGCGTGAAACGTCCGAAAAATTTTGCTCAGAGGCCTCTTCTTTCAGGCTTGAGGTTCTTTTACCTGCCGTAAATCTACGATAGGGGTTGTCATTATTGGATAAATAGTGCGTTTGATTTAATTAAATGACCTTACTCCTCCATTTCTGTCCATGTCGAGTCATAGTGACTTATCTCTTCTTCCACCCCAGCATAAGTTTTTTTAAGGCCATCAGCGTCCCATTTAATTCAGGGCGTGAACAATTTTGCGCAGAGGCCTTTTCTTTCAGGCTTCAGGTTCTTTTTCGTGCCGTAAATGTACAACACGGGACCCAGGGCTTTACTTCCCTTCCGAAGGAAGTCATACTTAGGAATTTTACGCCCGAAAAAATTCATCGACCCTGACCGGGATTGACCCCGCAATCTTCGGTTTACGAGGCAAGTATGGCTACCATTACACCACCACGACCAACAGCATAAGCGAGAAAAGATATATTTGTTTAAAGTTTTCATTGCTGGTACAGTGACCAAGTCTAACTTTTAAAATTATCTGGAGCTTTTAATTAGATGTACCTGACACTGGTCCACTTTGAAAAAACATATCTAATATCTTGATTAACTAATAAAATATATAAATACCTAATTTCAATTAGTTAGGAAAATATACATATTCAACACATAAATGAAAAAGTAATTTATATATTTTAAAGTTAGTATTAATACTGATATTATAGGAGGGTTAACAGGAACTTATTTTGTAGAATTATAAAAATATTTTTTAAGAAAACCAAGCTAAACTTTTTAAAATTTCATTAAAAGAAAAACATATTAATATTACTAGGAATGTGGAAACACAGAAAACAGTGGCTATCATTTAGTCAATGTGTTGCTTATAACTCGCTTATAGGTTTAACAAATTCGAAAAAGAGAGCAGTTGTGGCATGTCTAATCTGTATTAAAAATTCTGAAGTTTAAACTTAAAAGTACGTTTGGTAGTTTTATGTAATGTCTCTATAAATATAAATAGTAAAACTTTTCTGAAAACTAAAGGAAAAGATAACAGCAAAAGAGAACATAATAAGCATTGCCTTGACGATGAAATATCTGATCAAAATAATCCCTCAGTTCACTCGCTAGAAAGAGCAAAATTACGCAAGTTTAGTCACGATCAACTTAGCATCATGATCGGCTTATACCAACCGCGGTACTGAACAATTCTTGCCCCGGCTCGTTCTGTTCCATGCAAATAATTGACATGCAACTTAATAACACTTCCTTTAACTACATTATGTTTTTCTTTTATTACTTCCTCCTACCTTTCCTTTGTCTGCCGCCGTTACCTTGACAACACAAGGCCACTATCGGTTCAGAATAGCCAATACTTATTCTTTCACGCTTGGTACATACGTGGGTTGTCCACCACACATCCAAACTGTATAATTTTTCTCAAAAGTCATATGTACGAGCAAGCTGGTATTGCTACTTGCACAGTCCATTCTTCTGTAATATTTTCGGTACTTCAGAATAATTAGAGCTTTGCAATAATCAAGGAAATTGAACTACCCCAAATACATCTACATAGGTGATTTCAGTTAAGGGGAGAAAAAATCAGCGAATAGTTATGAACTGTCCAGTCAACTAAGTCCAAATTAGCTATTGTAAACTAAAAATGTTGTACTCGCTTCCATTATCTCACTCTAGGAGACCCTCAAATACCATATCAATATTTATTGTGGTTAAGTATACAAATTTGCAATAGACAAGATCAGATAAAAGGTGCATTAAAACGCAGTTTTAAAGTCAAAAATTAATCTACCTTATTCAAAAACTGATCAACTAACCAATTATAAGTTTGTGTTTAATCAATGTTTTCACACTATCGTCCAAAATATTATAAAAGTTTAAGCCCATAACCTAAAAATTATTTTTAAGACTTGTTCAGTCTCCTTGTACATGAAAAATATACAAATGTATTAAAGTAAGAAATTTCAATTTAATAAACAAAGTTCTACAAGGGTTACAATATACTTGAAATGATAATTTAGATAAAATTCGTACAGCATTCTTTTGTAGCAACAAAACATAATTTATGCCATCAAATCAAACCATAGTAAAGTACACAAAAAAAAAAAAAAACTGCGAATGTAGTTTTCAGGCACAACACATCTTAAACGTTTGACTATCTATTAAATAAATTATTTACACGTGAATTCCAAGCTAATTTCTGGTCTATAACAATATCTAATAAATTAATATAATAGGTATCCGACATATCTGAACAAACTACATGATTTAATTTACAGATAAGATTTTGAGTTTTATCTCATTAATTCGAAAATCATTGGTTATAAACTAGTTACTAGCCTGTTCCAATAATCCAACTTAAATTTGAATTTGCACTAAAAAAGGTAATATCAGCTCCAAAATGGTAATATAAGAGTTTGTAATCTATATCGGTGAGTCATTAATGATGTACAACAAAAGACCCAACACAAATTGCTGATGTACGTCCATCTTAACCTCTTTATAATCCGATTTACCCTCTCTAGTTTCAATATATTGTTTACGATCCATTAAGTAAGATTTAAAAACCATTAAGAGAGTGCCGCGAATACAGATTGTGAATGGGTCCTTAACGGGTTCCATCACAATAAATAGCATCAGGAGACTGTCATCTGTTTGGATATCTTAAGACTCTGTTTGGCCATCAAAGATATACTTGTGAATGAATCATTAACATGGAACAGAGGTCCCAGCAAAGAGGTTTTATTCCAAAAAGATAATCAGTTAATATTAACTTTATTGTAGCTTCACATCAGGATATTATCATCTGTTTGGATGTCTTAAGACTCTTCAGGTGGACAGCGTTTGGAAGATCAATCAATTTGAAATTTCTCAAAGGAAACTCAACTATGAATACATGGGCTGCTGAACTTACACATGGCCGTACCAGCCATGAAGGACATTCAAAAAGTACAACAGTAGAATTCATTGAACAAAGAAGTAAATAAGAAAATCTTTCGAGCAAGATGTGTGCACATTTGCTAATAGCAGATCAAAAAGCGTTCGCATGAAAATATTGCCACAATGTTTGGAACATTTTAACAGCAACAGAATTATTTTTTGTATCGACTTATAATTTTGGATGAAGCTTGGATTCCATAAGACACGCCTGACCCGAAACAGCAGTCAATACGTGGAAAGAAGCCGATTCAGCGCTGAAGACGACAAAGTTTGTTCCATGTGCAGGAAATGTTATGACTTCAGTCTTTTGAGATGCTACATGAATTTTATAATTAGATTCAGATTCAGAAGGGTTTAGCCTTCTACAACTGGCTAATACTCTTTCAATCAAGCAAACCAAATGGATAACAAAGTGAGAAGTGACCCGGTTGGCAGAAGAAAAAAAGCTTCTTCATTAAGACAGTGCACCTGCTCAAGTATTTTAGCGATGGGTAAATGGAAAGATTTTATGCATGAACTGCTGGAGCATCCATTCTACTTTTCATATTTTACTTTCCCAAAGCTCAAACTTTCCCTCGCTAATAAACGTTTTTCATCAAATCAAGAGGCTGTTGCAGCTGTAGAGGAATATTTTGCAGACCTTCCGGAAATTTTCAGAGACTGAATAATGCCACTGAAGCATCACTGGAATAAATGCATTGTCCTTAAGGGAGATTATGTTGAAAATGTTTGAGTTAAAAACTCGCTCCTTCATCGTTAAGCAGAAAAATTTACCGATCGCCTTTGTAGTCATGAGACAATGACCCAGTCGTAATTACGTGACCCTCAACTGAAAGATATGCAACTCAATTCTACTTTCACCTTATGGTGATAGGACTACAGATATGATAGCCTAGCCTCTTTCTATGACCATATCTCTAACTGCAAATACAAGAAGCTTACAAACATTCTTTCCACATTTTTCTGTTTCCAAGATTGGGAATAAAATATAGGGGCATTTAAAAAGTTTTGCAACCAGCCTATCCATTGTTAGACAATAATGTCTACAAAATATAAATATATATATAACGCAACAATGGACTTTACGCTATCAAAACATGCATAAATGCTAGTTTAATTGCATAATCACTGTCGTGTAGTTTGTTGAGTTCAGTCCTGTGTCAATAGTTGGTGAAATATGAAAAATTCTAAAAAAAAAAAAAAAAAAAATTCTAAAAAAAAAAAAAACTTTAGGTTCTACATTTTTACACGCTACAAGCTGCGAAAAAATCCACGAGAAAGTGGTAACTAAAGTGTGTTCATTTGATATCATTGCAAGATGAATTCGATCATTTAAAGAAGGGCGAGAGACTTTGGAAGACAACCGTCGCTCTGGCCGGCTACGGGAAGCTGTGAACGAGAGAACAATTTAAAGATTGAGGAGCTTGTTGAAGGAAAATCGACATGTTGAAACGGTAAATCTGGAAGGGGGTATCATTGTTGGCAGCATTGTCAGTATACATCATGAACATTCAAAGCTGCGAAAAATTGGTGCAAATGGCTTCCACATTCCCTAACCAATGAAGATAAGAAGGGAAAGGAATGTGCAAGGAAACTGCTATGCATGTTTCCACCAAACGACCTTAAAAGTTTGACATATATATGCACTGGTGATAAAAGTTGTTTTATTATTATAGCACCCCAAATAAAGAACTGCTTATGGGTAAATGAGAATGACCCAAGACCAGTTGACAAAATTTCGTTCTCCGAAGAGAATGTTCACTGTTTTCTTTATTTATGAAGTACCATGAATGGTTGACTGTACGTCAGAAGGAATGACAATGAATGGAGGATACTACGCCACTTATATTTTGGATTCTTTATTTGAAGAGTTGAGGCGGCACTGTCCAAAGACAGGAACTTCAAGGCTGTTGCTGTTCCTCACAGAACAGCTGTAAATTTGAGGAAACTAGAATTAGCTAAGTGAAGTTGCTTGATCATCCACCCTACAGCCCAGACCTTGCATCAGGCGACTTCTGATTGTGTCCTCGACCGAAATCTTGCATTGCTGGAAAGCCTTTTAAACGAGCGCATCTTTGTTCAAGCTATACATTCGTCTCTGTTGAAAATATCTCAGTCTGACTACGGACTACTTTTGACAAGTGGTTGCACCGTCTATAACTGTGTGTGTGTGGAGAGAGATGGAGAGTACTTTGAAGGATAATGAAGAGTTTTCAATTTCAGTCCTTAGCTTGGACTTTAAGATGGCACTTGCAAAACTTGTTGAATGTCCCTCGCACTAGTGCTGTAATTCGTTCTTGCTGAACGTACTAAAAATAACCACTAGAAAACTTGTTGTGAAATAGTATCAAAAGCTAACTAAAATTAACTGAAAATTAGCACAAAATGTTCATTTATTGTAAACTATGTTATGACTAAACACTTGTTCTCTGTTGTAAGAGTGTTTGTCTGTGATTCACACCGACTGACAAGAGTCGGCACGTCAATTTCTAACACAAATATTTTCTCTGGTGAAATTTAAAAAAAAAAAAAAAAAAAAAAAAAAAATGCTTATCGTGTAGAAAAAGTCACTCCTAATGATAAAACTGAATATCCGTTAGGAGAATGCCAAAAACGCGCAGAAGATTGGGGTTTCAGCATCTCTCCCTAAAATTGTAACATATATTTCAATGATTTTATTTCATTTTATAGAGCAAACTGTTCAATACTGTATGACCTGCCATGCGCACCTCTTAAACCATGCATAGAGCGGTAAGGCCAGTTTAAAATTCCCGACACATAGTTCAACCGATTGACGGTTAGACCCCATGTTGCAGCCGGAGTTTTCATGCGCAGACTCGCGGCGCTCAAGTGCGTCACCATTTAAAACATAGATATAGCACATTAAAATAACAGTATTCGATATTCACTCTCGTTATAGTGGATGGAGGAATTGCTGCCCATTTCCCTTGACACATAATGCACATCTTCTCAGGAAATTATCACTGACAGCAATCAGTTGCAACTCATAAAGGATATTCGTTAACTTCGTTTCGAATGCTTGTTTTAAGGTCCTCCAATGTGTGAGGGTTAGTTGAGTGCATTCTATTTTTCATGGCCCCAAAGGGTGAAAGTCATAAACCACATGGTGTCATGAATGTGAAACATGAAACTTAATGTATGGCGTAATTCTATATTGATGAGCAGTCGTCGATTTTTTCTCCCCCCCCCCCGTCAGTCACATAAAATGTTTCATTAAACTTTTGTGTAACTTTTTCGTGTTGGAACCGGACTGTGCCGGTCCTGTTGATCTAATGGTAACCAACCGGGCCTAGTAGATCCAAAATCATAAGTTCAATCCCGTCCAGGATTGATGGATTTTTTCGGGCGTAAAAAGCCAAGAAGTAAAGCCGTGGGTCCCATGTCGTAGATTTACGCATGTAAAAGAACCTCAATCCTGAAAGAAGGCCCTCTGAGCAAAATTTATCGGCCATTTCACGCCCTGAATTGAAAGAAAAACGCTAATGAACTGAGACAGAACGTCTGTAAATAAATAAATAATCGGACTGCCAAGAAATGTAAGTTTAAATACCTGTCTCGTTGTTCCACACGACTTTGTAAGCCTGTAGGGATGAATAAAATTAACTAAATTAATATGCCGTTAATACGCTCGGAGTCCTTGGTGCCTTAGATCTATCTGGCATTCATCTTCACAGGTTAAAGAAAAACTCAGAAAAAAAACTTACCCAAATTGCTTGACCTGACCGGGGTTCGAACCTAGGATCTCCGGATTAATAGTCGCAAACGCTACGACTAGACCAAACGGTCACACGACTTTGTATACCTAATGTATGCCTTAAAGACGAATATAGTATATGACGACGCAACGCAGAGAATATCTCATCACTACACAACACAACTGCCCGACTTTGTAGAAATTCCAAAAAAATTTTAATTCCATCATTTTATTCTGATTCCTTGCCTCTTTCAGTTTTGTTTTTCACTTTCAAGTACTTGAGGACTTTATCGATATATAACAAACCCAATACATTTCCATAATCCCTGCGCTTCATCATAGTTTACTATCATTACAGCTAATGAGATTCATAATATCCGATATAGTAATAAGATAAGTAATAGTAATCTGATAAGTAATAAGAAGCCTAAGAAAAGATACATAATTCTTTGTAATAGTATATGAAATTGGGCATTGAAATACTTATCTTTTTGTCGTGTTTAGGGACAAGAAAGAACACGGGATGGAATTGGGCATTCTGTTATAATACAGCGTAAAATTACTCTACTCGCTTTTATGTCTGAATTGTTTAAACAAAAACTGATTCGCCATCTTCCTGTAATGGTCCATCATTTTGCCAATAAAGGAATCCTCTCATTTTAGTTTGTCATACATAAATTGTGTTGTTCTTACGTTTTCACGCGTCTTAAGAGCTATATCACAAGGCAGTACAATGTTTTCAAATTATTTTAGAACTAGTCAAAAGTAAAGAAAGAAAACTTCATACGATATTATACCTCCAAACTCGTGTTGACAGACCGTACTTTTAAACATTAGTAAACATCGGCGCACAGCTACACTTGAAATGCTTAGCTGTTCAAAATACAACTTAAATATATTTACACGAAGATATTCCGCCTATTTACACTGATCAACTTCTATGACCTTCAAAACTTCACATAAAACTAAATTTGATTGGTTGTCCTAAATTTATAAAACGGTATTACCGCCCCACTTTAGTCTCTAGAGATTATTGCTGCAACAAATCCCTTTTTATTTCCAAATATTGCTGCCGAAAGGTATTGCATTCTTCATACTCTCAATAATTACTTACTGGCTGTATGTGAAGAACTAGATTTTCTAGGATTCAGGCATTCTGTTGCCATATCCACAATACAATTTCTTCACAGGCCTACCGACGAAGGATTCACATATTCATATGTTTACAGTGGTGAGGCGATAGCAATATAAACCTATTCATTTTGCTCTTAGCACTCAGCCATTATCTCTCCGTCAAACCTCGAACGAAGATGCAGTTATTAAATGTTGGTAAATATACGACACTCTTTCCTATTCCATCATATTATAACTACAATTCTGGACAAAAAGTATCCCTTTTAAACTCAGGGACCTCTAGGCATTAAAGTACCCCTTAACAAACAGATTCTTTCACTGTTGTTAATGAGTGCACGATTTGCAAGTAGAAAACAGAGAGCAAGTAGCTTTCAGCACATATTGCAGTGAATTTAAGACGACAAAACATCATATAATCATCAGTAAGAGCTATTGACCCTGCTGACCCACCTTTGAGGCCCCTAGATTCACGGTAGGAGGTTTCAGTCTCATTACAATTAAAGATATTTTTCCATAGAACTAAGAAAAGTGTTCTCGTGTTTGTGCGCACATATTCCACGAGTTTTAATTTTGCATGTCCTCTACTTGTGTGAAGACTTATCAGTGGATAGTTATGACATAACTTAGATAGAATGTATTTTTCCAGTCAAACTACTTTACTGTTGATAACATTTTAAATACAGGGCAAGAAGTACGTGAGATTGTTGCGCGAGAGTCGCTTTACAACGTTAAAATTACAACACCAAAACCAGTTGTCCGCATTTGATTCGGATTCACAGCAAAAAAATATGTTCACGTTATAATACTTAAGTGCTTTCCGATCAGAAAGCCCATTCAGTTTCTGCCCAGTGGCCAGTTAAGAAACCCTAAAGATAAACAAGAGAAGCTGGGATGTTGTAGCCTCTAGTCCACACTACTGTAGAAATCTGACATGATGTATGCCCCGAAGAATGAGGGCAGCTATACATGCTAAGGGTTCATACATTATATCAATTTGTAATTATTTCTGTATGTTTTCACTTTAGAAGATATTTTTTCCTGTTCGTGTATTTATTTAGTTATTTGTAAAGAATACTGTGATTAAGTTTTTCTGTGTGCACACGTTGATTGCTAATTTGGTTTATTTACGGACGCTCTTTAACAGGTTATCAGCGTCCCATTCAATTCAGGGCGTGAAACGACCGATAAATTTTCCTCAGAAGCCTCTTCTTTCAGGCTTGAGGTTCTTTTGTGTGTCGTAAATCTACGATATGGAACCCCTTCCGAAGGAAGTCATACTTAGGATTTTTATGCCCAAAAAAATCTATCGATCCTGACCGGGATTAAACCCGCGATCTTGGATTTAGGAGGCAAATATGGTTACCACTACACCACCAGGACCGACAAGTATTCGTGGCTTGAAATGTATTATAGACATTATTGATTGTTGCTCGGCCTGGAACTTTTACATCGTAAATCTTTCTTCAAATAGTCTTTAACATTGAAGAGATTACTGAGTAAGTGTATATGAAAACTAAATAAGCACACGTTGTGTAGTAGAAAACATATTCACTTTGCGATTAAATACAGAAAAAACACACCACTCGTAATAACGAAACTCTCAGATTGGCACTGACACCTAGAAGCTAGCTGACCTCCTTCTAGTCAACGGCGGAAAAAACACAACAAGTTGGTCGATAGCTGGGTCGCTTCTTATATAAGACGAATTGTTGTGGTCAGGTTGCTATTTGTGAAATAGATTTCCTGTAGTTCAGACGTATCATTAATCAGGCTATTAATTCTGTAAATTTCTCATCAGTTACTGAAAATGAGAATAATGCGCCGTGAGGAACGGGAAGACTTAACTCGCCAAATTGAACAGAGACAATGCCTAAATACTTCGATGATGACTGCGTTTCTGAGAGACAGAAACCACTTTCGTCGGCCTGAAGCTATGCGTCCAGATGACCACACAGCGGGAAGATCGCTTGATAAGCCGACAAGCTCCGGGCTTATGGCTGCACACGTCCAGAAGAGTAATGGGCCTCCGTGCTAGGTGTTCGTTGCTCTGGTAGCCTCTATATAAAAGCATTAGTCGCAAACGTCTGGAGTAAATTGGCAATTGGCACTTGGAATCAAGTCATATTATTATTTTTCTTTTTGTATTGACCCCAACGATAGTCTTGTGCAATTGTCCAGTTTCATGCTTAACATACATCTGCAATTGTTATCAAACAATCACTAGCAACCGAATTCTATCGTTATTATGAGCAATAAATAGCTTGCCTGTACTCTGTTTCACTGCTGTGGGTTGCTTTTCAACAGGATAATGCACTTCCCCAAATTACAACTTTGAAATGGCGGTGGTTCAAAGTCCTACTCAACTTTCACCCAAAGTAGCAAGACAGTTAGGGACCTTGAAGAACAGGTGCAATCTACATGACAGGAAGTAGCTTGGGAGGAGATTATAAAAAAAAAAAAAAAAAAAGTATAAGACTCAATGCCAGCATAATGTCAACAGAAAAGATCCGCACGCTATTGATCTGAAGTTTTTGTTGATCCGATTTCTGGTGCTTTAAAAACTTTGATCAAATCTTCCTCATGTCTACAGCCCGGGTTTTATGTAATTACATATTTTAATACCACGTAATTATGCACAAGGAAAGGGAAAAAATTTACCCAAGTGGAAAAATTTTCCATAAATTTCATTTTACATATTTTAAAATATTTGGTATAATATTACATATATACAACACTAGAAAAATTTTCTCATCGTTACATTTATCACGAAATCACAGAAGCGGATTCGTGAGCGGGAGATATGGGGTTCGAATCCCGCCAAGACAGTCCTCCCTGAGTGAGGTTTTTTCAGGTGTTCCTCAATCCTCATGAATGGCAAATGCCGGGGAGGTACCCTAAACTTAGGCCTGGAATGTTTCCTTCCTTAAAAAATGAAATCCCTTCCCAATTTATCATTTCATCTCATGTATCATCAGTGTGTATTGCCTGTGGTGCCTCAAAGTAAAAACGGGGTTAACCACCATTCCATTACAAAAAAATGTCATTTTCAGTGCCTAGTAGGTAGGATCGATGGAGATTTGAAGAAATTTTTCAAAAATCATTTCACGGGCACAACCGCAGGTGCTACATTTCTTCGGAATTCGTTAAAATTTTATATGAACTTAACGGCATCTTACGTGCCAGGGGCTCATTCCCCGAGACCAATTCTAGGAGGTAAATAAATAGAAATCGGCAACGAAAAAGTGTTCTTTTAAATCTGCCAATCGTTTACAGCAGCATCTACCGGTATCTCTGCCTCCACAGCCTGTGATTACAATGTAGGTAATTTGCATTTTGTTTGTGATGTCAGACGGAGGACTTTTCTTGACGCTGAGAGTTTTCATTTAATCCTCGTCGGCACTGAGCCTTTCTGAAGTGCTCAATTCACTTTCATATATCACATATCAACATTACCAAGAAACTGGAAACTTCTGGTATGTTTCTCCGTATAATGGAAGATGCAGTTCAGAAGTTTAGTGATGTATCAGGTGATGTGAGTTGTGTAATTTTCACTGAGTATGAACTGTGCTGTAAAAGAATGGATTTGATTTGATTTGATTTGATTTATGGACGCTCTTTAACATCTCAGGTCATCAGCGTCCCATTCAACTCAGGACGTGAAACGGCCGACAAATTTTGCTCAGAGGCCTCTCTTTCAGGCTTGAGGTTCTTTATCGTGCCGCAAATGTACGACACGGGACCCACGGCTTTACTTCCCTTCCGAAGGAAGCCATACTTAGGATTTTTACACACGAAAAAATCCATCGCTCCTGGCCGGGTTCGAACTCGCGATCTTGGGTTTAGAAGGCAAGTATGGTATAAAAGAATGGAGAATATTATACATATATTACTTTGTTGCATGATTAATGGTGAAACTGTACGTCCCCTCAGAATATTTATTTCTATAACAGTTCGGTATAAATGCGCATAGTGACATCATGCGACGCCATACGATCTTTCCCTGTGTACGACACCACAACATTTGGAAAAGCAATTATTGAGTAAATGTGTATTATTTTCCAATGCAAATTAGACATGTTTGTCTTTTAGCACTTCTGGATTCATTCCAATAGCAGAAGTAATTAGTTGATTACTAATTATTTTAAAATTACAAATTTCTCAGTCTGACTAGCTGTAGTTTGAAGAAAATTAGATACATGTTTTCTAATACATAAATTTTAGTTAATAAAGAAACTAATGTATATATTTCCCAATTTGACGTTACATAAAATTCGGACTCTGCTTATGTCTTATCATTATAACATTTCGCCTGCAACTCTTAAGTTATAAAACGCATTGTTTCACTTCGTTCTTCCGTAATTAAATAGCTGTGGCGTTATCGACTGGCTAATAACTTGCATATCGCGTGCAAGTTGACCAAAAAACAAAAGAAACGCATAGTCTGATACCTAGCAAGCGCTTGGAAGAACGACCTTACTTCTCAAGGGGCTGTCACGTTGCCAAAGTTTGAAACATGCTGAAGTCATTGCATGCATTTTCTCCTTCTGCACTTTAAGATTAAGATATCACGCTTGTGCTAGTAACAATTTTATACCACTGCTCTTTGTTTTTAATTCGATTAATGGAGAATTGTTCTTCGCCTTCAAATGTGGCATTTACCTATCTTACACTCTTTGATTTCACTTCAATGAGTTTTTAGCTGTTGATTTAGTTTATTTATGAACTCACTTTAACATCTCAGGTCATATGCGTCATTCAGGGCATGAAACGGCCGACAAATTTTGCTTAGAGGCCTCTTCTTTCAGGCTTGAAGTTATTTATCGTGCCGTAAATGTACGACACGGGACCCACGGCTTTACTTCCCTTCCGAAGGAAGCCATACTTAAGATTTTTACGCCTGAAAAATGTTTATGTCGTTTGCGATCATAAGATAAAATATAAATTGCGTAAAGTAAGAAAACACAGAAACATACCAAATAATCTTAAATGCCAATAACTAATAATGGAATAATTAAAGGAAGGACAGTAAATAATGTTAAATTGTGCTTTATAATTTGGTTTTTAATTAATTTTATTATATTTCGCATACAATTGTCAAACCTATATGAAAACAGACTAGTAAATTTGCGTTTATTCAAGTTAATTTTATGTTACGATATAAAATTGCTGTTCATTCAAACACTATTCCTCAGATTTAATGACTTGTTAAACAAATTTCAATGAAACACAATAATTATTTAAATCTGTAATACCTTTAAAGGAAAAGCATTAACTATTTTGGCACAATTATAATGCGCTCCCTTTTGATAACATTGAATGGTATATGGAGACTCCCATTTTGTCGAGAGTTACGTTATGCACATATAGAGTATTTATTAAATAATATTTCTATTCACTGTTGTGAATTTTTTTTTAAAATGAAAATATTTTAATCTAAAGAATTTCCAAGGGAAATAAACACGAATTTCAAAGATGAGCAACAAAGAGAAGCATATGTTTTTACAGGTTGGCAGGATTGATTGGTTTATTTATGGACGCTCTTTAACATCTCAGGTCGTCAGCGTCCCAATCGACTCAGGGCGTGAAACGGCCGACAAATTTTGCTCAGAGGCCTCTCTTTCAGGCTTGAGGTTCTTTTTCGTGCCGTAAATGTACGACACGGGATCCACGGCTTTACTTACGATTTTTACGCCCGAAAAAATCCATCGGTCCTGGCCGGGTTCGAACCCGCGATCTTGGGTTTAGGAGGCCAGTATGGTAACCACTACACCACCAGGACCGACGGTTGGCAGGAGAAAAGATTAATCAAACAGCATAGCATGCTGTTATTATCAAGACCAAGTCACATATATCTCAATTGTTATGAAATAACTTGTGAAGCAAATTGATAAAAGAGTTAAAAATGAGTATGTACATTATTTACAAAGTAAAATTTTAGAGGTGCTTAAAAATGGTGAAATTTGGTCGATTGGAAAAAAATAAAAGTAAGATGGAATCTAGATGGAAGAAATAAGGAAAAAAATTAAGAGAAATTTGAAAAACGAAGAGTGGAACGATAAACGATTTGTAAAAAGATTAACATAATAATATCTTTTGTGAAAGGAACACGCTAGTCCTTGTTAATTTGCATGTCTCTACTATATACTCCCTTTTTCAAATCATGTTGAAGATAACATGCTGCATAAAAGTAAAAAAGATTAACGATATGTTCCACGTGTGATATTTTATTTTGTCAAGAACACAGTTATAAATCTGAAAATTGAAGTATATTAAGTTTCAATTTCCAATGCTAAGAGTGCCAAATTTCAAAGCACCTACAAAGTTTGGTACCTGGACTAGGGATGTTCATAATGGAATCTATCAGCTTCGCGCGTAAAGTTATTGCTGAGCAAAAGAATCAGTGGGAAATCACTTAGTAGTGTTTACCCGCATGTTTCTGTGATCGAATTACTGTAAGCTGCTGGGTGATGCGAGTAAATAAATTAGAAACTAGAAACACTAAACTCTGTGATTTGCATTCTGCCGTCTTTACACCAAAATGGTGCAGTGAATAGAGAAAAGCATTTGCAGAGATCAATGTATTACGGCTGTCCAACAAACAGATCATCCCTGATGGACAGTCTATGCATTGCTACTTTAAACGTAATAGTTTATGTTGAAATAACCAACAAGTTATCTCATATTTAATGTATATATATATATATATATATATTTTTTTTTTTTTTTTTTGAGTAGTGTTTAACGCCCATTTTCACTACTGAGGCACCACAGGCGGTGGACACTGATGATACATGAGATGAAATGATAAATTGGGAAAGGATATTTTTTTTAAGGAAGGAAGCGTTCCAGGCCTAAGTTTAGGTACCTCCCCGGCATTTGCCAGTTATGAAGACTGAGGAAAACCTGGAAAAAACCCCAATCAGGGAGGACAGTCCTGGCGGGATTCGAACCGCAGACCTCCCGCTCACGAGTCCGTGCCTTAACGACCTCGGCCACTCGTGGCAGTGTATATATATATATATATATATATATATATATATATATATATATATATATATATATATAGCCATTAATGGATGTTTCTCCATAATTATCTAATAGTATTTTAAAATATTCATCTTTGTAATACAACAAAAATTAGTCTGTATAAAACTGGAGGAAAACTTTCCTGGAAAGTGACGAAAGATGATGATTTAGGTGGCGTATGCACACAATGACTCTTATGGGCAAGAAGCTCCTCCTGCCGCATCCTCTGCCCTCTGCTGATCAAAATACTCCACAAGTTTACCGAGACATTGATTTGCATCGCAACTGCAAACCAAATTCCATGGAGATAACCATAAATACAAACATAAGGCACAAGACAGAAGTCCCTTACAGACACATTAAGCAATAGTTAAACATTGCAAGCTATCAAAGCACCAACTTCCTAGAGAAGCCGCCCCCCTTAGGGAATAATTCTTACTTACTGGACAGGGATTTACCAACAGGTAGATTTCCTTTTCATTATACACAATTTTCAAGTTCCTAGATCAAGTACTCTTTGGAAAAAAAAAATGTGTCGCTTAGGCACTTAAGTGTGGTTCTGAATCTACAGAAGGAATGCAGCTTTTGAATAGAGACATTTTTCATTGGTCTTGCACGAAGTTTTAGAAACAGGTCATAAAACAACATACATAGATTTCGGAAATTCTGTTACCTGTTTTACTTGTGTGTAGAGAAGTAGACAGAAAACATTTCTATCCATTCAGTAACTCACTGAGAAGCGGCATTATCACCAAAAATGGATATGACATCGTTGCCGTCTTGAAACATATTGTAAGCACAGCTGGTGAAAGTAGAGTTCTAATGAAACTGGCAGTGTTTTTAAAAAGGAAGTATTTCAGGTTTGAAGAATCGACTCTTCTCTTCATATCCTAATTCGGTAGATCATTAACTGCATTACATGATATGATAGAGAAAGAAATATACCTTACGACTTGCTTTTCTCCGATATGATATGAACGGAACTTAATCAAAGATTAAGTTTTTCAATGCAGAACTTGTGACCACGAATGGATACGCTATAACAATATTTTTCTCCAAAATAAAACAAATGAAATGAGATAAACTGAATAGATTTGAAATTCTGTTCTTTCACTTCGTTATTCGGGATCTTGCAGGTTGTTTTTTTCTCTTCTACCCTCCAGCAGTTTTTGTTTGTAGTTGTGAGAAATGAAATGAAATTTTCGTGTATTAATTTTACCTTAAAATGCCATTGCTTAAATTGTACAGTCATAGTGAAATTTTCTACAAAATTACAACCAAAAATTGGAAAGTTACTGGAGTTTTTGGCATACAATATTTTACCATTTGCAAAAGTTGCAATCTTTTGAACCCATGTCGATTATTTGGAGAACTTTTTGTGTCCTCTCCAACGAGCATAGAAAGTGTACAATTTCAATTTTCCCAAGAAAACTCTTAGATTAATGAGCGTTTTGGCAGACGGTCGGTACTATATACAAATATCCATAGTCCAGGTACCAATCTGTGTAGGTGCTTTGAAATTTCGCACTAAGAATTAGATTACCACTAGATATATTTATTTTAAAATGTACTTCATTTTAAATGTCCGATAATAGCATAAACGTCTTGGAACAGGAAGAAAAATTAATAAAAATGAACAGAGAAAGCTGGAGAAGAGGTGGAATGAAAATAACGAAATATTGAAAGATAGGATTAGAAAATTACAATAAAATTTATATGTGGTGAGTCAGAAAGAGATAGTAAATTAAGCAGAAAACTTAAAACAATTACGAGAGAAAAACAAAGAAGATAAAGAACACAAAGAAATAATTAAGTGAACGATAAAAAGAGGGTATTAATGAAAGGCGTTTAAAAAGAGAGAGAACAATTGAGTAAGAGGAAGACACATCAGCAATGAGGGGAAGAATAAAAGAAGGGAAGGAGAGCGAAAAAGAATATAAGACACAAATGATGGGCAAAGAGATTATACTGAATTTCCCAATTAAGTAATTAACGTGTAGGGCAGATGTAGATTCTGTTCTATAAATTAAGGCAGGACTAGTCCCTTCTGCGACTTCTGGGGCCTACTGTGCCAAACTCAATGTGGAATGAGATCAGAACAAGGAACTCTTACAACTGCAGTATACCCTCTTTGTCTAACAAAATGCACGATCGCCGAGCAGGGCAATGTTCCACTCTCTGCAGGCTCGAGGTTCCGAATCTGTGCGAACGTTTCGCCAATTGCTCAAGACCGATAGATCCATCTGCAGCCCTGCCTCTCGCATGCGACCACCAACCAGAAATTTTGCAATGAAATTATAGTATCAATTTGATGAGTTAAAGCATGGTGGTGAAATAAAACCGGGAAAGGGAAGATTTTCGAGTTAAACCCAAAAATCCATAAGTCCATAGTCGTAGCACCCAATATGCATGCATATCAACTGAGCTATTGGGATTTCATTTTAGGACTTCTTCCTAGACGTTTCGGGCAATATATTCTAAAGTGCGCATCGCATATGGCTAGAGAGCTATACTGCTACTTGTCTGTTGCCTGTTACGAAATGGACCATTTAATAAATCTAGCTGTAAGATTCCTGCCACTGCATCCCCTGCAACCGTGGTTGTTTGCGACACCCCAGGTTACAGGGCAGAATTACAGGAGGCCCCTAGTCAGCCCACCGACTCATGTCGGCCGCTAGTCTGCGAATCTCTAAAATAGAAGCAATTAAAGAAATTACAGGATGGAATGAAACTAAAAAGAAAAAAAAAAAAAACTTGGCAGAAGCTGCTGCGTCTGCCTTAAATTCCACACACGGCCACCGCAGGGTAATCCACATCATATTGGTTGGCGATTCGCAAGATAATATCCTGACAATTATGTTTCAGGTAGGAAACTGCTGGCCAACTTGTTAAAAAGAAGGAAGAAGGTTCTCTCCGTGTTCTTATAGATGAAATACAGACATTTTCTATGCATGCGTGCAATTTAATGCCGCTGAGGGGCATCATTTTCAAAATATCTTATAACAAGGTTATTGCTCATTGTTATCAGTTTTAAACACAGTGTCATTTTATGCTTTCGGTAAAAAAAAAAAAAAAAAAAAAAAAAAAAAGATTAACTTTGCTCGCGGCGATTCTATCTGCTTTTTCTGGTTGCGGCAGCTGCAGTTCTCCGGTAAGCAGCCGCGCTTAACTCTGCTCAAAATGGTAGCTCTATAAAAAGAAATATCGCAATTGGTACACAAAAGCACGTAACACTAAAGCTCCTTTTCAAGGTGGCATCTTGTCGACGAATTACAAAGTAATTTGGATACTATCATATTTTGATGGACTAATCAAAATGATTAACTGAGACATTTCCTTAAGGTTTTGAAGCTTAGCCTCAGATATGCATGTGCAGAACAGTCTTGACATAACTTTCTTATCCCAAATCAGATATACATTCTGGACTCTTCAGAAATCAAATGAGGCTGATAGAAAGAATGCTGTTAGGGTTTAATATAGACAGTCCAGCTTCATAAAATGGTAGCAGGACAAGAGCTTTATTCTTCCCAGTGTTTTAAGCATGCTTACTTTGACTCGAGCCACCATAAAAGGCGGAAATCGTGTGGGTGAGATAAGCTAGGAACAGGTGCTGGACAATGCTTCAGTAGTACCAGCACCTACACAATTAATGAAAACAAAACAACGACAGACTTCCGGCACCTACGATAACAAATGCCGTATAGTTTTTCATTGAGGGGAAAACATTTCTAGAGCAAGTTGACCAACTGCAACGCGTTCTTCAAAGGACTGTTTCCATTTTAACTCTACATTACGTATTTTCAAACCATAAATGCCAAACAATTTCACAAGTTTTTATAAGACAGTGTAAGAGTTACAGTATCACCAATTCAACATATTTTGAGGTTACCAAGTGTATTACAGCCTGATAGCAGCGATCTTGTCAGACGCTTCCGATAACACACTTTAAGGGACAAAAGGGCCGCACCGTGTATGAGGTGATGCTATAAATGCAAATTTAACTGCTTTTCAACTTCTGCGGTAGAGATAAAGCATCACATTTTGTTCCTCTCAGTTGTAAGCTCCATATGAGACCGATCTTCGGGAATGTTACAAACGTCCATTATATCAGGTCATGCAATTATCTGATCTTCAACGCGACGGTGGGAGAGTGCACAGGGTCAGCCGGACAAAACGAGTCAGGATTTTTATCGAACTGCTACGTTGGTCTTGAGTCTCACGCCACTGAATGTCGTTTGAATGGTGAGGGAAAAAAGCCTGCTAAGAACACTAAATGGCAACTACTGGGTCTTTTAATTCCAATATATATCACGAGTGTTAATTTATGATTTATAAGTCCGTTTCGAGTCCACTCGTGCTGTCAGATTACTTGAAGAGAAATTCCCAGATGATCAAGTATGATATCTAAATGCAATTCAAAAATTTGTTAATACATTTAATTTCTTAAACAGAATTAATAAGGATAATGGATACTTTCATAAGAAGACTGTGTGTAAAATAAAGGCAGACAGTTCTAGCATCTCCTTGCGTGACATGGATGAGTGCATTAATTGTTAAATGCATTATAATTTATCAGAATGTCACTCTAGTCTAGTGTTTCTACCGCCCGTTCTTTTGCTCCCCTCCCACCCACACCGACTCTACTGTATCCCGGCTTATCGGCCGATGCTGTCTCCACCAACACGTTTTCAGTAATCAGAAAATTGGATACTAGAATAGTTTAAATGAAAATTTGAGCTTCCCGTTTTACTACTCTCTTGAACTAGGTACTTTGCGCTTCGACTATTGAAAGATACTTATCATTATAATGATAAAGTTAGAAAATAAAAAAGGGAAAATGAACTAACCCGGTAGTGTTAGTATACTAATGCCAAAAGAAACAATATTCAACTTCAAACCAAAATTTTGTACTGTTACTAGAAAGCGAATTTACTCCTATCTCTTGCACAGACGTATTGTACAATTCAAACCTCTTGACGTCTCGTTCCAATAACAACTATGATTACGATTGCATTAAATAATGTCTCCACAAATTATTTACATAAAAATGAAAACACATACAAGCAGTAAACAATACAAAAAACGCATTTCATAGAACTTGCTTCGCCACTTAAATGCAAGTGACGCGATATTTATAAAACTTGCTATTTTTACTGTTTTATTCAATTGCATAACTTTTAAAAAAATCAAAGACAGAATATTTTCTTCAACTTTGCTACTATAGCATGAAAAATCAATAGTATCCGCCTTGCTGAGTAACTTATCTGATTGTTTTCAAAACACGAAAACACGATATCCTCAACACTACAACATTACTTTAAGTGCAGAGAGTACCTTGAATGCAGACATAAAACAGACTTTGGTTAGTTAACATTCGGGACAAGAGACCGTCATAAAACATTCTGAAAGATGGCATCATTAGAATTTATTTTCAGCTCCCTTTGGGAGGCAATAAATAGTAACAATCTATGGTGATACATAAAGCGTAATTTATAGTACAATGTGTATTTGCAATCGTTAAGGTATGGATTCGTGAGCAGGAGGTCTGCGATTTGATTCCTACCACGACGTTCTCTCTGGATGGGTTTTTTCTTCCCCTCCCACTTTTTCCTCAGTCCCCACAACTGGAAAATGCGGAGGATGTATCCTAAAACTAAGGCCTGGAACGCTTCTTTCCTTACAAAGAAAATCCTTTCCTCAATTATCATTTCATTTCATGTCGGTATCGTCAGTGTTCCACTACCAGCAGTAGAAATGGGCGCTAAACACCATTAAAAGCAGTGTATTGATGTAGTATAAACCATACATAATTAATACCGGATTCCCGTTAAAGCTAAATGAATAGATTAAAAGGCATAAGACGAGTACCACTTTGTGTAAAAAAATATACGAGTTTCTTTTTGTAGATATTCAGAAAAATGACACACTTTATCTTAACCACTTGTTAAATCTCCTATCATTAAGCATTTTTCCTAGCGCACATGTTATTTCGATTTTAATTTTACAAGCAACGAGAAATATTGTCCATATGAGACAACTATACCATGTCTACTGAAAACTGATACTGTAAACGCTCTATCCTTCCTCGCTTATACTGGTATTGAACGGCGGGGAAGAGGAAGAGATAAGATGATATGACTGGACATGGACAGATGTGAGGGGGAGGGATTAAGGCATGTACTTGAGGCAGACGCTTCTTTGTTAGTCCCACAGAGGGCACAGTGTATTCATTAATATAAAGTTTCTACTTTTTTTTAATTGGTGTTTAACGCCCGTTTTTACTACTGCGGCACCAAAGGAAGTGAACACTGATGATGCATAAGATGAAATGACAAATTGGGATTTTTTTTTTTTTTTAAGGAAGAAAGCGTTCCAGGCCTAAGTTTTAGGATACCTCCATGGCATTTGCCATCCATGAGGACCCAGGAAAACCTGGAAGTCAGGGAGAACAATCCTGGTGGAACTCGAACCCCAGACACTCCGCTCGCCAGTCCGCGCCTTAACGACCTCGGCCACCCGTGACGGTCAAGTTTAATACTGATGACTAATAATTATAGTTTGGAAAATCCTTTAGAGTTATTTATTGATTGACAGGCAGAACTAAGCAGATATTTGCTGAACGTACAAAGGTAAAGAAATGTGACGTTTGTGCTATGATCAATAACCACGCGCATTTGGCATCCCAACTCAGTTTTCGTTAGACAGAATACTGCCTAGGTGTGAAGTAGCCTCAAACATCAGGAGGTTTGTATCGCACTGCACAGCGCACATTACCTAGGCTATTTCCGTACTTTTGTCCCATCCAATCATGACTTTGTGTCTTTGTTTTATGTTTTATATGGTTTGTTTTCTTACGTTATTATGCACTGTTATCTTATTTTTAAATTTTTTATAAATAAATGTCTAATTCTAATTTTAACCTCTAGAATTTGTGTAACTATTTCAGATTTAATATTACATTATCAGTATCAATACATAAAATTATAGGTGAAAAAATTACGTAATATTATACATTATCTCTACTCAAAACAGAGTGCAGAGATTTAGGTCTACTTTCAAAGCCTCTACCTCTGTGTTACCACTTTCTTCTTTATTACGACATAAGGAAGTCTAAACCACCGAAAGAATAAATAATGTTTCAACTATTCTCTTGCACGTGTGTTTTTACATAATGCTGCATTGTTTTATATGGCTAGTTGTTCATAGAATGTCGTAAATGCTATGAACAACCCCACAGATCACTTTAAATAATCCTTTGACGGCTGATATAAAACTAAAATGGTTACAATATATAGTATATTAAAGTGAAAACTAACAATAAAAAAAAATACATGTTTATTTGTTTGTTAAGGATATTGATCTTCCATCTTGCAATTATACGCTTTTAGTACTACACTTCCATGATAAATGATAATGTTGCTACAAATTTATGCACACAACTATTAAAAAAGTAAGTCATAGAATGATTTTACATATTATTTTTGTAAATTTCTCAACTGCTATTATATCGGCCACATCAAAAAATTTTAATAAAGGGGAAAAATTCTTTCTGCCGTAAAAGTATTGTCGATATATTATTATTTTCATGAAAAAATATAAATTAAATGGCACAAAGAAGCTTGTGCTACAAAAGTCATTATGAAAATACGAAAAAATAACTATTTTACTCACGTTACAGCTTGAAAAGTAACGGAAAAGTAACCGAGTACCTGTTTACAAATCAGCTCCTTAAAGTCATGCCAATTCGCCTAATTGACAACAAAATTTCGTGTGTGGCGAAAATTTGGCAGAAAACTTCTCTCTCCCTCTCACACACACATGCGTTTTAGAGGTATCAGAAAGTATTAACCACGTTTGATGAGGGATAAAGTGCATTAATGTTGTGTTTCTGTAAAGTTAGGTATGTAATTATTGATTCGATTACACGATTTTTCAAACTAACTTTCTGTAATATAAAGAACTATTACAGCATTAAATTGTGTATTACTTTCTAAAGTTTTTATGAAAAAAGGATAAATGAAATAATACAATTCTTTGGAAAAGAATCACATGAGTGTCAATTTTATTATACCATAATTCACTTATTAATTTTTTTTCTTCTGTCGAAATGCTCAAACTATAATTATATTAATTTTAAATGTTGAAATCTATTGACATACTAAGTAACATCAACATTTTCGCAACAAATTAGAAAGTATTCATAATTATTTGTTACAATTCAAAGAACAAAAGAAAATGTTCACTGGCTTGCTACAACTGCCTCACCAACTGTTTGTGGTCTATCAGTAGTTTTCTACTGGAATATTCAGGGCCTATAAAAACAATTCAATGAATATCTAATGACTAAAATGAAAACTATAAACGCAAATAACAAATCAAATACAACTATTTCACACAAAACACAAAATGAGCCTTTTTTCCACAACGTAAAGGTATTTTTACGAAACTACTTTTTAATGCACACTTACATGCATGCATTCACAGCCGACAGAAAAAAACTCATAACAGCATCGGATGTTTTGTCTTCTGTTCCGCTTCACAAGCTATAGAGACTTCCGGCTGAACGCTTGGAAGCACAAGATGAAGACCAAACACAGGGCAAATCAATTAGCGTGCATGTATCGAGAATGATTCGAACCTGCATCATTGTTTTGAGGTATATTAGAGGCAAGATTCTAAATGTTTACTTCCTCTACAAGAAGCTTCCAGTTGACACACATCTGAACTGCTGTGTATCAGTGAGCACATTTATAGTTGCTACAGAAATGTTCATAAATTGAAACACTTACACTGATAGGAGGGGGGGGGGCACCGGGCAAAAGGCTAGTTTTCTTAGTTGAGTAATACGTAATATAGTAAATATATTAATATCCATATTTATTAACAATTAATAGGAACGCCATCCACTTGAAAACATATGACCTTTAGATAATAGCAACAATAAGAACAATTATAATACCTAGCGTGTGCAAAACCAAACAAAACTTTCTTTTAATTTTCGTGGGCATTTCTCCTTCAAGCCGTTAAATGCAGTTAACAATGCTAATACTCTCAGTACTCAAATTGTTACATAACTAAGTTAAGAGCAGTTCTCTAACTTTCTGTTTACATCAAGATCAACATTCAAAATGGATACGATACAGAAAAGGAAAACATAGTTTTATCAGTTTTTTCTCAAAATTTCTGAAAATGTCCGGAAATACAAACTATTTTACTGAAATGAAGAGATCATCACCAACCCCAATTTTTTTTATCGGTTTTATTTCTTTATTTCCATTGTTTTTAACTTTAGAAATCTCTAAAATCGCTTTCAGTTTTGCTCATAATATTTTTCAATGTCATATGCACCACATTGAGTTCAGCTGTGTGTGTTATTCGTTGTAATTATTCAAAATAAATGTATGCTTCTGATTAAGACTCAACTAGAATTAGCCATTTAAGTATCCATTCTGCTCTCCGAGCTCGTAAAAGTATTCAAATGGCCAATACAATACAATACAATACCTCCTTATTTCTCATCGCGTTTTTCACTAGCTTTTTATAATACTCGATTAGTAGCTCGCTATCGATACAGAAAAACAAAATGACATCATTCGCACATAAGGAATTACAAATGTAAATATAAACGTCCAAATATAAGTTTTAAGTGTGTATTATACGCTTAAGATCTATTTTGGTAGGATTTGAAGCCGAAGAAACTCAACAATGTTATATGAATAATTAACATTTAAACGTTTCATCTGTGGTTTAATGATTCCTAGAATTGTGTAATACTATGACATCCAATAGTATTGCCGATGCGATACTGTATAGTGTTCCGAGGATTTTAGCAAATATTGCATGGTGTACTTTTCTTCTGATATTAATTCTTTAAATAAAAACATACAAATACAACTTTTGTGGCATTTTCCATTTATTACTTTATGAAGTAATTTTATAAATCCATGAGATAATTCAAAGGATGCTCAACAATAAAATGTAAGGACTTTGATATTGGTGTAGTAGTTTGTCTTGTGTTACAGGAGTGAGCTAGATAGGAATTGAAGATTATGAACTTATGGGGATAGAGAAGGTCGTAATATGGTATGTAAGCTACACTTTTACTATTGTAGCATAGAATCATATTAATATTATAAAATAAAAGTGGCTTTCTCTGCTTTCCACATTCCTACTATACATCCATGCATAATTTCTGACGTTTAAGGCATGCTGTTTTCTAAAATTTATAATATATCAAAAGCAAACACAAATCAATTGAATGATGTTACGATAACAGCGCAGTAACAAGGTTTATGTACTCATACGATGCCTTCTGCATATCGCCTGTCTTTCGTTTTCTAAGCGAAGTCCTCGTAAAACGATAATATTTTAAGTCGATAAGGACTAGTAATGAGCGCCATAATATTATAAATGTTTGAATAAAATGAAAATAGTTAGCATGTAGAATCAAATGCACAAGGAAAACATGAGGTGTGGATGTAATGAAAAAGTTGCCGTTAGCACTCTTTTCATGTAGTGTTTTCTGTCTGAAAAGTGAATTCATTGCCATATTTTGATGTAATATAGTTACTAAGTTCTTTTCTGAAATGATAACCTCCGATCGATACCTAAACGCTTTTAAAGTTTTGATACTCTATTGATGCGAATAACTTTGTTCCGAAAGCAGCAAGTGATCGCCACAAACCCGTATCCATGCAGATGGTATGTCAACCGCAAGGCAGCGTGAGTAATGGCGCATATCGCAGCTGTTCCAGAGGCGACCCACGCTCGATTCCGTTACTTTCATGAAACAAAGCACAGTCGGTGAAACATTCCCACTCACTACTAATAAAACAAAGAAACGATTTTCAGATTGCTATTCACCGCGAGAATGAGTTCAGCAGGGGTGCGCATTGAGCAACTTTTCCATAGGGAAACATTTCACATTTTAAAGATAAACTATAATTGTCTCTAGCGTCATATGCACCTGCTGCAACTTTCGCTGTTAAGAAATGCAATGCTTAGTAAGATGCAAATGAAAAAATTATGCGCAACACGTGTGAAGAAAATTACTCACTAATGATTCAGCCATCGTTCAGGTATCGAAATCATTGTTAGGCCATTATATGAAAAGCAATGTCCAATTAAGTAATGACACGCAAAGATCGATCATTTATCTTGAAATTCATATCAACAAACTTAATTTTTAAAATAAAAAATATTGAGGATTGTATGAAAAGTGGAATCAACAGTGAATAAATAATCTACACAATATATAATTTTCAAAAGAAAACCGCTAAGAAATTTTGTTATTTGTATAATAATGCATTCTTGTTTAAAAAATATTTCGGCTATCTAGTCCTTCCACTAAATATCCTCCATTAACAGACCCAGTTAGATTTCAGGGACGAACCAAGCTTTCTATGAGTTTCTTTCCTTTCTCTTCTCCCTTCATCGCCACGGGTGGCCGAGGTCTTTAAGGCGCAGACTCGTGAGGGGGAGGTCTGGGGTTCGAATCCCGACATGACTGTCCTCTCTGACTAAGGTTTTTTCCGGGTTTTCCCCAGTACTCATAAATGGCAAATGCAGGGGAAGTTTCCTTCATACTTTCCCAGTTTATCATTTCATCTCATGTACCATCAGTGTCCACAGCCTATGGTACCTCAGCAGTAAAAACGGGCGTTAAACACTATTTAAAAAAAAATAATTTAGAATTAATATTATGATTTATTATTGAGATTAAACCACAGAAATTAATGGTATACTATTAATTAAAGGAAACGTACACCTACTGACAAACAAAGCTATACTGTGACTATACTATATTTTTAAAAAATTTTAAATGTAACCACGTTTATGAGCTGAGCGAATGATATCATCTTTACATTCATTAAAATAGAAGAAATAACAAAGTTTCGAGTTACTTGTGCATTTAAGAGGATGTTCATATGTTTCAATGAAACAAAAACATGATACTATTTAAAAACAATTACACTGTACTTAGCAAATATACACAATAAACAATCGAAAGTTTCATAGATTTTCATTGGCTTTGAAATTTAATTTAAATGTTGTTATAGTAAAAACATGTAAAACAAAGATTTTCTGAAGGTTGGTTGAAGGAAGGTAAATTTGGGGTTTCAGGTAAACCCCCCCCCCCACTCTCTATTGTTCCATTGCCTTGAATTTTAGAAATTAGTTTTCTTATTTTATTTAAATGGTATAGTTTCATTGCGAAAAATGTAAATATTCATGCCGGTAGAGTAATTTTTAAAATTTGGGTTTCGGGTAATAATCTGATTTCACTGATTTTCAGAAACTATTTTCCTTATTTTATTTAAATGGTATATACCTAGTTTTTTTTAAAGAAAAAACAAATATTAATACTGCTAGAGCGTTTTTTAAATTTTGGGTTTCAAGTAAACCCCCACTCCTAATGGTTCAATTTCCCCAATTTTTTATTTTATTTAATAGGTATATAAGGAAGTTCCGTTGCGAAAAAACAAATATCAATGCCCCTGGAGCGATTTTTAAATTCTGGGTTTCAGGTAAACTCCCGCTTCAAAACGTCCGATTTCACTTATTTTCAGCAACTATTTTTTTTTTATTATATTTCAAGAGCATATAACGAGTTTCTTTAAAAAAAATTAATTGTTAGAGTGATTTTTAAATTTCGCTTTAAACCCCACTCGTTTTCAAGTATACCTGTACTTCTAATGGTCCAATTGCCCTAATTTCGAAAACCACTTATCAATTTATTTTAAAGAAATGAGCCGAGTTTCGTTTAGAAAAAATAAAAGTTCCGGCCACTATTGATTTTTTTAAATTTATTTTCGTTTTAGTTAATCCACGCCCCCAACGGTCCATTTTGCTGGTTAATTGTTTGTTAATTGATGGTCATATGTAGAATTTCGTTAAAGAAAAATAAAAATTGCGATCGTTAGAGCGTTAACAGACAGACATACACATTTATAATATATTTAGAGTTTTTAGTAGTGTTTAACACCCGGTATATATATGTATATGTATATATATATAGTTCTTTTTCATTCTCTTTTTCGGTGCCTAGTAGGTAGGAATGATGCACATTTGAAGAATTTTTTTCCAAAATCGCTTCATGGATACAACCACAATTCCTTCGGAATTCGTTACTACTTAAAATAGCAGGCATATCTTCTTTTTCAGAACACCGAAGAGAATTTTTTTAAAAATGGATATTGCACCATCTGGTAAGCAATGAGAAATAATAATAATAATAATAATAATAATAATAATAATAATAATAATAATAATAATAATAATAATAATAATAATAATAATAATAATAAAAACTGTGCGTCCTTTTCCAAATGCTGTAAATGTGGATTAGTTTGGGGAACTTTTGTATAGAACTGTGTATCATACAGATTTGTTCCGTATAAAACAAATTAAGAGTGTTTACATTTTCAACATTTGTATAGGACATTGCAAGTGGTTCCAATATTGATAAAACTTCCTTGCTCTGTGCAGTTACTGCTATTGTGAAAGGAAATGAGAGAAAAAAAATGCATAACGCAGTGGTGGACAAGATGTTTTGTGTTGAAAAGGAATTCATATGCCTCGTTCTTGCCCGATTTCGAATTTTTTTTACTTATTTTCATCAATTCTCTGTTGTACTGGGATTTTAAGTTATTTAAGTTACTTTTTTCACTTCTCCAACCTCAACTTTGAGGACAGAAGCAATTCCTGTTTCCGAAATTCTTATTTTGAGGATGCCAAATACATTTTCTCGTGTCCATTTCCTCTATTGGTTTTGTGAATGACCACTTCATGTTTGTCGTTTATTGAAAAAAAAAAAATACCGTTAACTAAGTCAATGTGCGGAAGAATTGTTTTCGCTCGTCTAGAGATACACGGAACGTTGTCCTATACATGTACAGAACTCTTTATTTGCATGACACATGAAGGAACTTATTCCATACCGACCAAAACAAGTTCGAACACAAGTTCTAAACAAAAAATTCCGAATGTGAACCCAAGTTAATACAGACAAAATTAAAAGTAACGAACTCAATAACAAATGGCATGTTGAAGAGATGATAAAGAAAAATTAAATTGTAAAACAAAATGGAACCAAGTTCTGAACCAGATATAGAATGGCTTACCTTATAAAATGCTCTACTAGAAGCCATACAGAAGAAGAGATTAAGAAACACTGTACCAGAGTTTGTGTAGTTGCAAAATGAACAATGAATACCCAGAAATGTTAAAAGAAGAAAAAGAAGCAATGAATTCGAATAGCTTTTTTACTCAAAAATTATGTTACATCGGATGCGTTTATTAGGACAGAAATGTTTTATTTGCCTCTGCTGCTATCTTTCATTTTTCAAGGAGCACGATGTTCTTCCTAACCTGAAGAATAAGTTAAAATGTGGCTTATTAGATCATTATTTCAAAACAGATTACTAAAATTTATTATCTAACGAGTTGAGAACTAACTATGGTTGCATAATTACTGTAAATAAATCTAATGATGTGAAATTATTTATACATATGCGCGTCGAAATCACCCAAAAGTACAAGCATTGCTGTTTAATACTGTTGGAAACCTTGCAAACAAATATTTCTGAAGAAGTTCCCTTACAAGAATCTTTAAAACTATGGGAACGTGTTTTTCCGTAATGTTGCACGAAAATTGCGACTTATCCTTGTAGCTCTTGTCTTACAACTGTTCACTTATACATTTTACATCCCTAACAATAAAGGAAGTTGGTTGTTGCTCCCCAAAAATATGCATGTTCCCCGTTTACGCAATAAAACGTAAAAACAGAAACCATCACAAACGATTCGCTTCCTGCTTCTGTTTTTATTTATTCGATGGGCCATTGTTTTGTTTGAAGTTCTATGATACTCCATCATCCACTAGGTGGCACCCTAGTTCTTTTCAATGGCTTTAAATTGAAACTTCCGCTAGGGTTTGTGCTATTTACTAATATGAAAAGCCATAAGGGTTTCAATTAGAACATGTGGGTCCCTCATGCTGCTCTGTCTTTAAAGTATTTTTAGAGTAGGAGTAACAAGTTGATACCACCACCACCAGCATCGATATCATATTCTAAGTTCATCCGTTGTTATGTTTAATTGATACTTTTTTCTTATTCTTTCAAACAGTGGCTTCCCTGGCTCCATAAGTACGAAAAGCAAGCATATTTCTACACTTAAATATACATGTATATTCACTGGATACAATATTAGCGGTATAAATACATATGAATTCGCTTTATACATCCAGACAAATATATGAATTATTACTAGACCCTTTTTGGAGGGATTACTTCTCATTTTTTCCCAGGATATTGTATATTATTTTACTTTGTGCTCCAAAGATAGTTTTAAGTATTGGTTTGCTTATATACAGAGGCTAAAGTCTATAATTCTAGTTCCATCATTTTTCTTCTGCCAAAATTCCTTAGGAATATGAGATTAATAACTTAATTTGTCAACATATATATATATATATATATATATATATATATATATATATTTAGTAAACATTCGCCAGTGATTATAATTACGAACACTACTTACCTGATATGGGTTCATTTTCATTAAATAAGTTGTCGAAAATGAAATGTATGTAGTATTTGACATAAAAAAAATTAGTCATCCCCAGATTTTACGTGTCAATCGAAGAACCCTGGGGACACTTGTAAATGTTGTATTCACAACACGCATGCAGTAAGTGCACATTGAAGTGGGCGCTTTGCCTGGAAATGTAATGCTCACAATCATGAGCATTTATAAGAGAACATTGGGGTAAGGTAGCGGTGGCCGAGCGGTTTAAAAGGCATTGCTCTTCTGTGTAAGCTCCTGGGTTCAAATCACACACAACATTCTTGTTTCTTTTTTTATTGTTGATTTTATAAGTGTATATTTTAACTTATCATTTGAGTTTTATGGCATTATTTATCCATACATAAAAAAGTAATGTAAACTAACGTATTCTTTACAAATAACTAAATAAATAAATGAACAAAAACCTTAATCTTCTAAAATGAAAACATATACGGTTTATAACTCCCTCAGTCTTCTGAGCGTAGATGATATCAGATTTCTGCAGTAGTGCGGACGAGAGGCTGCAACATCCCAGGCTTCTTGAATTTGTGCCCTAAGTCGGCATTTATCAAGTCACGAGAGTACAAAACAAAAGTAAGAGATGAAGAATCGTATTCGAGAAATGTGTGCAGCGATTTTGGACATATTCACGCATTCACGCTTTAAAATTAATGGTGGCTATATTGAATTAAGATAAAAAGTACATACATATTGCATAGGTACATACCCTGCCTACATTCTATGTAAATTTAATTTATGACAAACCATTGATTCAAGAAAATCTAATGTTACCTGTATAACCCGAGTATATACCGAAATCGAGATCGCATCATTCAAAGTGAAATATCTTCTTTCTAGCCTGAATCGAGAATTCTATTTCCGCTTGGGACAAGATATGTAAATAATTTTACCCCTCTCTCATTTCAAGCGCTGAATGTTTTAAATAAAAATGCATTCAACTACTTAGCGTTAAGATGAAATATTTGTTGGAGTTAAGACTTTTTTTAAAGGAGAAGACAAAAATTATACTTATAACCAGAGCCCGGAAGTTAGGCAAAATGCACAACCTCCAATAGTGAAAGTCACGCACGGTTACCTTTGGGCATACCAATACCAGGAAATAGAAGAGATGAGAGAAATTGTAGTTTTAATAGTCCTGGAGAATGACCTAGTAGCGATCTGCGCGAGAAAATTCTAGAAAATATGTAATGGGGGTAACTTCTCAGATGCAAAAATTAACAAACAATTGGAGGAGAGGAAGATGAGTGATAGAGCTGTGCAATTAACCGCTCAAGTGTTCAGTACGAAAGTAAGAGAAATACAAACCTAATTCCCCTATAAACGCATAAACAGAAAATAAACTCCACCAGGAACCACTGCACATCTTTTGTAAGGTCCTGGCGAATATGCTAGGACCTTACAAAACTACTTAGTGTTTATCAACATTTCCATGATTTCCTGAACGGTGAATGTTCTGTTTAAGTGGTATGAGTCCTTCCGAAATAGCTTGTTTTAAATACACTCTACTTATTTCAGTAGAAGTATAACGTTCTTTTTGCATGATGAAAAATGTTCTCTTTGAAAAGCGACTGACTATGACAGCTGAAACCTTGGGGAGAAAAGAAAAAAAAAAATCTTGTTGTTGCTTGCAACCAACAAAAGTAAGCTTAAGTTCTTTAATTGTGCGATAAAGAAGTTATTAAGCATTTTAAAAATCTATTTTCATTGATAATGGGTGACATCACCTTCTGTTTGCACATTTAATAAAAGTCTATTTTAATTATATTACTGCCTATTTACGGTATTTTGCCTACTTATTTTAAACAAAATAAATACCTGAACTTCCGTGCTGGCTTATGACCGACATAACTAAAATTCATACAAAGTTTTTAAAGAGGTTTGTATTATGCAGTAAGAAAAGAATTTAAAAAGATGTATTGACCCTGCTAAACTTAGTTTAGAATTTCAGACAATGCTGGACGGTTATTTCATAACGTTATATTCAAATTTAGCGTGAGTTTTTAATATCCAGGTGCAACGGTGTGCATGGACTTAAGAGCAGCTGTCACTGATTGAGTAACGTCACCGGCTGTCGCAAGTTGGTTCGATCCGCTTTGATGGGATATTACAAAAGAACAACAAATCGTTATTGTTTTGTTTGATGCCTGCCCGAGAGTGTGTTAGTCAAATATAAAATAACTAGATTATGTTTAGTGTATTTAAACGATTACTAAAGACAACGAAAATGCCTGGAAACTATTGTAAAATTGACTTTAAGCTGAGATATCTAAAGAAACTCGGTTTTACAGTTACGGATTAATCTCGGTCGAAAAATGCCATTGACTTTAACGGGGATGAGGTAAACGACTCCTGAATGCTAAAAGTCTCTCTCTCGCTCTCTCGTCAGATGATACAAATTTGCACCACATAGAAAAGAAAACTGATTATGTTTATAATTCCCTTGCCTTCAGATAAAAGAATACCGCATGTAGGTTTATGTAACTTGAAAATCTTAGGAATGATGCAAGTTTTTAATTAAAGCGTTTATTACTACGAAAGCTGCTGGCTAGTGACAAGACATTTTAAGCTATGATGTAATTTAAAGGAAAGCGGCAGCCTACGATTAGAGAGATACACTTTATCGAATCTCTGGTGTACGTGGCTTGGGTTCTCCGCCGTTGTGCATTTCAGATATAAGATGAACGTTATTCTGCTGTTATTTATAAAACTCATTTAGTTGCCATAGATACCGAAATTCAAATAAAATTATATGCATTTTAAAAACTTAAGTTTGAGCTGCAATCTTAATTTTAGGCCATCATTTAAAAAAAAAATCTATAAAAATAAACATGAAACAACTGAAGCATGTAAATCGAGCAGCTGCAGTTTGGGTATTTAAAATCTTCCGATTGCTCCCCCCTCTTGCCTTGGCTCATTATATCTTCTCGTTAAACATAAAATATGATCACACTACTAGATAGTATAAAAGTTCCTAAGTTTGTATTTGCCTTGAAATGGTAACAAAGGCAGTTGTTTCAAAATACTTTAAACTTTATCGAAAACATACAAACTGCGCAATATTGTATTACACTTTGCATAAAAACAAAGATTTACAAATGAAAAAAAAACCTCTTTACTAATATACTGCCTAGGTATTGCACTAATTTAAATTCAAGTGATTTATTTCGATAATATTTACATATTATTCAGCCTAGTAGAAAATAAGATCTAATATAAAATAATGATAATCTTATTTACTTCCCCTTATTATTTTCTTTCAAAAGCTGCTTGCCTACATTTTGGTTCAAATATACATAACTCCAAGTTATTAGTGGGTTGCTAACCATCATATTTATTACTGTATTGTTCTATCTTTGTTTATACTTATCTATTCTATTATCCTCTATTACATTTCCCTCTATCTTCCTCTTAATCATTCTTACCCATTTCTCTCTAACTTTGCCCAAATAATTCCTTACAATTTTAACATTCTTCTTACCTTTCACAGTTAAAATACTTCTAATTAATATTTTCCCATCTAAATTCTTCCATTTTTGTTGCCATGCCTATTCTCCATATAAATTTGTTTGCTTAGAGTATAATAAACAATGAAAACTCATATTTGTTTCTCCATATATTTTTATAAAATTTTATCGTATCTTAACCACTATAATTTATAGCTCAAATTCTAGCCCATGTAAACTCTTTCCTACCTACTTTGTATATATATTCCTATCCTATACTGCTTTATTTTCCTATAAAATCTCAAAGAACTGTTTTTCTCTCCTAGTACCAAATGTTTATAATCAGCTGAAATGGGCGTTTACACTCCCAAAACGATTTATGAAAAGTGAAAAAATGAAGTTTCTTTTGAATCATAAAAACTGTTAAAAAGATAGCCCTTATTTTAATTTTATTTGAAGAAGAAGAAAAAACAATGAATATAAAAAAATGGAAAAGTAGATGCATATCTTTGTATTAAAAAAAAAGGATTTGTTTCATTAGTTCAAAATGCACTTTTATTAGTTTTGTTGATATTTTATTTTCAATGTCTTGTATTTCTCGCTATTTTTGCTTTTGTTCTTATTATATAGTAGTAAAAACGGAATTAAAAAAAAGGTCCCAAATCTCAATAAAAAGCTCAGGTATGTGGTGTAATAATGGAAGAAGAAAAAACATGTGGAAATCTGAAAATGCGCAAATTAATTTTTAAAACATCAAAAATGTTAATATATATATATATATATATATATATATATATATATATACTGTGATATTTAGGGATATTGTAATAACATAATAATCCCTTAAAAAAAGATGACTACGATGAAGACTCGAGGTTAATATTTCCACACAAATGAAGTCATTAACATTAACAGCTATTATTTAATGCATTTACCAGATATGAAATGATAAAAAACAAAGTACATGTACTGCTGGAACGAACAGGAAAATGTTTTACACGATCTTCGAACTTCAATTTCCAGGAATATTAAACATCTCCAGTACCTCTCTCTCTCTATGGTCGTCTCAACATTTTCCTTCTCCTGTCTTTCCTGTTTATGTACGGATGAGCGGCATGGATGCTGCTGACAGATTTACCTGCATGCTGGACCACTACAAACCCAGGTAACCCATTTTAAGCAAGCAGACACAGAATACAAATAAACTGTAACAACGTAGCACCTGACACGCATCAATTTAGGTTATACATAAAAACTGCATCGCTACAAGTCACCTGCTTTCTTTTGTTTTTCATTGTGTGGTTGCCACGGGGAAAATAACGGAACGTCATCATGAGAACCTGGATACGGACAATAAACACGGAATTACTTACCATTCCTTCTGGATCTTCCTCTTCCTGTCACTCCATAGACACACTAAACACACGAAAACACATTCACACGTAAGGCCAACTGTCCCGCCCGTGCCGTGCTAGGTCTGCCTACTCACTGCTTACTTGCCTTTGATCGCAGCTTTGAAGTTTCTTTACTATACACAATATTGCCTGTCTGCGATCCGGCCTTGCCCATGTCGCTAAGGGCGATTGTCCCGTTGTAACGCAGCAAAGGGTTCGCCTCTAACGCTCGCTCATGCCGTCCGTGAACTCGGTTCGCCTGCGGGCAACAAACGGGGTATGCCTTTAAAGACCACGTTTGTCATGACGGGCAACGAAAAGAGCAAGCAATTCTCAGCCTTAGCTGCAGGTGCAAGAGGCGTTCTTTTCGCCATCTAGCGGCCAGGCTGCTAAAAACGATCCACCAGGTGTGGCACTCATTACGTCATCTGTATTGAAAGCCAAGGGTTTGAACCCCACCCCACGTTTGTGATCAGAGAAATTAATGAATTATGTGCAGTAACAAAATATCAACTAATGTTTCACCAGCCAAAGATTAACCACGCATGAACCCCCCAATTTTGATGTAGCAATGCAAATCAGAAAACTCTCCAGTTTACTATACCATAATATGTAAATAGTCTATGTCTTATTTTCCAAAGAACTGTGTTGTCAAACATTCATAATCACTTTTCCAGAATATGGAATTAGTCTGGGCTCAAATGGCTTGTGTAGAATGTTGTTTCTGTCAAAGTGATTCGATTTTCGGGATCTAAACTAGCGAGTTTCCAACTACCTATACAAGAGTTAAGAGAAAGAAAATCTTCTAATATATTGGCCTGGAGCAAACAGATTGATGTCCGTGTTTTAAAAAATGCTGTCTAAAAAGTGACAAACCCGTATATTTTTAATACTCATTGTAGAATAACAATAATTATACAAACCGGGCTCTAAAGCTCAAAACAATGTTGGTGTTTTATTATTGTTAGTTGAGTGTCATTTTCAGTGCGTTTTAGTTTTTAAAGAAAAACAGCAAATCCAAAAATAACATTAAAATTCTAAATCCTTGCCTACTTTCGAGCGACTTCAAGAGGACCCATCATAACATTGGTGATCACTACGGAACAAAGTATGGATATCAAAAAATTGCCTACATGCAGCTGTAGCTAAGGAGCGTTAGCTGTAGAATGTCCTTAGCTGTTTATTTTACTAGTCTACCTGCATGTTCATATTGAAAATGAAAAACGTCACGAGAAGGGAGCTCTACCACGATGCAAACAACACGACGTGTATAACACGCGACACAGTTACGTCATGACGTTCGGTGTCCAAAACTTCATCCTTAGTGGTTACTGAATTTTTGTTGTTCTATATTTTCTGAAAATTGCTACTACTAGCGATATCATATTCAGAGATTGAAACCAGTTTTGGCAGAATATGGAGGTTATTGCTAGTATTCCTATCTTCTTTAAATAAGAGAGTAATCGAAGTGCTATCTAACGGTTAAGCATGGTTAAATGAACATTTTTCGTATCCACAAGCACCTCTGAGTGGGCTGTAACGACTGGGACTTGCTGGCCTCGGGTTCAAATTCCTTAGGGCCGGTCATCCTGTCCTTGGCTTAGAGGCGAATTCCACGAATATTCCGCCATGAGAAGTGCTCCCTTGACCCTTCTGAGTGATTCGAACTCCTTAGAAGGAGGTACCGTCAGCGGGATGTTAGTTTGAATATAATGTTAGGGATCCCGTCTAAACCTGTGACTCAACGTGGCTGGAACCTGGCCGCCCGGTGTTTCCTTCCTCCCAGAGTTGCCCTCACTGGGAGCATAGAGACAAATGGCAAGCACTTAGACAAGGCTGAAACACCGAAATGTCCTCTCCGTCCCAGAACAATACAATTCACAAGCTCTGCTTCAAATTGATACAAGGCTTTCATTTCAAAACTTCCCAGTTTGAGTTACTCCTGTTTAAAATAAATGTAATATAAATAAAAACATGTCAATTTACATATAAACGAGGAAGTTTAAAACCAATGATAATTACATTTTGACCTCCTGAAATTTCTAATGGCATCCCTACCTTATGATCAGAGCCCGGAAGTTAGGCAAAATACTTTTTTCTATTTGGATGTTATATTTAAGAATCAGTTAGAATCAGTTTCCGTACATTTGGGGTCGGTAGGGCCAGTTTTTATTTTGGCTCCTGTTGCCTATTTTAAGGTTTGAAACCTTTCTTTGCCTGTTTTTGGATAGTTATGAATTTTTTTCTGCGATTTTTAAAACACATAAAAATATCAATATATCGAAATGAAAAAAATTGTAAAAATTAAGTGGCGAGTTCACCCCACAAAAATATCTATTGTGAATCTTGATATATATTTATTTATTTTCAAGCAGTTAAAAACGTTTTCCTCAACCATTAACTTAAGCTCTCTAAATGGTAGAACCTTCATTAGTGGAAAAAATGCACGGCTACCTTGGGCATACGAATACCAGGAAATAGAGAGGATGAGGGAAGTACTGTAGTTTTGAACAGCCCTGGCGAAAATGGCCAAGGATCAGCGCGAGGCAATTCTAGGAAATTTGTGATAGATGTACATTCTCAGCTGCAAAAATGTAACAAACGTTGCAAGCGAGAAAGATGAGAGCGGTACAGCTGTGTAATAAACCATCTCTACAATGTGTTCACTACGGAAGTGAGAGATACTAACCTGATTCCCCTATAAACGCATAAACAGGAAATGAACGCGATCAGAAACCACTGCACATCTTTTGCTCATTCGCCAGGACCTTACAAAACTACTTTACTTTGTTTTGAACAACATTTCCATGATGTCCTGAACGGTAAATGTTCTGTTGTAACCGGTATAAGTCCTTCCGAAATACACTCCACTTATTTCAGTAGAAGTATAATGTTCTTTTTGCATGATGAAAAATGTTCTCTCTGACAAGCGGCTGACTATGACAATTGATAGCCTGAAAAACATCTTCTTGTTGCTTGTATCCAAGAAAAGTAAACTTAGTATTTTATTATGTAATAAAGAATGTTAAATACATATTTTCATTAATAATTAGTGATATTACTCTGCGTTTTCACTTTTAATAAATACCTATTTAATTATATTACTCCCTATTTTCCATATTTGAGTGTCCTTTTTTCTGCCAATTTTAACCAAAATAAATGCCTGAACTTCCGGGCTCTGCTTATGATGATTAAATTTTAAAGAACATTTAATTATCATCTTTGGACTTCTATTTTTGACTGGAAAACCTTGATTATTATTTTTGTTTGAATTTGGACAGAATAAAACATGTCAGTTAGCTGTAGTATGATAATATTTTATAATTTTTTAAAATTATATATTAAAAATCTTCTCCATTGTTTGCTAAACAATGATCCAGCCTATTTCAAAATTCATAACAGACCAGTTATATATATTTGTAGGGAATTTTGAAACAATTTATTACATTAAATGTTTAATAGTTTTGCAGTTTTATTCTATTCAACTTCAACCAAAAATAATAAGTTAAGGTTGCCATGCAACGATAGAAAACAAAATATATGATAATGGTTTAATCTTTTATGAAATTTAAGTATTTTAAGAAGGTGAGCCATTTGAAATTTCAAAGGGAGGGTTGTTAGGGTGAAGGAAAGAAGCTAAAATAGATCAATATTGGTTTTAAACTTCTGCCTCAATAATCAAATAGACCAGTTTTATTGTTTTTAACAAAATTTATTTTAAACAGACTATTCAGAATGGCAAATTTTGAAACGAAAGCAGGTATAATATAATGTTAATAATTCTTTAAGGGTTTAGACTCTATCCTTCAGGAGAAAAATGATATGCATATTTTATAAATAATAATAATAATAATAATAATAGTAGTAGTAGTAGTAGTAGTAGTAGTAGTAATAGTAGTAGTAGTAGTAGTAGTAACAGTAGTAGTAGTAATAGTAGCAGTAGCAGTAGTAGTAATAGTAGTAGTAGTAGTAGTAGTAGTAGTAGTAGTAGTAGTAATAGTAGTAGTAGTAATAGTAGTAGTAGTAGTAGTAGTAGTAATAGTAGTAATAGTAGTAGTAGTAGTAATAGTAGTAGTAGTAGTAGTAGTAGTAGCAGTAGTAGTAATAGTAGTAGTAGCAATAGTAACAGTAGTAGTAATAGTAGTAGTAATAGTAGTAGTAGTAGTAGTAGCAGTAGTAGCAGTAGTAGTAGTAGTAGTAGTAGCAGTAGTAGTAATAGTAGTAGTAGTAGTAGTAGTAACAGTAGTAGTAATAGTAGTAGTAGTAGTAGTAGTAGTAGTAGTAGCAGTAGTAGTAATAGTAGTAGTAGTAGTAATAGTAGTAGTAGTAATAGTAGTAGTAGTAGTAGTAGTAATAGTAGTAGTAGTAGTAGTAGTAGTAGTAGCAGTAGTAGTAATAGTAGTAGTAGTAGTAATAGTAGTAGTAGTAGTAGTAGTAGTAGCAGTAGTAGTAATAGTAGTAGTAGCAATAGTAACAGTAGTAGTAATAGTAGTAGTAATAGTAGTAGTAGTAGTAGTAGCAGTAGTAGCAGTAGTAGTAGTAGTAGTAGCAGTAGTAGTAATAGTAGTAGTAGTAGTAGTAGTAACAGTAGTAGTAATAGTAGTAGTAGTAATAGTAGTAGTAATAGTAGTAGTAGTAATAGTAGTAGTAGTAATAGTAGTAGTAGTAGTAGTAGTAGTAGTAATAATAGTAGTAGTAGTAGTAGTAGTAGCAGTAGTAGTAGTAGAAGTAGTAGTAGTAGTAGTAGAAGTAGTAGTAGTAGTAGTAGTAGTAGTAGTAGTAGTAGTAGTAGTAGTAGTAGTAGTAGTAGTAGTAGTAGTAGTAGCAAGAAAATATATTTCATTGGTGCAGTTTTTTAAAATAAGAAATAAAATAAATCTTTCAGTTCTTTGTCAACATTTTAGTATCTGATACCAACTTTTTACATCGAGCATAGGTATCAATTCTTGTCATGGAAGAAACAAAGATTTAGGCTGTCTCCGCAAGCTTTCCCACGCTAATCGAACACGTTTTTCCAATTTTTCAGGCGTTTTTTCTTCTGTTCAGTCCCACTAATTAATCATGACAGCCAAAATGTTCTCCATCGGGCTCAGATCCGGAGGTTTGACTGGTTTTGAAAGAGGAGAAATTTCAGCAAAATAGTCTAACCAATCAATCCATTGTGAATGCTGCTGTTATCCTGTACATAACTGTTTACATATTTTCGACAAGATTACAGCACACTCGATACGTACAGTCCACCAAGATCTCAGTAAACTTCTCGGAGTTCATTCTTGCACACCTACAGCCCCAGAAAGCGTACATCGTACAGCTCATTGCTTCAATCACTACATGTTCTGGGTTTCTTCTGGGCGCCAAAAATCTTACCATTATTGTAAGATGAAAATACTCACCGTATCTATGAATTCTTCTGGCCTTAGAAGGAATTGCACTGCAAATTCAATACGATGTTCGGCTGTCAGATTCCCCTTTCAATTTGGCTTCTTGTTATGAATTTCACTATCATCGTTCCATTTATAACCGGGTCATAGATCGCGTATATGCGTAGTTCACTTGCACTGCAGTGACGAAGGTGTTATTCCAGTAGCGAACTAGCGGTGAATGACCCGCTCAAGGTTACGTTTATCACCTGTGTGCACTTTGTCAGTTGCTGCCTTCTGTTCTAGCTGTAAAAGGCTAAGAGTTTGTTCATTGTGCATCCCAAAAGTGAAAGTTTATTCAAGGCATCTGGTTGTATGTGAACTACATTAGATTATTCTTATTAGTCCACTGAAATGCCTACCGAAAATTCACGCTTGAACAAAGAATTTTTATGTATGATACATAAGTAAAAACCGAATCAGGTAGACAGGTGTGCAGACAAATTCAGAAGAAATTTCCTGGTATTCCAAATCCAGATAGAGAAACTGTTAGATGTCTGGTTAATAAGTTTAGAATAACGGAATCGCTAAACACTAAACCTAAGAAGCGAAAAAGAAATGTTCTAACGGAGGAAAAAATTGATGAAACTGGTGCAGCATTCGAACGCTCTCCCAAGAAGTCTCTAAGACGTGTGCACAGCAAGTGGGTGTATCAAAAATCTCTGTTCATAGAGTTGCCAAATCCTACATAGTGACTATAGTTCATGAATTACAACCTCGTGCAAAAACGATTCAGTTTCTGTAACTGGGTTTTACCAAATATTGTTGACGGTACTGTTGACCCACATTTAATAATTTTCTCTGATGAGGCATAGTTTCATTTAGATAGGAGCAATCTCCACACCATAAACGAACTTACGGACAATATAAGAACAAAATTATGAACATTAACAAGAGGAACTTATGCGTGTGAATGGAAATTTCGTCCGAAGATGCCAGGAATGTCATAACAAGTTGGTAGTCATTCCAGTTCATGTTACTGTCTCTCATGAGAAATTGCTAGGTGCAGTAACAAACTCAATCCTCTTTTCTGCCTGTGTTTATCGTTAAGCAAATGACATGACCAAACTCCCATATACCGACAATACGGCCGCGCGTGATTTCTGAAGTTATTTACATTTAGTGACGTTAAATAATGAAACAATATTCGTTTTTTCTGCTCACAGTTACTCCCCCCAGTTCGTTGGTATGCAAAGACAATAGTGACCTTCGAGACGAAGCCGGACCAGCTTCCCAATATTCAACCAGAAAACTTTTGAACATGAGTGTGCATTTTATTTTGTTTCCAGGATTTTAATATACAGATATTGCTTTTGAATTTATGTAAACTAACATGCAAAAATATATTTTATATAAAAAAATAAAAACTCGTATAACAGAAGTGGTATCCCTGAAGGTACATGCAAAAACCTAGCACTTTTATACCAGTAGTTTTTTATTTAAGCGCATCGCAACAAATAGCTAAGGAAAATCGTTGTCTTTAAACAATAATTTAATTTAGCAACATGAGTCCTTGGGTTTCATGCTCAGTTTTTATAAACAAGTTTAACCTATATATAATAAAGTTAATCACCAGTTCCTTTTAGTACGTAGGCCAGTGCTTTGTAGTGAACGTTATGCCTTTGCCTGGCACACGTTATGTATAACTTTTTTATGAGTTTTAATTCAATTTGTGCAGCTTACTCCATGCTTTATTTGTATGCAATTTTGTTTTATTTTATATTTCTTTGCTATAATTTTTACCTCCATAAATATTCTCGGAATAACAATAGAAGAAACATTTCAATGACAACATCACGAACATATAAATGTACGTGGTACAGATAATGCAAATCAATTAACGATTTCTCTGGATGGTAAATCAGATCTTAGCTAGTGGACGTAATGACAGTATCTAAGAAGGAATGAATGACAGAGAGAGAGGCGTCGGGTAATATTCTGGGGTGGTGGGTTTGATAACGGGGAGGGACATTTCGGTACTTCAACCTAGCTCAACGCTGGCCGTTTGTGTCTATGCCCCAGTGGGAGCACCTCAGAGAAGAAGGAACGAGGTAGGGGACATAGGCGGGGCCCCCAACATGTTTCCAAACAGAACACCCCGACGCCGAAGAAGTTCAAGTCCCTCAGAAGGTCTGTTTTCATACCAGATGCTGGGGTAGAAACCTTTCCAAAGCGCAAGCCATCGTCACACCACACCAGCCCACCTCATCTGACTTTTCCGACATGACTAAAGGAATTAAATATGAAATGGAGGAGCGGAAAATTCGAAAAGAAAACATCCATCCCAGCATTCGCATAAGCAACCAAAGAAAACCATGAGAGGGGGGAAGGGGATAGATCAGGATGGCCGGCCCCAAGGAATTTGAACCCTGGACCTCCTGAAAGCGAGTATTAAACCGCTTGGTTCTGAGACAGTGTTGAATCATTGACACGATTTTTTAATAATATTATTCATTATTTTACTTGCATACTACAGTGAGTGCAAAGCAATAAAGAGATTCGAAGAGACGGGAATAAACCATTGTAATGACAAAATGTTGATAGTTTTGTGAAAGAAAGTTATGAAAAATTATCATAAATGCTGGAAAAGCAGCCTCAAGATTACGAAACGCTAACTTTAGCTCAAGAGTTGCCGTGGGAGGCATTTCTCTGAACATGAATAGCGAAATGGGACTTCAATAGACAAAAGAACATCAGGGGTTGTCACAAATCCTCAAATATGAATCCAATTAAACTGTGAATGGATTCGCTGGAATAGGACTGGCGTATAGTGAAGTTTACTGAAGAAACAAAAGAATGTTACACAAAACGTTGCTTACTTAATGCAGAACGAGTGTAGTCAGTTAAGGAGAAACCAAAAATACATGTAAGCTGGTTTTTAGTAGCAATTTGTGTTTTTACTTTTCTTTAGATAGTGGAACAACAATGTTTTACTTATTTCATGTTTTGTGCCTGTGAAAATTTCCCAGGCTTTGAATCATGAAGGATTTTTATTAGACAATATGCATATTTACATGATTTATTCACAAGTAATATCACACGAGGATCTGAGATTGCAAATAAATTCACGAACATAGTGAGTGAATTGATCTGGAAAGCTCAAATCCTCGAGTGGTATTTATTAGGGCTATTTCACTAATAAAATAAAAATTTAAAAATAATTTCCCTAAGCTTGACTTAAAATTTGTAATAACTGTATATATCTATTATGAATACGTAAATTTTCAAGCAATCCTGCAAACGACGAATGTCCATTGTCAATAATGCCAATAGAGAAAAGTAAAATAGGGGTTTAAGGCTATTTCATATATAGAATAAGAAAAAAAGTAATGTATATTTGAAATTCGCGCACAAAATAGTAACACTTGTATAAAATGTTATAATTACTTATGAATACCTACCTATTCAGAAACCGTGAGACTAAAATAGACGAAAGTCGGCTGTTACAGTCGTAACCGTTCGAATAAATAATACCAGCTGAGAAAGACAAAACGGATAACATTTTACCATTCTGAAAACGTGTTTATTAAAATGTATGGTTGCTTAGGCAGGTATTGTTACATATTTTATAAAATTATTTCAGAATATTTGGCTGAATATGCAAAAACAATTATCTGAGTGAATACAGATCAAGTTAGTTAAATTTACAATTATGAAAACACAATCATCAAAGTTGAATGAAGCGGCTGCAATTTAATTCGATACAAAGAAATTTTGGAAATTAGTAGATGAAGATGTGGAAGCAAAATACCACACTTTATTTAGTATTGCCGAATAATTTGTATGATGCACAGGAATTACGTTGGGGGTATAGAGTTGGCTACACTGACCAGAAGACAAATGCACTTTGCGTGGTAAAGGGATTTGATGAAACTTCACAATAATTTCACTGCCATATCGGGCTGGGAGTAGTCAAAATTCAAAATTTTGTTTCATTTCATTGGTCGATGTCACAAAAGTGAAAAAAATTACTTTAAATGTTTTGCTCTTTTTAATTTATATTTCAAACTGTCAACGTTTTAATTGCTTTTAAAATGTTAATATTTAAAGCAATGAGAGCAAAAGTAAAGAACGTTACAGATTTTTTTTCTCCCCATAAAATGCTTACCTATTCATTTCAATGCGTATATATTAATTTTGATATTTCGATAAAATCTAAGTAAGTAGAACTCAAACTACTAAATATTTTACGGTGGTGATATTTGGTATAACGCGGAAATAGCTTGTCTGGGCCTTTGTAATAGTTCTTGGCAGAATTTGCAGTCGTCCCTGGTATTTTCTAGTGGCTTCGGATGTTGACCCAGGAGGTAAATGTAGCAAACAAACGATTCATAACGACGAGGTAAAATGGAAAGTTTGTGTAAATAAAACCTGAAATAGGGTATTGCACGACAAAGGGGACACCATCGCATGTCCCAAACGTTGATAGCCACACTGCACGCATGTGCTCATTATATTTCTTGAGAAACAGTTATTGACATTACTATTTGTACTTCTATAGTGCACAGGAAAACAAAAATTATCAGCTTTGGAACAGTAACAGAGTATATGATAGTCATTGAGGGAAAATGTTATGTTAGAGGGAAATTAAAGAAACAATTAACCAAGAGTTTGGAACTTTTACTTATTTACTCGATATATTTATGGTTTTTGACGTGTACATAGCGCTCAGAAAGCGTGTGATGTTTGTTTGGATTCTTCTAAACATGTCAGGATCAACAGAACAGCAGCAGTGTCGTCAGACTGTTTATTCCTAAGATGACGAACATCTGGATTGTTATTACATATGCTGGCACGGCAGTCGACTGACTCTTTCCTGAGAAGCAATGTATACTACTGTTGCTGAGATAAACTTCCACGTCCTTTTAGGAATATCAGTAAAATACGGAATATTATTAGCTACTTTTCTGTTTTCACGCCGAAGAAAAATATTGAGTCTCCAAGAACCTATTGAGATGTCATCAGTTACGTAATATTGTACCTCAAGGTTATATTGCATTCTTAGTGACTTGAGCTTAGTCTTTTGCAAAAGTATGGCATTTTGTGTTCTTAAAAGAATTTATCTAAATTACATGATATGGTTCTCAGTTTCGGTTTTGGACTTACTGGCAATATTTTAGTATGAGGTATTACAAAGAAAGAGTAATCCCTAAAGAAATTTTTTTGTACATCAGAATTATAAACTGTCTTAATTGTTGGTTAAAATCATTAATAAAGTACTACATTATGACACTAGTTGCAAAAAATTACATAGTTACAATTACATCGTTCAATTGTTCTCAATGCTATAATCCTATCATTATATTACAATAATATTAAGAAAACAATCTATATATGCTGAAAACAAAATCATCCATTCATCTTCATTGCAGACTACATAATTACATAATAAATAAAAATAATAATTTAATATTAGCTAACAAAAGAATTAACACAACTGTAATACTATTTTGTTCTAAAATATATCTAAACACTAAAGTTTCTTAAATATCCTTATAGTTTTACTGTTCATCCAATCAATGAATCTGTTGTATTCCTTCTGATAAGTAATTTAAGATTTTCTCAGTATTATGACAATTCAATTTTTTCAGTGTAGGCTAAAATTTCTTTCGGTAAATCTATCTTCGCTAACAATAATAAGATAAAAAAAGTCCATTATGCAGGAGCTTTTTAAATTTCGTTTTTTAATATATACCCCTACTTCTAATGGTCAATTTCCATAATTTTCAGAAACTATTTTTCTTGTTTTATTTAAATGGTATATATCGAGTTTTGTTGTGAAAAAACAAATATTGGTGCCGCTAGAGCGATTTTTAAATGTTGGGTTTCATGTAAACCCCCACTCATAATAGTCTGATTTTGCTTATTTTCGGATTAATTTATTTTAATGGCATACACCGAGTTTCGTTGAAAAAAAACAAAAATTGCGACAGCTAGAGCGATTTTTAAAGTTTCGCTTTAGGTTAACCCCCACCCCCAATGATCAAATTTTTTCCGTTAGGTAAAAAGTTTGTTAAGTGAGAGCTATATATCGAGTTTTGTTGAGAAAAAAACAAAAATTGCGACTGCTAGAGCGTTAACACACACACACACTCATATATATATATATATATATAATTTTTTCCCCGTTGTCATTTTTGGTGCCTAGTAGATAGGATCCTTGGAGATTTGAAGAAAATTTTCAAAAATATTTTCATGGGTACAACTACAATTTAGAAAATATACATTAATATTAATTTTATAAAGTTTAAATACAAAAAAGAGCTTATGCAATTAATTTAAAACGTTATACAATTAAATTACAAAACTCGCTTCACCCATTATTTAAACATTTACTTATGCAAAAAGTATGACATTATAAACTATAAGTATACTATTGAAAGCAGTAGATTGTACTTTGTTACAGTTGTTAAATGTATTTATTGCTGGTGTGTGAAAATGAATTCTGTACAAATCTGAGTTTTTTTGCAATGAGGTATAACTGGTTAGATATAGTTCTAGTATCAGTTCTAGTTATAAGCATTACGATTCTTTAATAATGTATTCAGATTAGGAACTTCTTTCCAATAACAATTAGATAATCTTTCTCGCCAATTCGTTATACATGCTCGTAATAATAAATTTTTAAATGAGTAAAATCCAATATAATGTTTTGTATTTCGTACTTCTGATTTTGTATTTTCTTGAATTCTATTTCTACAAATATATCATAAATTTTTACTTGATTTACCATTTGTTGATGATCAAATAGCTAATGCTAAAACTATTTTTGTTTAGAATGTATGATAATAAGATTGAAAAACAAAATGTGTCAATTATTCAGATTCTTTTATTTCTAGTTTAAGAAACCACGAAAAGCTTCAAAATAATAATAATAATAATAATAATAATAATAATAATAATAATGTGTTGGTATCTTAGAGTAAAGGAAATGAAAACGTAGAAGGGAAAGAGGGACTTCAAAAAGTATAGAAGGAACAGTCAGACAGAAAAGAGAAATACGAAAGTCAATATAATTACTATTTCTTTTGGATAAATTTAATATAATTATTTGTAAAAGAGTGTGTATTAATTGAAGTTTTATATCAATTTTACCTTCCATTGATACCTTAACTTCCATTTATTCCATGCTATTGATTAAATGTCTTTGTTACAGTCTATCTCACTATGGGATGCAGCCAGGAATCCCCCAAAAGCAAAGTCCAGCTGATTGTGAGATGATAACGTCATTACCAGAGCCTCTTCTCCAAGGAATTGCGTCATCGTGCAAAGTACAGAGCTGAAGAGCGATATCACACTCTCTTAAAATTCTTTTCAAACTATGCTATGAATAACTGGGTTCTTTTCAGAATTTATTACAATAAACTCGAAGGATTTTCCCCTGGTTCATTGATGACTTCAGTTTATCTCGCTCTTTATTTAATATTGGTCTTAAAATAAATCTCTGCTTTCTCTGTTTTCTGTTCGTTTTGTATCTTTGAGGAAACATCTCTAAGATAACAAACTAAAGGAGAAGTTAACCTATGAAACTACGAAGACATACCTTTTATTTTAATTAACTTTATAAATCATATTTTCATTCTATTTTCGTAAAATTGCATGTACATATTACGTAAGATATCACACAAAAACATACCATATTTAACATAACTTTAAAATAAAATAGGTGTTATATTCATAAGAAAATATTATTATTGTTGATTAACTTCAAATGTGGGGCATAATAAAATATTTGGTTATATTACTTTTTACTACTTTATTAATAATGTGACACATTCCAGATTTTTCGAAGACAAATGAAAAAGATGAGTTTGAATTTGGAGGAGTACATGTAGAGTAAAGCAGTAGAAAAAACTAAAACCCTAAACTAATGTTTCAGTTCTTTAGGATGAAACACTTTTCCTCCCTCAGCTGTACAAATGTGACATATATGTCTGGGTAGAGCAGAACCGAGATAGCCCATTCCTAACAGATTTTGTACTTGTGCCCTCCGCAAATGTAAGTGGTTTTGGAACACTTCTGTAGAAAATGCAGTTATCAAAGTACTTAAAAGAATAGAATAAGATGTAAAGAAGAAAAACAAACGAGGCGCAGAAGGAAATAAAACAGAAAGCAAGGCGCGAATAATATGAGAGCAAAAGAAGAAAAATCTGAAAAAGAAGCATAAATAAGGAAGGAGAAGCAGATATAAAAAAGAAGAATACCAACAAAAAAAATCGTATCTGAAAGTGCGAAAGTGGCTCCAACGGTGAATGGAAGAGAAAATGATATACTGTTATATCAGCGTGTGAAATCAAGAATGCACACTACATTTAAATCCACGCTCTCTTAATGAGATGCTATCTTGACTTTCAATTGTTTGTTTACTCGTCCGCTCAATGTTTATGTTCTAAGACTGCCATCATGTGTTTAGAGTTCATTAACAAAATGAATTACACATTTCTTAGAGAAAGTGTCTTTGCGAATAAGTGTTGCTGAGGAAAGGGTAGCCAGCTAGTAAACAGAATTCGAAGCACAAATTACATTCCAACAAAAAAGGTAAGGTACGGTATGAACGTATTTTGGAGTCAAGCATTTTTACGGTAGATAATTGAAAAAGACACAAGAAAAAGTACGGTAATCATGTAGGCACTTTTCCATCGCATGAGCAGGAATTAAACACAATATATTTTCTTTTCTCCTGTATAACGCGTTCTTCCTTTGTTTTTAAGCTTTGTGCTATTGTGATATTCTGATAATTGACGAAAAGTACTAAACTGATTCGAGCAACAGAAATTTGTTTATATTTAATTATAACACTTAGCAAAGTGTCGTTATTTGCATTCCTGTGTTATTTAAATTTTAAAAATATTTAGAACTATAGAGCTCTCGTTAGGACGGGCAGTCGGCTTAATGGTGATTTGCTTGGCACCCGGAAGCACGCTGTTTGCCGACGGAGTCAAATACTCATAGGCCCTTAAATTCAAGTGCATAGATTTCTACAGCACACCAAACACTAATTTTTTGGTCATACAATGGCATTTCGTGTACAAGATCGGGGTTTCCGGCACTGCAGTATCTATAGTTTTGTGTGTCACTATATGGCCATGTAATTAAAACATTCGTGAAAAAAACCGCGGGTCAATAGAGCAAACTTAATCTATCCAATACCCAATTTTAGGGTATTAATTTTAAAAGTTTAATGGCATTCCAAGCCGAGGTTTGCGAAATTCCCGATTCCTGTGCAAGATTTCTCAGAGATTTCTTTGAATTTCGTTCTAACCTTTCTCCGATGCCATGAAGATTTTTCTCTGTAAGTACACGGCGTTTTACTTTCCATTTTTTTTTTATTAAGAACAGATCCCGTTTCCCCAAATCTATTAAGAAGATTACGAACCGCTTCTCTGTAAGGCGCACGAACATCAGGGAATCTGTCTATAAATCCCCGTCTCATTTCTCTACATGAGTTTGTTTGTCACATAGGAATCATAGATGAATATTCTATGTGCTGACGTATACGGACTTTTTGGCATTATAGCTAGACTTGAGGTTTCACAACGTTCAACTCCTATATAGCTCAAAGACTGCGAGTCGTCGCAGGGAAAGGAATGAAAGTGGAGGGGGAACAGAATACATTAGAAACGGGACAGGCAAATTCCCATTAAGCCGGCCACGGGTCCAAATGAAGGCTCTGTATTTCTCTAGTACCTCACTAAAATTCATAGCATTTTTTGCAATAAATTTATGGCGACTTTTGTAAAGTACTGATGTTGGTAAAAATTGTGATTCTGAATTAAAGGGGAAATTTAAAGCGTTCATTTGGGCCTCAACAAAAAGTGTTAAATATTTAAATATTTTTAAAAGCATAGATTTCCTGATAATTTTACCTGATTCAAAAATATTTGTATAGAATGTTTTAACTTAAGTGGAATATATTGTTAGGCGCAGCGGAGGATACTTCGGCAATTTAGCCTTGCTCAAAGGCTAGCCGTTGTGCCTATGCCCCCAATATCTCCCCCTTTGGGGGAAAGAATGAAGTGAGGGAAACATAGACGAGATTCCTAACATATTTCCAAATAAAATACTCCAACATCACCCCAAGAATTCCAGTCCTTCAGAATATTCGCTTTTATATCAGTTGCACGGGCAGAAATCTTTCCAAAGTGCAAGTCACAAATCATCGTCACACCGCACTAGCCCACCTTACCCTGACACTTTCCACTCTGTAGCAGAGCTAACGAAATGAAATGGGGGGGAAACAAAAAAAAAAAAAAGGAGCTCAGGGTGGCCAAGGGATTTGATCTTGGGACCTGCTGAATACAGCATTACAGCCTGATCCACTTCGTCCGGTTTACATCAAAGCACTCAACCAACATGCCTAAACAACCACTGAAAGTTTATTTCCATGCTGTATTTTTCGTTAACTTCTTGCATTATCCCTAGTATTCTTTTCTATGCCCGTGATATATTCCAGAGGTATAGTTTTAAACCCCTATTTGCTTGTACTTCTGTTCGTATAGCAGTGGCCGGGCCAGCAGGGCAAACTATGGAAAGCACTGAACTGCACTTTATACTTCCGGTAAATGAGAATCTTACAAGTCGCTTCCGGAGATCTCCGCGACAGCATGTGCTCATGCATCATGTTACGGGGCACGCACACACAGTCAACTGCACTTTTCGTGAACCGGAAAGCGTGCCATGTTCCGGTCTCCGATGTCGCTATTCATTATACAGCCTTCCTCTAAAATTCTTTCGGTATTTCTTGAGCTCTAAGATGAAAGCAGTTCAAATTATCTTAGCAAAAAGCAACTTCTACCCTTAGTAACTCTACAGGTGTTCCGGTGAACATTCCACGCATAGTGCAACACATGAATGTGATGTTCAACATTAGCTATGACTGTAATAATTGTGTACGTGACTGGAAAGCTGGAATTTCTAACAGCGGCTCAAACATTTGCGGGAGATGCCATGCTACAACATAGCAAAATTACTCTGCCCTTGAACCATTTATTGTTGATCTACAACTTTTATTTATATCTCGTTTTTCAACACACCATCCTTGAAGATTGGTGTACTTCTCCCAGCAGTACTGTAACATTTTTACAACTTCCTAGAAGATTTTTTCTTTTGATTTTGGGAACACTCTGAAGTCTCTGGGAGATAAATCTGGATAGTAAACAGAATGTTCCAGCTTTATCAATTACAGCCATTGCAACACAAGACTTTTGTTGGAGCATTATCCTGAAGAGAGAACATACCTAACCTCAACTTTTCGCGACGTTTCTTCTTGATTGCATTCTGTAATTTTCATGTTAAACTTCCATGATAACTGTCTGCGCTCTCTGCAAATAATCAACCAGACTAATACCTTGTGCATCCCAAATAATGACAGCATGATGTTGCCTACTAATGTCTTCACCCTGAATTTCACAAGGACAGGAAATCCCATGTGTCACCATTATTTATCTCACATTTTAGAATCAGGATCATAGTGACTGAACTATGACTTATCTATACCCACGAATCTATCAAAAAATGTCTGTTTGTTCACCAAAAATGTGTTAAAATTGCTTACAAATATAGGCTCTCGACTATTTTTGAGCAAATGTCTTGAAGTTAACCTGTGATTCTTTGCTTGAATATACAAGGAGATTATATTGAGAAATAAAATAGCCTTTCAAATCCGTACTTTTATTTGCTTAAGGTCTACATCCATTTGTAACTTACTTCTTGACTTCTTCTTCATTCCAGGCATCCATTTTAAGTTAATTTGTAATTGTTTGCTTGAAATAGTCCAAAGGTAAATAATTACTTCTTCATGTATTTGAGGCATTGAGACCTGAAATTCTTTGGGCTGCTGTCGGAACCACGGTTACTTCCCTTCCCATAGAAAAATGTTCACCAAAAAGATGATGCTTAAGAGGACCGAACAAATGGAAGAAACTTAGAGTAAGATCAGAGCTGTACGGAGGATGGTCGAGAATTTCCCATTTGAAATTTCGCAATGTTTCATTTGTCTTGTCTTGAATGGCCTTACGCAGTTTTCTGAACATGTTACAGTACGAGTCGGATTTACGATTTGTCCTTGAGACTAGAATGAGGCGAGCAGTGTGTCTTCGCAATCCCAGAAAACTGTGAGCAACATTTTCCCGCCAGACGGCATCACTTCAAACTTTTTTTTCTCAGGCGCCGCAGGACGTTTCCCTGCATTGAGACACGCTTTATCTCAGCCTGGTAATGGTGAGCCCAAGACTGATTACTTGTGGCAATTCGAGCTAGCATATCGTGTCAGTCGTGGTAGCGATTGAAATGCTGTAATGCCAGATGCATGTTGTGTTGTGGGGTCACATTCGCAGCGCCCTTCGTGCACAGACTTTGTGAAAATCTGTCGTGCATTACGTGGTAGTTCATATCGTGTGAACAACTAATAGCAGTGCCTATAGTGTCTATAGTTACCCTTCTGTTTACTTGGATTAGGTCTTCAACTCGTTGCAAATTCACCTGCGTGGCAATCTCCTTTGGCAGGTCGATGGGGTGTTCTCTCCAACGCGTGGCCGCCCTTCAGAGAAAATTATAAAGTACTTCACATGATAGGCACTTCTCCGATGGGAAGCATTTATTTATTAATGTTTTTGATTTCATACTTTTTGCCACAAAAATAGAACAAAAGAGCGCTGCTCCAAGTTTGTACACTCACTCAAAGGTGCCGCCATCTTACAACTACTGTTTCACTATTTTAAAAATCGATTGTCTAGTGGCAGTAGGCTCAGGTGCCTCATTTAAATATGCAGTACCCCACATCAATTTGCAACTTACTAATGATTTACCCTCGTATTAAATACGCTATGACATGCCTGTTTTCTCTATATTCCTAATAGTCATTTATCGACCTTGCACCATTAAATAATGTAATAATATATTTTATTACTTGTTAGTGCAATTTTCCAAGAACTGCCGCCATACTTATATTTGCAGGATATTCTACTGCATTTAAGCTCTTGACACCACCCTTTTGACTTCATCGTAAGATACAGCATATTCCCCTAAAGTTACTGACATGCCTTGATGAATTTCAGAAGGAAACGTTCTCTTCATTTGCAGTCTTTTGTCCTCAGCTTTCTGACCATTTGTATAGAAATGGAAAAGAAATGATAATTGGAATGATAAAGATTTAGCTATATACATATCGAACACCGGTTGAATGCTTCTGTATGAACTTTGTTCTTCAGACACATCTTTAAGTAACTAAGATTACGTTTTAGTTACAACCTATCATGTCTAAAACATAGCACAATGACGTAGACATGGATGGGCAACTTATGGGGAGTACTGACTGTAACTGCTGGAGTTGTTTGTTTTCGTTGCTTTGTCTTAGAGTGTATAACATATAAAGACTTTATTAAACGCTGAATGTTCTAACGTATAAAGATTTGCAACAGACAAATGCTATAAATAGCGCAATAAATAAGTTTCGCTGTTATATTAGTTGATTTCTGATTAGATTGATATCTGTTTTCAAATTATTGTGAGTTATTATTTTTTGTTCAGTGCTCAGATTAAGCTTATTTAGTTTATCGGTAATATTCACAAATGGCATTGTCCTGTATACAATGTTTATACGCAACATACGAGTAAGAGTAATTTAAAATAAAGTTAATGACTTTAAGTTAGTGTAAAAGAATATATTAAGAAATGTTTAAAAATCCATCATAATTAGGATGTTTATCAATGAATTATAAGCTAGTTTTAAAATGAATTCAATAGTATTTGAAATAATGATCTAGTATCATGTTATATAATTTCTTTCCTAAAACAATGGGAACATTGTCCTGTTTCATGAAGCTCGTAATCTAGTAAAACTAGTCTCCATTCTAGTAATACTTGTTTATTTTACAAGTGTGTGTTTTTAGAACTTATGAGCGTAAACTATTAATTGCTGGTGTGACAGACTGAAATTTCCTGCGTGCGGTTTTTGTTTTATCAGTGTTCTGTTTCACGAAACATTTGGTCTTGTTGCGTATTGTTAACTAGTTGAATTCTGCAGATGAATCTCAAATGGTGAACTTATATACTAGTGTACATATCTTGGGTTATTGATTCTATCAATTAAACTCAACGCATTTTAATTATAACACTCATTAACCGTTATAAAAGCTTTTTCACCTGAAAAAAATAGCATAGAAACCGAGCTACTTAAACCATTATTTGTAGATAATAATATTAATGGCGAATATGAATGTGAAATAAAAGTATTTATTGTTGTATCTTTCTTTTGGTTTGGCCAAAATGTGTCCTTCACATATGCGTAATCTTTCTCTGATGTAATTAACCTCAATACTTTTACAGTTTGCGTTATTTTCCACATTTGGGCTTTTGTCTTTCTTCGTAATTTTGTCGGAGAATTGCCCAAATAGTACTTCTTTATGTTAATTAATTAAACGCAGCACTGTTACTTTGTTTAGAATACTAAAGATTCTTTTCGATATGGTAGACATAATGCTATTTCTTGACTTTAATATACGATATAAAATACATGCTGCGTAAGCATCTACGGAGTAATAAATATCCCTGAAATAGTCTCTACACTAGTAATTTTGAAGTGACTAATGACAGAATTTTACGATTGTATCAGGTGGAATAAATGTTAGTGAAACAGGTTTTATTAGAACTGTGGAATTACAACTAGTAACTAGTAGACTGGTTGTTTCGTGAAACAGGGCCCAGTATGTACTTTTTAAGACTGCATAAAGAAACTTGTAAATTGTTGTTACATCTAGTGTCTTGGGAGAGGATATTACAAATCATCTTGTACCTTGTACAAATTGTACAAATTAATGTACCTTTATATATTAAGAAATAATTAATTTAAATTTATAATTGCTAACATTTTAAACATGAAAATTGATGCTAATGTAAATTTTTATTCGGAGTAGTTATATTCTTACATGTTTAATGAATTAAATGGGTTTTATTTCACAGTACTTCTACAGTACATATTAAATATGAACAGACAATGTGTTATAAAGTTTGATGTTTGTCATTGATTTGATTCGAGTTTTTGTTTGCCTTATGAATGTAACTGTACCAAACCTCGTTTCGAAATAAAATCATACGAACACCTGCATGAAATGACATTTGATAAGAGTCACCAAAGCGCACACCACAGCAGAGCGCAGCTTGTGCAATAAAAGCCAAAACTCAGATTCCAGCTGTTGGTTCTGAATGTCCTTTTTTTTTTTTTTTTTTTTTTTTGCAGCCAAACTTTTCTCGCTTAAGGAGCGCGAAAATTCACACATAGGAAGCAGTTATTTCCTCAAATGTAGTCTTTTTAGAGAATCCCGGAGGAATGTAGTAGCTATTGCGGTTGTACCCATAATTTTTTTTTTTTAATGTTTATTAAATCTCCACCTATTCTACCTACAAGGCACCAGAAAATAACAATGAAAAATGTTTGCGCGCGCGCGTGTGTATCTGTTAACACACTATCGGTCGCAATTTTTGCTTTTTCTCATTGAACTCAATATATAACCATCAATGAACAAACGATTCGTCGAGTTCGTTAACCAGCAAAATTAGAGCATGGGGGGTGGGGGGATGGATGTAAAGCGAAAATTAAAACAAAGATTAAAAATCGCTCTAATGGCAACAATTGTTGTTTTTTCTCAACGAAACTCAGTATATGCCATTAAAAAAAATCCTAAAAATAGTTTCTGCAATTCAAGAAAACCGAGGCATTTGGAGTGAGGATATACCTTAAAACCGAAATTTAAAGAGTGGGGGTTAAAGCGAAATGTACAAATCCCTTTAGCGGCCGCAATTTTAAATTTTTTAAAGGAAACTCGGTATGTGCCATTGAAATAAAATGAGAAAAATAGTTTTTGAAAATCAGTGAGAATCAGATTATTATGAGGGGTGTTTATTTGAAACTCAAAATTTAAAAATCGCTCTAGGGGCACCAATTCAATTGTTTCTACACAACAAAACTTGGTATATACCGATTAAATAGAATAAGAAAAATAGTTTCTGAAAATTAGGAAAATTGGATCATTAGGACTAGCGGTCTACCCGAAAACCGAAATTTAAAAAGTACTCTAGCATTTAAGTTTCTCTCTATTGCTTAAAAATAAAAGGAAGGACAAATTAACCCAGCATATTGTATTTATAACGATGCATATGTTTTAATTTGACAAAAGCAATGTCGTGAAGATAGCAAATGTGAAATATTAATTTAATATATGTGTGAGAATTAGACTTTATGTAAGAGCGCTCTATAATAACATTCAGAAAACATCTGCATTACATGCTTTTATTATAATACAATTTCAAAGCCACTGAAAATTGATGGAGCTTTCCATTTTTTGTTGTTGGTTATGTATATTTGCTTAGTAAGTTGAATATGTTTTTGTTATATTGAAACATATGAATGTCTTCTTAAATACACAATATAACTCGAAAGTTTCTGTTATTTCTCAGTATTTTAGTGAATGTAAAGATAATACCAAGGGCTCAGTTCATAAACATAGTTATACTTAAAATGTCTGAAAACACCCACACAGTATAACTTTGTCTATCAGTGGTAATATATTTTATTTAATTAATACTATACGATTAATTTTTGGGTTTAAGCTCAACAACAACAATAATAATAATAATAATAATAATAATAATAATAACAATAACAATAATAATAATTCCAAAAATGTTTGTGATACTTATAGACTGCAAAAATTTTGTTTCCTTAATACCACACAGTAATGTCATAACTTATTTCATTTCATTAATTAACGAAGCCTAATTTGGATTTTATATTAATTTTAAGTTATTCAACCTGGTGAGGAATTCGTTAGTTTAAGCAGCTTCTGCGTGACGGGCTTTTCAATTGTTTCTAAAGGCAACGTTCAATCATATCTGGACCTGAATATTGGTATTAGAAATAGGGTTGAAAATGGGGATGTGGAATGAAATTTCCCATTTTGATGTTACTGCTTTTGTTAACACTTTAACTTAATTAAAACAGTTTTCACGGGGTTAAGCATACTTGTTTGGTACAAGCAGCGCTAGTCGGGATAGCATTTGCATGTCGCTACACACGCTTTTCATGTTTCCGCAGAAGTTATATGCAGGAAATCATTTAGCTTCGCAGTAGTGACGTCACATTATATGATGCATCATATAATTGTCAATGTCATTACGATATTACACAATTACGTGTATTTATTTTTAAAAATTTATGAACAGCATCGTATATTCATAGATTCATTGTTAAAAAGTATTATTATTCTTATTTAGAAGCCGTATTTAAGTAATGGTTTATGCCTGGTATATACTTTAGAGAAATTTTCATACACTAAAAAGTGCAGCAATTTTAGAGAACGAAAATAAAACGCAATTAGATTAGTTCGCAATATGTTTTATTAGTTCGTGTATCAGAGTTAAGAAATACGTTTTTGGCTTTGTGAAAACATAATGCAGTTTCAGTTTACTGTGAAACGCACATTTAATTTTTTCGCGTATAGGGGTATTTCACATACCTAAACTGTTGACTTTTATTAAAGTGCTATTCAAGAAAATCGTGCAACTACGCACACAAAGAGAACACATACGATACATACTCAGTTTACTAGAACTAAAATTACACCACCACAGATACCTCTACAGTCAGACCCTTCACCAGTCTCATCGCGACGCACTGGAAATAAACGGAAAACCGATGCAGGTTCAATTTTCTAAATTATTAATTTTTACGAGATAGAATTAGAATAAAAAATAAGCGTTAGGGGTGTGGCATTAGTAGTCCATGAGATACACCTATCCTAATAAATCATTTACACTGCGAGACACCACATTCATTGAGTTTGACGAACGCATTTTCCTTTGTGGTTTTCAAGACCATATAACCCTTTCGAACACAGAAGACAGAACTTGAGCTCTGAAAGCCTAAATGGAAAAAAAATTACAGAAAGTAGTCGACTCTCATTTTTCTCACGCTTTTAAAACTTTACAATAAAGACTTTTTCCAACACTAGCAACTAAACTGACTTTATTCACCGTTCTTGGTAAATTTAAATAATGGTTTTATTCACAGAAGTGGAATAAACTTTTTCAATTGACTGGTGATATTATAATTCACTCGAAAGACACTGAAATTAAAGAGAACTAGAGGAGAGTAAGTGCACTTTTGGGGTAGCGTGTAAGTATTAAGAACTAAAACTAAATTAATAAACAATAGTTACTTAACACAGCATTTAAATTAAGATTTATGCCAAAATTTTAAATATTTTAGTTTGTTTTTCACAGCGAAATAATTCTGAAGGACTGCCAATATCTCGTAATTTCTTTGTTAACTTCTATCAAACGTCCACTTTTTCTTCTTTCACAGAACAAATTATATTTCTTTTCATGAAGTATGCTTCGGAACTAGCGAGGAGACGTCACTTAAAACATCTTCCGGTATAATTACATAATTTTCTTTGCATATTTTCATTTGGCAGGCTTAGACATTCACAAAGAATTCCAGAATATTGTCACGTCCCCTGCTTCCAGTCTCCTAAAATGTCATTATTTACATTTATCGAACTGGGGACGAAGCTACAACACTAATTAAAGAAAGCATGCCATCTCTACTAAAATCAAATTATAAAAATATTGGAATCGGAACTAGGTATGCACTGAAAACACAAACATTAGTTAATCATGGGAAAACCGTCTTTATAATCAGTAATTACCACTTACATGCATGATGAACGTTAACCAAGATGCTACCACACGGGAACAGATGGCTGCATATCCTCTGTCCTCAAGTTTTCACATTCGACTCAAAAAAAGCCGTTAAAAGAACGATTCTACTTAGTGATGCGCAAGCGCAGACCATAATTTTGCCTGCATAATCTTTCCAAACCATCGTTTCCAATTCTTAACTCACTTAACGCTACAATATTGTTAATCCCCATATGCCACAATGTTTCAAGTTAATGTGCTGTATAACCTCAACAGTCAACTTTATTGTTATCGACAGCAGTCGGCTCTAATTTAAGCATTGGTATATGCATATAGTATTTAATATAAATTAAATATTACTTTCATTCTAACAGTGTGAAAAATATTGTATAACATAGGAGTAAAGAGACTTTATTCACTCATTCACTTCATGAATAACATTCTACTTTACTCTCATGTAACGGAAATAACCATTTCTTAATGTAAATCGTGCTTTGATAATTTTAGATGCGATTCCAGTATTTACATCTGAAAGAACATTTTCAATTAGGTAGTATGTTCTGCAACCTTAGGAAGTGATTAAAAACTCTGTTCAAGCTGCTTCTCCAACATTTTCTATGTGAATGTGTTTTAGCGAGTTAGATTTTTCAGAGGTCATTGTTTTGTCCCTTACCCCCCCCCAAAAAAAAACCAGGCTTTTTTTTTTTTCTCCCACATCTTGTGTTCAATAATTCTTTTTTCCGTCTAACAATTTAAGTGTCCTCACTGTTAAAAATTTAGCTCAATGATGTGCTACTGAATAACAATAATGTAATTACGAAATCTCCCCTGCAACAAAAGATAATAAACCAATTTGGAATTGCATCCCGTCGCGAGTGGAGTGAATTTTTATTTTTGTCCTTTTCCCTCAATTTGTCCAAATGATCAACATAATACTGATACAACATACCCATGAACCAGCCATAGAGCATCTAAAAAGATTATGTAAAATATAAGCTCCGAAAACATTCGCCATCAGATATGACAGGCAACCTTGGTTGTGCTTAGCCTTTGTTTTATTTCGCCATGCCGCCTCTTTTATGGCGCCTGCTTAGCTTGTTGGAATGCATGTCACAAGCGCATTGCGCATGTTCACCATATGTGTGCATGTAGATTATTGCCGGATTTGAGCGAAGCAAATGCTTCTGGAACCGGCATTGACTGTAGTTGTAGATTTGGAAATATAAAAAATATTAGCGAACAAGGGCATTGAGAGTCTATAGCCAAGCCTCTGGTTTGCAAACAAACAGGACGTCGCGCTGGGTGTCAGGTGATTGGGATGCATTTGCATCTAATTCCAGGGTTCGTAGAAAAAGGAAAAATTGGAAATAAACCATTTTTGTTCGTGTCAAAATTTCTGTACCCTGTGTCTTTACGGTTTTGTCAGTATATCCAATGATTGAAAAGTATTCGAATATGATAAACCAACTTCTGCACTATAAAAGTTTTGTTGGCATTCATTACATTGTTACCAAATTTCAAACACGCTTGAAGACAATGTAAAACATTTTAATAGCGTCTATCTAGCGACTGTAACAAGCAAAGATTTCAGCTGTTACTTTGGGTCACGAACGCTTGCTACCCACACGCAGTTAACGGTCCTCTCAAATCATATGCAATTGACCATCGAGGCTGTTGAAGGAGTGTCGAGAGATACAACATTCCTACTTTACCAGTAGCCTATCAGCTGCTGGACCCAGCACTGTTTAAACCCAGTAGGTTACTGTAAAATGGCTATTGATAGAAGCAATGGAGAACTTCTGAAGCATGTGATTGTTGATGGTTTGGCATAGTAGCTTAATTGTTCTTTTCCTTTCTTTGTTGGCTTGGGTGGTAAATATTAATGTATAGAGCAGAATGAATGAACAATGAAGCAACATGCGGTGTTTTGCCTAATAGTCGAGAGTGGGGCTTATTTCGGTTTACTCAAGGATTTCTGCCTTGATAAGATTAATGACATAACTGTTAGGATTTCCTTCGATTAAAGTCACTTCACTATACTGAATGATAGTTTAGTTGAGGACTTATAGGGTTTAAACCGACTGAAAACAATTGTTATGTAAACAAGGAAGAATTCCCTGACTGGGACATAGTCCCAGGGACCATGGCACCAAGATGGCGGGGCATTTTGGTTTATTGATCACAGTTCAAGATGGAGGCATGTATCCTAGAGAATTATGCACAAAATAAATCTTCCATATATTAATTTAAACAGGCTGAGAGAAGTAGAAAATGACAGAATATTACAGAACACAATGTGCCAAATGCTCTACATTAATTCCCTAGGTCAGACCCTTTACTACCTGAGTTGATGTGGTTCCAGTAAATCATAGCTCATTAAAAGTAAATTTTTCACGTACCAAGTTAATATAAATCCAAAGCTACTTTTTGTTACTGCACTATATAGATTGAATACAATAAATGTTCTTTTGTTTGTGTAATTAATATTGACCTTTTCTATGGCTATTGCTGCTTCTTTAAACCCCATTTGCAATCCTTCATCTTGATTTTTTCCTGTCCTCATGGCTTTGTTTTTCCGCTTAAACCATGAGTGATTTATCTTTATTGAAACCATATCTATTTTAGTACTTCCTTTAGAAATCTCTCTCCCTCCATCTCCCCACCACTACCTTCAGTAATTGGACTGTTCCAACTTCAAGAAGATCCTTAAAATGATCCTTCAATTGCATAATTAGTTATGCTCTTGTTCTCAATCCCTTAGCTCTGCAGAATGTATCACTTAAACTACCATCGTGACAGTGTCGAGGCATGGAGATATCGAAATTTATGAAAAGTCTACTTCTAATAAACATACTATGAAGACGGCTATGTAATAACAAGATTTATTTTTATTAAAAAGTGTGGCATTGTGACTAATAGTGTTAATGATAACAGAGACGCCAAGTTTTCTAAATTCCCTCGGGTGCACTCATGATTACAAAATTGTTGAATGCACATAAAACATACTGTATTTAAAAGTATTTTTGCTCATAGTTAATAAAGATATGT